>CM037871.1:3649542-3984542 GCA_021292105.1 Anadara kagoshimensis
AAAGTACAAATCTTCATGTTCCCCTCATGCAATCAATTTATCCAGTAATATTTCACCCCTCAGAACTCCTTTGAAAATTGGGCAAGCCCTCTGGGAACATGACTTTTGGAGGTTAAACAAATCTTGATGTCCCCCCATAAATGGTCAATAAATGTATATTGTCTCCCTCAGTTTGTTTGGGGACATGGTTATTATATTGGTTGACATGTACTTACCACTATTGTCTCTACATCCTATCTTCTGGGGTAATAATGTTAAAAACACAACAAAACTAACAACAACAACTCCCCCAGGTACAAAGGATAAAACTTCTCTGTAATAATCTGAACAGCCTGGACAACAATTCCTGCAAGATAAAACATACATTATTTAACAACAATAACAACAACAACTCCACCAGGGACTAATGATAAAACTTCTCTGTAATAATCTGAACAGCCTGGGCAACAATTCCTGCAAGATAAAACATACATTATTTAACAACAATAACAACAACAACTCCCCCAGGGACTAATGATAAAACTTCTCTGTAATAATCTGAACAGCCTGGACAACAATTCCTGCAAGATAAAACATACATTATTTAACAACAATAACAACAGCAACTCCCCCAGGGACTAATGATAAAACTTCTCTGTAATAATCTGAACAGCCTGGGCAACAATTCCTGCAAGATAAAACATACATTATTTAACAACAATAACAACAACAACTCCCCCAGGGACTAATGATAAAACTTCTCTGTAATAATCTGAACAGCCTGGGCAACAATTCCTGCAAGATAAAACATACATTATTTAACAACAATAACAACAACAACTCCACCAGGGACTAATGATAAAACTTCTCTGTAATAATCTGAACAGCCTGGGCAACAATTCCTGCAAGATAAAGCATAGGGTGTTTTTATAGCTCTTACGCCCAGTCAAGATTGTTTCATGTGGTCAGTTCAATAATTGCGAAAGAAACAAGTGTTCGAAGAAAACCATGGACCTTCAGCAATCGAACTGACAAACTTTCTCATACTGAGATCTGTCCTAAAGGGGATTTGAACCTAGGTGGTGAGAGATGCTGTAGTCTGTAAGCAGATGCTTAAGACCATTTGGCCTCAAAGTGCCATAAACGTGAGTTACAATGTGCCTTAATAAATATGATGTAACTGCTGATAAATACACGTAAGACCTTAGCTAGGTAAAACGGGGCTTTATGGCTATTTGTGACATTTTTTAGGAAGAATATCAAACTTATTTTGTGAAAAAATGCATTGTAAAATAAAAAAAAATACAAATTGTAGTTGACATTGTAGTTATAGTCTTAACGATTGAATTTAAATGTGTAATTATATGACATAATAAATATGATCAACATACATTTATAATTCAATTGACATATGTCATATGTTTTTCTTTTTCAGAATTTTTTTTTAGTATTATCCATAAATTGTGATGATATTAAAGTTAGTTCTCAAATGGAGTCAAAATAAGTCTAAAATGACAAATATAATGAAATCATTGCATCATTATTGAAAATTACATATTATACCAGTATTAATTTTACAGCACTAGAAAGCTGTTTCGGAATACAATTCCTCATCAGTAGTGAAAACTTACAATCTACAAAAAATATGAAACAAACTTACGTGCATGGATGCATAAGTTGAATCAATACAACTGCAACACCATTAGACAATTTATCTGTAAAACTCATAGCACCATAAACAAAGGCACCACTTTCCTGTCCAACAAAAATAAGGTACAGATTAGTTATATCACTTCTGTAAGAAGTAACATAGCATAGAATACCTGAAATATGGACATCAATTATGAAATTAAGACAGGAAGACCTAAGTTGTTCACTACTACACTTTGTGATCAATACCACTTAACATTTGTGCTAGGGGTTTTGGAAAATGTTTGCACATTACAAATTCTTAAAAATAACGTTGTTTAGTTGTCAACAGGTCAGAAAAAAGTTTCACATTTACTTCGCTGTTACCAATCTGGTTTTCACTCAGTGAGCCTATGAGTCTATATCTAATTGATAAGTTAAACAGTCACTTCCTAAACATCCAAAAATGCCACAACTGATCATAATCTCATAATCAGTAACATATCTCCCTAGGGATAGGGGATGGGTCAGTCGATTCATATTTAGACTTGTTTGATTCATAAATATTTTCCGAAAATTTATTCCAAATGTGCATATGTAACCAAATGCATTACCCGTCTCAGAATACATATCTCACGATAACACAGATATATTTCTTTCACGTTCATTTACCAGGCGCACTATTTCCATGCGTAATTATTTCATACCATTTCATAGTAAAGAAGCCCGCTCTTGGCAGAGAGCGATAGCAATGTACACGTTCACTGTCGTGAGCGCCGTACAAAAATCAAAATTGGAACCCCAACCAATTGCAACCAATAATCGAATTTGATTTTGAACCGATGTTGAGACTCTTGTAATGGAGTAATGGTAATGTTTGTGCAGAACGCTTTGGAAAATGTTTGTGTCAAAATTTCCCTGAGTAATGTCAGATTTACAAGAAAGTGTGAACTAAAACCACTCTATCTCTAATGGAAATCATTGTTTGGCAGAAAAGTTATGGGGTATCACGTGATACACTGGCAAACCCCATAATGTAAGATTCTTTTAAAAGGGAATTTATAAAAGATCTCTAGTCACCTACTAGATGGACATCTCCAATAAAACCAGACATGGACGTAAATTTAGGTTTGTTCGTATTACATGTTGATGATTACTTATATAAT
Source organism: Anadara kagoshimensis (assembly GCA_021292105.1). Lineage (NCBI taxonomy): Eukaryota > Metazoa > Mollusca > Bivalvia > Arcoida > Arcidae > Anadara > Anadara kagoshimensis. The sequence continues at coordinate 3,652,317 of CM037871.1, forward strand.
TTTTAAGAAAGATTTTATTTCAATAATTATTTACCACATTATTGGCAATCAGATCCGCTGTCATAGCAAGGGAGGTAACTAGCATCGTAGTACCTCCGATTCCTAGGCATACACAAACACCATATACTTGTTTGTAATTTTCTGCTCTTAAGAAATATATCCAAACACAACATCCAACACTAACAATCTGTCCTATAAGATATGTAGCCTGAAACATAAAAAATAAAACAAACACACTATCAATATTTAGCTTAAAAACAGAAAAAACATGTCAAGCTTAAATGTATCCAATTGGTTTCGCCAGCATACCATGTGATCAGTAATTCTTAACGTCTCTGCAGAACATTTTGGAAAAGGTTTACATCAAGATTTCTCTGAATAAAGTCATTTTCACCAAAAAATATGAATTGAAAAGATTCTATCTCCAATAGAAATAATTGTTTCGCAAATACACTATAGGATATTGCTTGACACACCGGTAAACTCCATAGATATATGACAATATAAAAATCCTTTATGAGTTTTTTCCATGGAAGATAGGGAAATCTCACAAAAGGAGTTGAACATTTCTGTCAGAGACAAGGCTTGCTGAGTTTCAATTATGATTTACACAGACATGGACCTATGCTTGTAAAATCTAACTTTGTTATTCAACATTCTACATTAATATAAATATGACCATTGGAATGGATGCCCCTAACTTTGGTTTATACATAAAATAAAGAAAATAAAGTTATTCACTATAAACTTTCAAGAAACACATTTTAAATGCAGAGTTGTTATAATTTCTAAATTTTGGAGACTTGGGTATCATTTTCCCACAAGATGACTAAATGTTTTTTTCACACAATGATGTCATGTAAATTTTTAGTTTTCAACAACGGGTAGGCTGTGTATGTGTAAATGTGTATATGTATGTATCTGAACATTTGTGATATAATTTCTTATATACTGTAAACATGGTTATTTTTCATGTGAGGTAAATTTTCGCTATTTTCACAACTTTTTAAAAAATATCAAAATTAGCCCCTCATGAAATTAGTTAAGACCTTGGTATCGACACAAAAATGAGTAAAATTACAAAAATAACCCCCTCGCGAAATGCCAACAACACGATTTTGCAAAATTTCCACTGGCAAAAAATATGTAGGCACGTTCCTGTCATAAACGACTATGATTTTTTGTTGTGGATGGCAGTCAAGGGGTGTGTGTGTGTGTGTATGTGTGTGTGTGTTGATGTACCTACCTTTCTTCCTAATCGTTTATTTACAGTTTTCATCAGCAGTGAAGTAACAAGTCCACTAACATATACAACTAGCGGCATTATAGCTACAGCATCCTAAATCAAATATTAAATAAAAACTTATTTATATAATCAACAAAAACACTGATAGTTTATGTACACTGCTTATGGACTGTTTTCACACAATGAATTAGTGTCATCATGTTCATTTCATTTTGTCTCTGAATAGAGGCATAATCAATTTCAACAGACTTGCTGTTTCTGATACCAGAAATAATTTGTAAAGCTGAAAAATGCAGGATTCAAATTGTCGATTGTATCTGACTTTATATTGCTCAACTCTATAGTGGCAGTGGAATATGGCTACGATAGCTCAGATTACGAGTAGAGTGCTCGTTCCATATGTGAGAGATGGTGGTGAGTTCAAACCTAGACCAAAGTCTGACAAAAACTTGAAATAGGTAGTGACTGTTCTTTCGCCAAGTTTTTAGAAATGAAACCCACAGGGTCCTTTGGACATTAAAAGCAGATGCCCCGTGTCACGGCAGACATGGCATGCTAAAGAACCCTCCCTGCACATTGCCCTGAGTTCACTGCAAGGGTAAAAATTTCTGCCACTTCAACTATAGATGGTGACGTCTCAAAATAAGTAACATATTCTTAACTGTGACCTTAAAGCCAATCCAATCATTCAGTAAATCTGTGGCAGTAAGGTTCTTATGCCATATCATTTCTACACTTTACAATGGTAGATTAATATGAAGTTGTCTTACCTTTTCCATTTTTAATGTTTCTGTTATATATAAAGGTAAATATATCTGAGATACATTAACAAATAACCTGGTACACATATATATCATAGCAATCTGAAAAAAAAATCAAAGTACTATCAGTACTGAAATCTGCGGCAAATAACCTGGAACATATATATATGAAAGCAATCCGAAATCAAATCAAAGTACTGCAAGAACTGAAATCTGTGTATGAACATTATATTTTGTGATTTTACAATAAACATTTGTAAGCAATGTGACAGATTTGAACCTTTGCACACATCTGCCATTTTTGTGATGTAAAACTTGGTCACATGCACTGATGACTGTATATGTCACTGTATATGGAAAATGTATTAAACATGTACCCAAAAACAATTCTGTAAACCTACTTGATAAAACTGTTTTTCTTTTATCCAATCTTTGAATGACATTTTAGATTTTTTTATCGTTGACTTTTCTATGGAACTGTAAGACTGGTCCACAGCCTCCTCTGCAGATAAATTACTGAATGACCTTGGTTTCTTTTCCCTTACACCAATGTGAAACAGAAAGCTGAACAGGAGACCAATACCAGTCACTATAAATACCAATTCCTACAAAAAATAAAAGATGAATGATTTCACAGTAGATTAAAAATAAATTTAAAACAGAAAACTGTAACATTTAAGACAGACAGAAAGACAAACAGAAAATACAGACAGATAGATGGAGGGAGGGAGGGAGGGAGAGATAGATGGATAGACAGACAGACAGAGCCCATTCTTATATCAACTATGTTGGAGCAGGTGGATAAATACACTGTATAGACCTTACAAGTAAAATTTTTATAACTTATTAGAAAAATATGATGCTATCTGTAATTTGATTGGATCGTTAAATCATGTGATCAGGGTGGAGAAAACATTGTGTATCACTCTGAAAACATCATATCCCACCTCTTCTTTCTTTCTCTTTTTCTTATTACATTGGTTATCTTTCGATATAATAAACAATTTATTGCCTTTGTTTGAGGGAGATATGAACATTTGTTCATTATAATTTGAACCTGTATATAAGGGGCACCTGCCCATAAATGTTACTTTTATGAAATCCATTAGGTAGCCTTTATAGACAGGTTTGACTCTATGTTCATACAGAATTTTAAAGTTAACAGACATTGACAAGGAATTTACCTGAAATCTAGATGAGTCTTTCGCTGATAATGAGGCTGTCATATCTTGAGATTTATCTGAATTTGAGTGAAGGTCAAACAGTAACCATGCTATACCAAACACTATTATATTAGATATAACCGTGAATGCATTCCTGAAACACAGAACAATGACAATATACCAGCTTGGTTTTAACATTATTAACAAAAGTGCAAGAAAAACATTTATTTATGATTTATATACACATCTTAATCAGTAATTTTAATTCTTAGACAACCTGTTTAGTTACAAAATATAGAAGTAACTAATTGAAAATCCTACAGGTTAAAAAGTACTTAAGGTAGCTATGTGCACAATAATCACATGATATAAAATTATTTCAATCCAGAAATTTCCTGATGGAAAATACAGGTGTATCTATAGCTACAGTATTAAGTAGCACAGTGGTCATCAGTAGTTGAGAGATCCTAGGTGCCAATTTATAATGATCGATGCTACCTTTCACTGCTTTAGGTTTCAAATCCCACTCAGGCAGATTTTGATATTAGAATTAAAGCTCAATGGTTGTCTCCAATTACCCTATCCTCCCACACAAAGGTAGAATCTTGACTGTTGTATAAAATACCATTATTCCACTTCATTCCCTTGATAGACAAAGGGGGTGCCAATATTGAGTCTAAACTGCTATTGATTCATGGCTTTCACTGCCTAGGAATAAGGTTTGAATCCCACCCATATATTCAGCATTGCAAAAATAGAAAGTTTGCTTTTTGAAAGTTTCAAGTTTTCTTAAATCATCTCAAAACTAGCAGCCGAAATAAAATGTAACCCTAACAGGTACTTACAACACCATTACTCTACTCTTACAGAATTAATACAAAACTAACACAATAGCATGGACCTTTTACTAAAACTTAAGATTTATCCATATACACAATTGTACATTTACTGTATGCGAGGCCTGGAAAGTTGAGTGTTCTAAAGTGCTTACGTATCACAGTACCTCATTGTCTAGGTTTGAAACCCTCACAGGCAGATCCTAGTGTAAGAACATAATATTATCAGTTTGCTTGTGGAAAGTCAGACTGGTCAGTGATTTTTTCCGAGATTTCCTCATTCATTCCAGAACTGACTACCTCGATTTAAGTGTAAAAATCTTGACTTGGGTGTAAAAAATCATTAATCATTTCTTCTACTCTCCCTATATTAAATGTCATATATGTTGACTTTATAAAATGTGTGAAACATCAAATATTTTACACAATATACAGGTAACTGAAAAGACAATATGCAGGGTTCAATTCAAAATCTTAATGTTTTTTAAACAATCACTTGACCAATTTTCACAATTTTTGGAAATTGCAGCTTTAAAGCCAGTATATTTGGAGATTTCTTTTTCACAATTTTGGCCATTATGAGACTTTACAATTGCAAGGGCCTTAACTCCATTCACATGAGGATGAGATAGAGTTCAAATATAAAACAAACCTGATTCCGTTTAATTCCACTCGTTCATTTTCATCTGAAGTAAGATCTGGTATAAGTGATAAATGTGAGATTTGTGTTGAAGCCCAGCCAAACTGGAATATAACCACGAACGGTGCATAATATATAAACTGTGCCCAGTCCGGAGCATTAGGTGATGCAAAACATTCATTAAAGACAAAAGGAAAGCTACAAGTCACACATATTGTACCTGAAATAAATAGAAACACAAAATTAATTTTCAGAAAAAAAATTCATGAGCAAAAGTGATACAGGCAGACACAGTAAATATATTGTGAATACCAGGGTTCGTACAGACATTTGGAGTCCAAATTCAAGGGCTTTTTAGGGTCTTTTAAAGGTCTTATTTGCAAATTGAAGGCCTAACAGAGAGGTAATATTAGCAAAAAAAAAATAGTGAAGACACTTGAAATTGGGCGGTTTAAGTTGGGCATTCAGAAGGGCCTGTTACATTTAAATGGCTCATCACTACATTCTAGTTTCCTCCACAATCCCAGATCCGACTGCCCCAATGTAAGAGAAAGAATCTTAACTGGGGTGTAAAACTCCATCACTACATTCTAGTTTCCTCCACAATCCCAGACCTGACTGCCCCAATATAAGAGAAAGAATCTTAACTGGGGTGTAAAACTCCATCACTAAACTCTAGTTTCCTCCACAATCCCAGATCCGACTGCCCCAATGTAAGAGAAAGAATCTTAACTGGGGTGTATAACTCCATCACTAAACTCAAGCATTTTTAATAAAATTATTGTAAATATTCTAGTAGTTAGTCTAACTCACCGATAAAATGCCATGTTTTTCTTTTTCCTAGTTTGGCTAAACCGTTAGTCCTGTCTGATTCTAACCCTACAAACGGCGTAAACAGCGCATCGCTAACTTGTCCAATCAGCATCAAGTATCCTGCTAATCTATTATCAAAATTACGAACTAAATGAAAGTAAATTATTAGGTAACTGAACCACATAGATGCCGACAAGTCATTTTGTATATGTCCAATTCCGTACGCCAATCGCTGAAGAAAAGACAAGTTATTGCCCAACAAACCACTGCTCTCTGACATGATTTAATGTATTAATTTTACCGTCTTCTTAACCATTTATAATTGTATCCATTATTTCTTCACTTCCTATATCTTCAGCTGCATGACAGCAAAATATTTGATGTTTTCTGTGAACTATCAATAGTGTAAATTCTTAGTTTTACCTGTAATATATGAATATAAGTACTTAAATTAACCAACTTTTTAGCGATATCCCTCCTCTCGACCAAAGTGACACATCTGGCAACACACAGAGTTTTTATACAGTTAGGTGACACATCTGACAAACACAGAACTATACAGCAATAACGTTCCTCTAGACCAAAGTGCCACATCTGACAAACAAAGAGTTATACAGCGATATCTCTCCTCTAGACCAAAGTGCCACATCTGGCAAACAAAGAGTTATAGAGCGATATCTCTCCTCTAGACCAAAGTGCCACATCTGGCAAACAAAGAGTTATAGAGCGATATCTCTCCTCTAGACCAAAGTGACACATCTGGCAAACAAGGTTTTTGTAATAAACCAAATCGACCAGACATAACATAGCCACTGTTCACACAAACAAGTCTGCTGTACAAGGGCTAAGTAAATTGGACCATGTGGATGTTAATGATTGAACCGAGTAAACTTTGCATTATATTAAGTAACATACTTGTCCTGTGTCTGTCAAGTGATTTAGACAGGTATATCTTTTAGTTGCATGATAACAATTTTTATCATCATCATCATGAAATTTTACATTATAACCATGTCAATCCCTTGTGTCTTTAACATGACAGTGATCTATACATAAATATACTATAGATATCTGTAATACATTTAGATACATAGTAAATACATGGTCATTGACGGTGAATAAAGGTCGTATTTGGTGAGGGTGAGAAAACGTGTAGAAAGCGAGGCAGAGCCTCGCTTTCTACACGTTTTCGCCCCCGAGCCAAATACGACCTTTATTCACCGTCAATGACCATGTATTTACTTTATCCTGCAAGAGATACGTCCTAAAATTATAATTGTAACTGCGTGTTATCCATCTGTTTGACTTGTTTGTTTACACTCCAAGCGCAAGGATACAAATGTTTACGTGACGTCACGCTACCCCATCACACCCGTACTTGTCATTTTCGCACAGTCCGACGTTCAAGCACATGTAGTTCTCAATTATTTAAATAAATAACTACAATACGATATTATTTTCATATTTAATATATGTAACAAAATCTTAAATTCTTACAATAATAATATTAAAATAAATATTCTTTGATGAAATGTTGTAAAAATCTAACAACGTTTTTCTGTATTTCTGCCATATTCAAAAAGTCCGGCGGAATAAAGTAACAACTTATAATTTTTTATTTTTATTTTTAAATCATATTTATATAACTACGTGTATTTTTTTTTAAAAAAAATTTTTTTTTTAAAATAAAATATTAAAATTTATGAATTTATTGATCATGTTTATTATACTGTGTTTAGTTTACATTGAGAATGGGGTTCATTTGGGTCAAAGGTTACGTCAAATGTTGAATGGAAAAAGTAGTGCCGTAACTGTGACGTCACAGTTAGCGCGTGGCTTTATTGGGTCAGTGACCGAATAAAGATAAGGTTTATTCGGCAGGCTTTATGATGTCAATGTACACGTTAGTTGCAGGATAAATGTATATACCATGTATACATACATCACAACATAATCATTATCTCTTAATTACACGGCAGACCCCACACCTCTGTCAAACCTTATTAAGATAACTGTAACAGGAAAGAGAAAATATGCAGGGTCAGATTGGGGAACGAACCTTGGACCTCCCAAACTATAGGCGAGTGCTCTACCACTGAGCTACCCAGACTGCTACATTAAAGACAGGGAGGAATGTTGCAGTCTGCGTAGCTAAGTGGTAGAGCACTCGCCTATAGTGCAGAAGGTCATGGGTTTGATCCCCGTTCCGACCCTGCACTTTTCCTCTTTCCTGTTACAACTGAACCTATGGTCTAAACTGGTGACTAATTAGACTGTACAAATAAAGAGGCTCTTTTGATTTGAAATTTTGATTCATTGGTTTCTTACAGAAAGATTAGTGATATTTTGGAAAATCAGTTTCCTCATCAATCATGAACTGAACGCCTCAATATTTAAGTGAAAAAATTTTGACCGTGGTGGGAAACTCCATTACTCCACTAATTTAAAACTGCTATAAATGCTAATACACATTTTTTTTAAAAATTGAACTAAACTTATCTTAAATTTCAACAGATTTTGTAAAGTTTGATGTATAAAAACACTTTTTTTTTTATTTAATACTGAAAAATATTATATCTACAAAGAACCTCACTGAACTGAATAAATGCAGTGGAGTGGTCAAACCAGGAATGATTCGCACAGAGTACAGCTGTTACAGTCATTATTTTTTTTAGAAATGCATGACTGGGGCATTAGATTTTCCTTTCAGTATTAAATAATAAATTAAGCAGACTTGAGGATCATGTTAAAAAAAGCCCAAATTTTTAATCACGGGAACTGAAATGCATAACTAACCAAATTATATATGCGATTAAAATTTCGACTTTTTTTAATCTGATCTTTAAGTCTTTTATAAAAAAGTGTCAAGTCTTCATAGTCTATGAGATGTAGGCTATTGTCATGATTCCAGGCACAAAGGTTCTCCACACATTGGAGGGAGTTACTATAATACCTAGATTGAGTCATAGCTGTTATTATGGTAAAACACATTTTAAAAACAGCTTTTGAAACATTGAAAGGAACTGTTATTTATAAACAGAATTTTCATTTTCTATTTTACCTTACAGCCGTCTCATTATATATACCTACTGTAGATCTAAACTTACCTTTAACAGAATTTAACCATCATATTCAATGTTTTCATCATATCAGTATTAAATTTTCAAATGCACATCATATGGGTAGCCATGTGACTCGAGATGTTATCATTATCTTCCGTGTGTATTGCATTCCGTTACATTCGTTGTATTGTATGTACACCCACTGCCATCTGTCAACATGCTGACCCAGTCATATGACTATTTATAACCCAGGCATGTGATAACGTCACGGGGATTACGTGCAACTACAATATGGCGCCAAAATTTAAACACCATGTAGACTTGTTTATAACTATATAGCCTATTATTAAACTATCTGACTTAATCTGATGGTAAATTGACATACAAAACCCTTTATATGTCTCTGCGTTTTTATATCGATGGTATCAAAAAGTAACTTATAAATTATTGTGATATTATCCCCAGCGGGTAAGGCTTCGTTTTTGTCACCCGTGATTATGAACAATGCCTATCTCGCTATTTTTCTTGGATACTAGCACGTGTATTTTAACTGGGGAAAATGTCAAAACATTTTATCAAAACTATCAAATTTCAAATTTGAGAATAGGCTCAGGCTGTGGAGATTTATTTCAAAATTTTGGTTTTTGGTAGTCAAGTAGTTTTTCATATCCTAGGGCAGAGGAGCATTAATATCTCCGAAATATGGTCTCGTAAGACCTATGTATACCGTAAATGGGTGGTCAAAATTAAGTTAAAAATCGTCATTATGGTTCATATGACTCTTTTAGGGTAATCTAAGCAGGAAAATTCAAGTGAAAACCATTTAGTTGAAAAAGGTGAAAGGGGGTATAATTATGAAATTACCTACGCAAGTGTGAAGATTTATAAATAAAAATAAAGCAGGAATTGATAATTTAAGAATTTTTAAAATATTTGTTGCATTTTTATGAAAATTGTGCAAAAAATACACGTGTTGGGGAAAAATAGTTTTCACCTTTTATAACATATTAATTTAAAAAAACGAAAAGATATTAACATAGTCAACGCCATAGAGGCTGAGCAGTGCAAAGGGGTCAGAGTCGAGGTTTTTGAAAACTCGGCAATTTACGGTTAAGGTTTTCTACGATTTATTTTCCTTTTAAAAATGTGTGTACCAGACGTGATATTTATATTCTAAGGCCTCTAATAATCCAAAATACAACACGTCATAAAAAGTGCACGGTCACACAATACTATTCTATTTGAATTGAAGTTAATATAGTTTGGTTTGAACAATGCTGAACTATATACAGTCGAATATGCCTCAACAATAATTAAGTAATATACATGTACAAACTTAGCTTTTATAATCTGACCTTGGATCGTTGATAGCCTTAGAATATGATCTATCACGCCTTGAACACGCATTTTTGAAAGGAAAACAAATCATAGAAAACCTCAACCGTAAATTGTCGAGTTGTTCTCAAAAACCTCGTATTTCTTTAACTAACTCTGGCCCCTTTGTACTGCTCTATGGCATTGACTATGTTAATATCTTTTCATTTTTGAAATTAATTCGTTATATTATACGAGGTGAAAATTATTTTTCCCCAACACGTGTATTTTTGCACAATTTTCATAAAAAATGCAACAAATATTTTAAAAATTCTTAAATTATCAATTCCTGCTTAATTTTTATTTATCAATCTTCACACTTGCGTAGGTAATTTCATTATTGTACCCCTCTTTCACGCTTTTCAACCAAATTGTTTTCACTTGGAATTTTCCTACTTAGATGACCCTTAAAGATAGGCATAGTATTGTCCTTACAAGGTGTAACTTCTCCCATATCTAGGCTATATAGCTGCTGAACAGGTTAAATAAGTTATCTTATAGAGTCTTTATCTATAGACTGCACAAAACTTATAGATATAGACCATAGTACTGTCCTAAGTAAATAACCTATATATGGACGTCTAATGTTATATATTAGTAAACTGAAAACAAAACAAAACAAAAACCTCTTATAATTTGCACGTAGCCTTGCGGAATATAGAAATTAAATACGCTATATATATGGACTTCTAATTTTCCGAATAGAATCGGGAAGAACCTGACCTTTCTTACTAAACTCCACAAACATCTACACAGGGAAAGATAAATAGCAGACTCCTCCTACATGTACAACTAAATCACCGTTTAAGTAAACAAAAATTCTAACACAAATCCTTTGACAGTCGCAAATGATGGTCTTCGGTCTTATTCAGATACTTTATTGTACATTTGGTATCAGCCAAACGTGGATCTCTAAAACTATCTAAAGAATTACTTGAATATCTTGCTTCCAATACTTTATCTCGTGTATAAAGTTTGACATCTTTACACTATATCTTATTCTAAATTAAAACAAGTCTAAAACAAATTATTCACTTGTCATTCTTTTCAACTTGAAAAATTGTAAGCCAAGATACAAGATCTTGTGTTGACCATATTTTTACTGTTTGGCTATATGATGTTATAATAAACAATCAGTATACCAATGGACACAATCTGTACACTATTGCTTGTTCAGTGATTTTTTCCCATTTTTTAAAAAAAAATTTTGTATGAAACAGGATTGATCCAGAACATTGTTAAATCTAAAGGGAGAGAAGACTTGTGGCGTAATCATTCAACTCGGCATACAGAAATTTATAGAAGATGTTTAAATGTGTATATAGATAGACATCTCTTAACAATCCTGACATTTGGAGACTATGAGTGTCATTATCCTAGTAAACTTGGAATAAAAGACATGACCAATTCTTCAAGTTCTGCTTCATATTTGGACTTGTACCCCAATTATAACACATTTAGAGTTACGTGAGAAACACGCCGACTTAATTTTATTACATTGTAAACTTTCCTTTTCTTTGCAGTAATACACCTACTTGCCTTCCACTGCTTATGGAGTATTTATTTAAGTTAATAAACTATGACATAGCTTGTTCCCACAACGGGAACTTTATACAAAGAAGCAAGCTGCTTACAAATAAATTTTGACTGGGGTATATTGCGAGCCTATGCATATCAAGGCCTTTAAAAAAATTATAGCCGTCATATTTTTGACATCCCATAGTTCCATGTTTCTTTCGTTCAAAATGTTCATTAAACACTACATGGTGCTTGGGACTAACTAGACAGAAGAAAGGCGCTTACTCTTCCGGGATACATGGTCTCAATTCTCCGGTGGCAGTTCATCTGTTTAACTTAATTTGCCAATTTGCAAAGTTTTTACTTTGTTTCTGGATTTATATGTTTGTTTTTGAATTGCAATGTTTGGTTTTTGGATGTATACGATTTGAACATGGACTGGGATCTTTGTTTTTTACTCTAACACTGCCCTTGTAAGCTATTACTCTCCTTATAGACTATATATAATATCGTTGTAGATATATAAGCTATAACACTGTCAAGTAATGATATGTCCTATCTGCAAGAGTTCCAGGTTGGCTAATGAATGACTTGCAAATCATCATAAAGCTCTAATGACTTACTAATTCTAATTCTGGACAGATGACTGAGAGACGAGGCTCCAGTTTCATAATCATTACTTACCTCATTAGCAGTATTTTTGTATGATTCACCAAATACAAAGTTTCAGCGAAATTATAATACAAAGGCAATAAGCTAAGTTAGAGTGGTCTTCAAAATAACACTTTAAATTTATGAATGTTTTGATTACTAATAAAACTACAAAATTATCAGATTTAAAAATTTTAAGATTTAAGGAAAATCAGAGTTCAGGCAACAGTTTCACAATTATTCCTTAACTAAGATTTTCCTTAACTTAAATTTGGCAAATTTGAAATCTTACTAATTTTGTTTATAATATTTAAGATATTCTTCAATTTAAAATGTCATTTTTCAGATAACTTTAAACTTTTAGTTTTGACAAAAAATGAATTTGTAGTTTCAAAAAGATTGTCGTTTCAGAAATTTGAGGTAAGGAAAATCTTAGTTAAGAAATGATTGTGAAATTGAAGTCATTACTTAAGTGCTCTATTGCATTATTTTTCTATTTTTTGATAATTACTGTACAGTCTATGACAGTGTCCATGGGTTGGAAAGCCACAGAGTAATAAATTGATTCCATCGAGGACATTAACTGAAACTTGATGAAACAGTTAATGTCTTGAATATGCTGAAACTTTATCATGTTTGCCGATTTATTTGTGACTTTGACAAAATCCATTAAATTTAAATAAATGAAAACTAAAATTAAATATTAAAATAAGTAGACCTTTAATATCTATTGCAGTAGAAGTCTGTAAGTTACTTACATACTATAGTAATCACAGTTTACATGTACATATATAAAACATTCTTGTAAAAATTAACATTACTGAACTTCTTTGAACTTGTTATTGTCAAATATTTGACATAAACAGTATTTATCATGATCAAAAATGTTTTAGCTTGAAAAATAAATTCTATATTACTTGTTCAACATCTTTAAATTTTAAACTTCAAAAAACCACACAGGCCGTCATTACTGTAAAGATTCACAGTTTTGAAGCATTGTGTAGTCATTTCAAAAGTGAATGTTATTATTTGTTAGGTAAACACCCTCTGTGTGTGTGTGTGTTCTTTGTTATGAAGTGTGTGTGTGTTTGTTACAAGGACACAATATTCCACAACTTCCTATAATATATATCAATCCCTAGTTTTCCTATCCATCTTATTTCAATTCCTCCTAAATTTCCATCATATGACATAACTCGTGAATATTTATGAGGCATATTATACCCCGTATCAGTCTAGTTGTTCATTTTATAGTACATAAAGTATCAACATTAACATAACTATCATCACATTTTAGGATAATTTTCATAGTCAAATGGTTGTGTTTCATCCCAATATTCATCTATAGGTTTACTAAATCCATCATTTTTCCTGAATGGTGTGTCAAATGTTTTCACCTGTGATACACCCTGAAATAGATCAATAAAATATTGTTTATTTTTAACAGAAAATGAAACATGAAATATCACACGAGTAAACTTTTGGTATCATTTGTATATATACTGTCTGACTAACAGTCATGTTATGATTTTGCCTCATGCACCCCCTGTCTAGAACATATGACAACCAAATTATTATTGTGTTTGTTAGGGAGTAATAACACACAATAACTCTTTGAATCCAAAAAATTCAATAGCAGTAGCAATATGTCTTTTTAATATACCGTAATTATAAATGCAAATAAAATATATGGCTGGTCAATATATTGCAATATGTATCATCATGATGCATATACGTTCCATGTTCCTTTCACACAATTTTAATTACACATGTGGTGGGTGTAGCTAGCTTAACAGGAGGTGCTCACCCTTACAAAGCACCTGGCCTCACTTCCCTGGTGGAAGTTCATGTGTCTAACCTGACTTGTCAGTTCCAAAGTTTTTACTTTGCTTCTGGATTGTGATTCAGACATGGATTAGTATGTTTGTTTTTTATTATACATGCAATATGTCAGTTTAAACTTTCTTGTATCATGACACCAACAAGTTCATTTTAATGATATTTAATGATATTTAATTTATATAAATCAATTTCCCTGTCTTATCTATTTATATTTGTGCATCACAGTGTCTCTGTGTCTGTATCAAAGTTCATAAAATGTATCTGTATACCAGTATTACATGTCCATCAATTGGTGGGTGTGTTGGAGAGTTAACTATAATATATGTCCAATAAATAGGTACCGGTAATCTCTCTGTGTGTCACATTAACCTATTGTTACTTTATCTTTATGTTCTGACCAGAATGTTACTCTCTCTCTCTCTCTCACTCTGTAAGTGTGAGTTTGTGATATATCATTATAAATAACTTACCATTACTTTATCTTTATGTTTTGACCAGAATGTTACTCTCTCTCTCTCTCTCTCTCTCTTTGTTAGTCTAATTTGATATGTCATTATTAACTTACGTTACTTTATCTTTATGTTCTGACCAGAATGTTACTCTCTCTCTTTGTAAGTGTGAGTTTGTGATACATCATTATTAATAACTTACCGTTACTTTATCTTTATGTTCTGACCAGAATGTTACTCTCTCTCTCTCTCTCTCTCTCTCTCTCTTTGTAAGTGTGAGTTTGTGATACATCATTATTAATAACTTACCGTTACTTTATCTTTATGTTCTGACCAGAATGTTACTCTCTCTCTCTCTCTGTAAGACATCATAATTATCAACTTACCAACTACTTTAAATTTATGTTCTGACCAGAAAGTTACTCTCTCTCTCTCTCTCTCTCTCTGTAAGACATCATAATTATCAACTTGCCGTTACTTAATCTTTATGTTCTGACCAGAAAGTTACTCTCTCTCCCTCTCTCTCTGTAAGACATCATAATTATCAACTTACCGTTACTTTATCTTTATGTTCTGACCAGAATGTTACTCTCTCTCTCTCTCTCTGTAAGACATCATAATTATCAACTTACCGTTACTTTATCTTTATGTTCTGACCAGAATGTTACTCTCTCTCTCTCTCTCTCTCTCTGTTAGACATCATAATTATCAACTTACCGTTACTTTATCTTTATGTTCTGACCAGAATGTTACTCTCTCTCTCTCTCTCTCTGTAAGACATCATAATTATCAACTTACCGTTACTTTATCTTTATGTTCTGACCAGAAAGTTACACACACTCTCTCTCTCTCTCTGTAAGACATCATTATTATCAACTTACCGTTACTTTATCTTTATGTTCTGACCAGAAAGTTACACACACTCTCTCTCTCTCTCTGTAAGACATCATAATTATCAACTTACCGTTACTTTATCTTTATGTTCTGACCAGAAAGTTACACACACACTCTCTCTCTCTGTAAGACATCATTATTATCAACTTACCGTTACTTTATCTTTATGTTCTGACCAGAAAGTTACACACACTCTCTCTCTCTCTCTGTAAGACATCATTATTATCAACTTACCGTTACTTTATCTTTATGTTCTGACCAGAAAGTTACACACACTCTCTCTCTCTCTCTGTAAGACATCATAGTTATCAACTTACCATTACTTTATCTTTATGTTCTGACCAGAAAGTTACACACACTCTCTCTCTCTCTCTGTAAGACATCATAATTATCAACTTACCGTTACTTTATCTTTATGTTCTGACCAGAAAGTTACACACACTCTCTCTCTCTCTCTGTAAGACATCATAATTATCAACTTACCGTTACTTTATCTTTATGTTCTGACCAGAATGTTACTCTCTCTCTCTCTCCCTCTCTCTGTAAGACATCATAATTATCAACTTACCGTTACTTTATCTTTATGTTCTGACCAGAATGTTACTCTCTCTCCCTCTCTCTCTGTAAGACATCATAATTATCAACTTACCGTTACTTTATCTTTATGTTCTGACCAGAATGTTACTCTCTCTCTCTCTCTCTCTCTCTCTGTAAGACATCATTATTATCAACTTACCGTTACTTTATCTTTATGTTCTGACCAGAAAGTTACACACACTCTCTCTCTCTCTGTAAGACATCATAATTATCAACTTACCGTTACTTTATCTTTATGTTCTGACCAGAATGTTACTCTCTCTCTCTCTCTCTCTCTGTAAGACATCATAATTATCAACTTACCGTTACTTTATCTTTATGTTCTGACCAGAATGTTACTCTCTCTCTCTCTCTCTCTCTCTCTGTAAGACATCATTATTATCAACTTACCGTTACTTTATCTTTATGTTCTGACCAGAAAGTTACACACACACTCTTTCTCTCTCTGTAAGACATCATTATTATCAACTTACCGTTACTTTATCTTTATGTTCTGACCAGAAAGTTACACACACTCTCTCTCTCTCTCTGTAAGACATCATTATTATCAACTTACCGTTACTTTATCTTTATGTTCTGACCAGAATGTTACTCTCTCTCTCTCTCTCTCTGTAAGACATCATTATTATCAACTTACCGTTACTTTATCTTTATGTTCTGACCAGAAAGTTACACACACTCTCTCTCTCTCTGTAAGACATCATAATTATCAACTTACCGTTACTTTATCTTTATGTTCTGACCAGAAAGTTACACACACTCTCTCTCTCTCTGTAAGACATCATTATTATCAACTTACCGTTACTTTATCTTTATGTTCTGACCAGAATGTTACTCTCTCTCTCTCTCTCTCTGTAAGACATCATAATTATCAACTTACCGTTACTTTATCTTTATGTTCTGACCAGAAAGTTACACACACTCTCTCTCTCTCTCTGTAAGACATCATTATTATCAACTTACCGTTACTTTATCTTTATGTTCTGACCAGAAAGTTACACACACTCTCTCTCTCTCTCTGTAAGACATCATAATTATCAACTTACCGTTACTTTATCTTTATGTTCTGACCAGAAAGTTACACACACTCTCTCTCTCTCTCTGTAAGACATCATTATTATCAACTTACCGTTACTTTATCTTTATGTTCTGACCAGAATGTTACTCTCTCTCCCTCTCTCTCTGTAAGACATCATTATTATCAACTTACCGTTACTTTATCTTTATGTTCTGACCAGAATGTTACTCTCTCTCCCTCTCTCTCTGTAAGACATCATAATTATCAACTTACCGTTACTTTATCTTTATGTTCTGACCAGAATGTTACTCTCTCTCTCTCTCTCTCTCTCTCTCTCTCTCTGTAAGACATCATTATTATCAACCTACCGTTACTTTATCTTTATGTTCTGACCAGAATGTTACTCTCTCTCTCTCTCTCTGTAAGACATCATAATTATCAACTTACCGTTACTTTATCTTTATGTTCTGACCAGAAAGTTACACACACTCTCTCTCTCTCTCTGTAAGACATCATTATTATCAACTTACCGTTACTTTATCTTTATGTTCTGACCAGAAAGTTACACACACTCTCTCTCTCTCTCTGTAAGACATCATAATTATCAACTTACCGTTACTTTATCTTTATGTTCTGACCAGAAAGTTCACACACACTCTCTCTCTCTCTGTAAGACATCATTATTATCAACTTACCGTTACTTTATCTTTATGTTCTGACCAGAAAGTTACACACACTCTCTCTCTCTCTCTGTAAGACATCATTATTATCAACTTACCGTTACTTTATCTTTATGTTCTGACCAGAAAGTTACACACACTCTCTCTCTCTCTCTGTAAGACATCATAGTTATCAACTTACCATTACTTTATCTTTATGTTCTGACCAGAAAGTTACACACACTCTCTCTCTCTCTCTGTAAGACATCATAATTATCAACTTACCGTTACTTTATCTTTATGTTCTGACCAGAAAGTTACACACACTCTCTCTCTCTCTCTGTAAGACATCATAATTATCAACTTACCGTTACTTTATCTTTTGTTCTGACCAGAATGTTACTCTCTCTCTCTCTCCCTCTCTCTGTAAGACATCATAATTATCAACTTACCGTTACTTTATCTTTATGTTCTGACCAGAATGTTACTCTCTCTCCCTCTCTCTCTGTAAGACATCATAATTATCAACTTACCGTTACTTTATCTTTATGTTCTGACCAGAATGTTACTCTCTCTCTCTCTCTCTCTCTCTCTGTAAGACATCATTATTATCAACTTACCGTTACTTTATCTTTATGTTCTGACCAGAAAGTTACACACACTCTCTCTCTCTCTGTAAGACATCATAATTATCAACTTACCGTTACTTTATCTTTATGTTCTGACCAGAATGTTACTCTCTCTCTCTCTCTCTCTGTAAGACATCATAATTATCAACTTACCGTTACTTTATCTTTATGTTCTGACCAGAATGTTACTCTCTCTCTCTCTCTCTCTCTCTGTAAGACATCATTATTATCAACTTACCGTTACTTTATCTTTATGTTCTGACCAGAAAGTTACACACACACTCTTTCTCTCTCTGTAAGACATCATTATTATCAACTTACCGTTACTTTATCTTTATGTTCTGACCAGAAAGTTACACACACTCTCTCTCTCTCTCTGTAAGACATCATTATTATCAACTTACCGTTACTTTATCTTTATGTTCTGACCAGAATGTTACTCTCTCTCTCTCTCTCTCTCTGTAAGACATCATTATTATCAACTTACCGTTACTTTATCTTTATGTTCTGACCAGAAAGTTACACACACTCTCTCTCTCTCTGTAAGACATCATAATTATCAACTTACCGTTACTTTATCTTTATGTTCTGACCAGAAAGTTACACACACTCTCTCTCTCTCTTGTAAGACATCATTATTATCAACTTACCGTTACTTTATCTTTATGTTCTGACCAGAATGTTACTCTCTCTCTCTCTCTCTCTGTAAGACATCATAATTATCAACTTACCGTTACTTTATCTTTATGTTCTGACCAGAAAGTTACACACACTCTCTCTCTCTCTCTGTAAGACATCATTATTATCAACTTACCGTTACTTTATCTTTATGTTCTGACCAGAAAGTTACACACACTCTCTCTCTCTCTCTGTAAGACATCATAATTATCAACTTACCGTTACTTTATCTTTATGTTCTGACCAGAAAGTTACACACACTCTCTCTCTCTCTCTGTAAGACATCATTATTATCAACTTACCGTTACTTTATCTTTATGTTCTGACCAGAATGTTACTCTCTCCCTCTCTCTCTGTAAGACATCATTATTATCAACTTACCGTTACTTTATCTTTATGTTCTGACCAGAATGTTACTCTCTCCCTCTCTCTCTGTAAGACATCATAATTATCAACTTACCGTTACTTTATCTTTATGTTCTGACCAGAATGTTACTCTCTCTCTCTCTCTCTCTCTCTCTCTCTGTAAGACATCATTATTATCAACCTACCGTTACTTTATCTTTATGTTCTGACCAGAATGTTACTCTCTCTCCCTCTCTCTCTGTAAGACATCATAATTATCAACTTACCGTTACTTTATCTTTATGTTCTGACCAGAATGTTACTCTCTCTCTCTCTCTCTCTCTCTCTGTAAGACATCATTATTATCAACCTACCGTTACTTTATCTTTATGTTCTGACCAGAAAGTTACACACACTCTCTCTCTCTCTGTAAGACATCATAATTATCAACTTACCGTTACTTTATCTTTATGTTCTGACCAGAATGTTACTCTCTCTCTCTCTGTAAGACATCATAATTATCAACTTACCGTTACTTTATCTTTATGTTCTGACCAGAATGTTACTGGCTGATCTTTTCTGTAGTCATGTTTCTGAAAAAAATAAGTAATAAATTTATACATAACACTTGCTTCAGAAAACAAGTATAATTCAAGATCACCTGTTGTTTAGGGTTCGCCAGTGTACCACCTGATAACCCATAAAGTTTCTGCAGAACAATTATTTCTATTGGAGATAGAATTGTTTCACTTCACATTTTTCACCTTAAAAATGACCTTGCTCTGGGAAATATCAGCACAAACATTAAGGGGTGTTGATCATGTAGTAAGCTTGTGAACTCCACTAATTAGACTGCTTCTAAATAACGACCATCTGGCCTCTAAAACTATGTCTAAAGGAAGTTCAGTTACTATTTATGAGGAATACCTCTACATGAAAACCAACTGTCTCAAAAACTACCTCTAACTGATAAAGGGGTTTAGTGATAATGTGATTAATTAAGGCATTTAAAGAAAAACATAGTAAAAGAAACCTGATAAATGAGTTGGCAAAGTTATTAAAAAGCATTATTACAAGGATTTACTGTAAATGATACCTACTTTTGTTGGAACTGGTTTCTTGTGTTGAAAACTTTCAATATTAAAATCTTTCATTGTTACTGATCTAAAATCTGTAGGTTCAGCTGCAGAGGGATCTAATTCTTCTGAGAAAACTTCCTTTCTGAAATTATACATGAACAATAAGTATTTAAAATAGAATTTAAAAACCAGTATTTTTGTTCAAACATTAAATATAGCACTTAACAAGGATGGAAATACAATCAAACATGTCTATAAAGGCCACTCGAGGGAACCAGTAAATGTCCTTTTATGGCAGATGACCATTATGTACAACCAATGGTGGTCTTTAAGGCAGATTTGGTTGTATTTGTTGTACACAAACTGAGAGGTATCATTTGGCATATGTTGTGTTCTGATTTTCGTAATGGTCTTATTTCCTTTATATAGATGTTCTGAAGTTAGTTATACAATTCTACCAAAAAGTAAGATACAGAAGAAACAATTCAAGAATTACAACTAATGACCTCCCTTCACTACTTGTGACTCCTTTATGAAAGGTTAAAATTAATGAATGTTGAACAATTAATTCACTAAAAATTAAGTCCATTTTAAATTATTCTTATAGAAAATGTAACAATGAATTCCTCACCCAACTTTTTCATATAACATCTGTCTCATTAATTCTTCTTTTTTGCCTGTAAATCAGAGAAGAGATTAAAAAATGATTTTTTTTGACAATAATTAAGTATAATGTTGTTGTTAAGCAATACAGTAAAGCCTTGATTTAAGACCCCCTGACACTTCAACTATCGCTACACTATTCTGTATTCCAAAAACCAATATCTTTCATGTTCTTCATTATAAGTCTCAATAAAATCTATTGCAATATCCCTTTATATTTACAATTGCAATATATTTCCTTCAATAAAGTATTTGACATCGACTATACTTTGCAACTTCATAGAGACATTTCTCCATGTGCTCCATTATGACGTCAGATGTTAAATGCTCTTGTTGTCTGACAGGAGCCGACCCATTTTTATGAGAAGGTGTACCAACATTGAATTTGTAAGGCGGCAATAGATTAATTTTTATAAATGTTGTAAATATAAGAAATAAGGTAAATTTCCAATGTCTTTATGAACTTGCAAAGTATAATGGGCTGTCTCAAATTTTTCCTCAAAAGACTTCACCTTTTATGCAATTTGAGACAGCCCATCATGCTTTGCAAGTTCATAAAGACATTGGAAATTTACCTTATTTCTTAAATAATGATAATGCTAAAATTTGACAGACCAAATCCATTTTCCTTTACAATTATGTTTATTGTTTGAATTTAATTTTGTCCATGCAAAAATGTAGATAGATCTATAAATTGTTTACTGGATTAAGTTACAGAGACTCCAATAAGGCTAGTATGCTGGAAACAATTTCCTTCTGTTTTATTTTAAAATAAACTGTTTACCTGTCTATGGAGAAGAATTAAACTTGAAAATAGAAATGACATTCTGATTCTC
Source organism: Anadara kagoshimensis (assembly GCA_021292105.1). Classification (NCBI taxonomy): domain Eukaryota; kingdom Metazoa; phylum Mollusca; class Bivalvia; order Arcoida; family Arcidae; genus Anadara; species Anadara kagoshimensis. Next base: position 3,674,070 of record CM037871.1, read on the forward strand.
TGTTTCTGTTTTCTATACATTGTAGCAACCACTTCTGTTTTTTTTTACAACAGGAAAAATCTGGTAAAAAAACTTTCAAAAACCATGCTAATTCATATTTATTGTAACTTCTAGAACAATTTGTTGAATGCGTTACTTACTATAGAAATAACTATTTAATCTATGATTTTACTGATTCTCTTATTAAATAATGAAGTACCTGTTAAACGAACACCACATGGCTCTGGTTTCTTGTATGATGCTCTAATTGTTGTTACATTTTCAGCACCTGCATCGAAATCAGTAGTTAATATACCCATATGTCCATCACGGAAAACTTGTGCACTACTGGTTATATTTTCATCCTCCTTGTCTACTTTATCTAGGTGATCTACTGCTCTCTAAAATAAATAAGGTGAATAAGTCTATTATAACTACAAGTATTTCACATGTTAACTGGTCAGTCAATGCAGTTATGAATCTGTTTGAATTTGGATTTTCTGTTCTGTGAGCCATTTTGTCACCTTTGTGTGGGTCCATTCGCCTATTTTTTCATTGTGGTACCACCATCCAGAACTGATCTTATGCAAAACACATTCAAAGATTGGAACTTAATTATTGCCCCCAGAAATCTTCATCAAGACAGAAACCAGAAGAGGCCATTAACAGTTTTTTTTATCAAATAAGTGACATTATTTCGGAACAGCTTCTGAGAAATGCACGTGCAGTGGAATAAATTCATCATGTGCCATAGTTATTGTTGTGCCATAGATGATCTGAACGTAGCAAGCCCATCATGATCAATAGATCGAGGCAGTTTCTGAAACACAATAAACACATGCAAATAGACTATGGTTGCTAAAAAGAGTTTAAAGCGCTACCTCTTCTACCCAATTCTCTAACAGACATTTCCCGTCTGAATTGTTGAATCTTATTTCATTTCTTCCTTGATTTAAAATGCTCATTTTGGTAGTTGATGGTGACAATCTTTCCCGGAAGTTTGTGTTTCTATAGAGATAAAAACAACGTGGAGAGTTGTAGTCCAAGGGAGATAACCACGACTTCGTTTTTCTTTTAATTTCCGCCTACAAATCTGGCGAACCAAATACCGATTCACAAACATTCACCGTTTAATAAATTTGAAAAAATTCGAATATTTATTAATATAAAGGGATTACGGGAAAATTAAGGTTTCTATTATGCTCGAGTAGTAACACATAGTTGAATATTTATTTCATGTAAAATTTAACATAAAATGTTCAGGCTAGTATTGATGATGCCATTAACTACATATTCGTGTATTGTTTCATTTGGAAATAAAACAGGCCAGGATTGGTATTTTTTCAAATGAGTTATGGAATTATTAGTCCGACTAATCAGCCCACTAAACCCCCATTTTAATTTTTTGACTTTTTGTCCCCAAAAAGTAAAAAAAAAAAATTAAATGGGGGTTTAGTGAGTTGATTAGCCGGACTATGATTTTATATAAACTTTTTTGGTCAGTGAATTTAATGTACTAATTATTTCAATGATTAATTGCAAATCTCCTGACTTTAGAAAAGTCATGGTGTTTAACGTTCCAGTCAAGAATATTTCATTTATATCGAGATGTCGCCAGCTGTAGACGAAGCCGTGCAGAAATTTTGCCTGTGCATTGCGTTGATCGCATTATACAACAGGGTTCCTCGTTTATTTTAAGTTCCATCTGCAAGATCACAGTGACTTTCATTTCTCAATGCCGAGTGCTTGGCGAAAGAACAAACCACGTTCACTGAATCTTAGATTAAACCTGGCCGGGGTACGGAGCGAGCACTCTACCAGCTGAGCTTCTATTCTACAGTGGTAGAAGTATTTGAAGAGGATATACATACAGGTATCACGCGAAAAACAACCGTGATTTTCATGATAATTAAACATAAACTTTAGCTAAATTAGAGTAAAATTTAAAAGTTCTCTGTCAAGTCAGAACGGTATGTTGTAGTGATGGATAGTTTTATTCATAGCAATAAAAAATAATATTCACATCAACATACCAGTGACATTTAATATAGTATTTCGATGTTCACACGAAGTGCATATTCAACTAAATGCAACGGTTCTATGTGTAAAGGTTACTAAATAATGACTCGGAAACTCGCTTCAGTAAAGGACTGGTAATAAAAACCACGCAGGTCCAAGTTTAAATCACAATCAACCTATAAAACTTTGAAACAGGAAGATTAAGTTATACATATGAACCTCTACTGGGGAAATGAGGCCGGTTTTAGTTGATGGCACAGAAAGACATTTCGTGCTGTGCCGATATGGATTGCCTGTCAATGCCGCGTTAGTTGATCTGGCCTATTTGGTTCTATTTGGTAATCCCTGTATAGGCAATGAAATGCTATTTGTTTAAAATTGCTATAGCCTATATAAGATTTTTTTAATGTATAAGTTCACACCATATAATACAGTTGGAAGGACAACTGTCAAATATTACTTTGTTAAAACCATTGGGTTTAATACTGTATTGTGTAAACCTGCTATAGCAAACCTTTGTCACACTTTTTACGAGTTCATTCATTAAAACGAGACAAAACATTTTGTTCTATACCTAACTTGGGCATAACTTGAACAAACAGAAACACCATCTTATGTCACCACTTACTATTAATGTATAAACAAGTATAGATGACTGATTGACATATAATCTGTACATAAAACAAGCATAGACTGTAATCCTACTGGTGTTGCATTTATACACGAAACATCATCAGCAAAGCATGGGGTTGGAACTCTCATATACCATTTTTAAAAATATAATCATAAAATACATTAAAAATGGTCATATATTATTTTTTGAATGCATTTTATGATTTAATTAAAACATGGTATATGACAGAACTTATACAGTAATTTGAACAACTTTACCTGCATTATGACCAAATGTGACAATGCTCAAATTTATCTAACAATTGATAAACATATACTAAATATAGTTATGTAGACAGTGCACCACCAGGTCGTACACCTTGTAAAACATTGAACCAGTTAGATAGCTTACCATTTACCACCACTGCACTTTTTGTATCAATATGGAAATCATCAATTAAGCGCCAAAGTTTACTTTTAATGCCAAGATAGGATAATTTAACCATTAGGCCTTGGTGCCATACTGTATCGAACGCTTTTAGTGACTAAACAGCTACATAAACCCTACTACCGAGTTCCAAATTACTGTAGACGGTTTCTTGGAAATTAAATGAGGTAGATAAGCAGCTCAATCCTTCTTGGAATCTGACCACTGCGGTAGCTCAGTTGGTAGAGTGCTCGCTCCTTAAGTGGAAACTCGTGGGTTCGAGCCCCGACCGGGTCTGACCCAAGACTTAAAAGTGGGTAGTGACTGCTCTTTCGCCAAGCACTCGGCATTACGAAATGAAAGTCACGGAACTTGAAATAAATGAGGTCCCGTGTCTTGGTAGGCTTGGCACGATAAAGAACCCATCAGCGCAACGCACAGGCAAAATTTCTGCACCTTCACCTATAGCTGGCGACGTCTCGATATAAGTGAAATATTCTTGACTGGGACGTTAAACACCATCACTCAACCCCTTCTTGGAATCCATGTTGCTGTGATTAGGAAACTACTTTGTTAGTTCTAGAGTTTTATACTGCACATAACAATTTTTTTCAAGTGTTGGTAATAAGGAGACGGGTTTATAACTATCCGGTGATGTCTTCTTACTATTACCTTCTTTATAAATTGATAAAATTAGGTCTTGTTTCCATTTTATATAATACGCGATATTGTATTATGACATTTAAAAAATCTTTTATAACAGTCAATAAAGTTGGTCCACCAAACCTTTAATGTTCCACTTTTATAGCGTCAAAACTTTGAGCTTTACGCATTTTTGTTCATTTATATATTTGCGCACCTCAAAAGTCTGTATTTTCCTGGTATTTCACTAGTCTGTTTTTCTGCGTTACGAATATCTCCATAATCAGATTGTATTTTACTGTTAAAATTGTTATCGGCCGTTGGTGTATAAATGTGTCGGAAATAACCCGCAATCGCATTTGCAATGCTATCGAGATCGGCACATATTTTTTCCATCATGTATAATTTCGGGATAAACTTTACTTTTGCAAGGAGTTTAAGCTTTTCGATCAATTTCTAAAAGAGTCTTATATCTCACTCTGCTGCGTTTTCTATATCACGATAAGTGTCATTGTAATATTTATTAACTTCTGGGTTCAATACATTACAGAAGCAGCGTTTAGCTTTTTGTACTTTGCATGTGATTTGTGTTGCAAGTCACGGAGTCTTCCTTCTCCTACCCACATATATTCGCATTTGACACTTCTGTTTAAATGTGCTGCCTTAACTTCATCAGTCCAGTAAGGTTTTATATATTCATTGAAGCGCTAATAAGAGACTATGTCATGCACAGCTTGATGTATTGCTCCTATTAACTTTTCATGAAAAATAGCAATGTCATGCATATTATACTGATGTAATAGACTGGAAAGCTTAGACTGTTCATAACAATTTTAATGTCATTTTTATACGGTGCCATGCTGGGCTGTTGTTAATGGTTGAACAGTTAAGTTTGTTATAAAGAAATGTTATTTTGTGTTGATAGTATGTAATCATTCACGTTGGAGGGCCTTATGTAAGATTGGCTCAGTCCAAATAAGCAACCCTCGAAAAAACTTAGTCATTATTATAACCTTCACCAATTTGAAATGATGCAGTTATAGCTAGGTGGTCAGACGTTATACTAACATCACCTTCAACAGGGAGTCCACACTGAAAACATTGGCCTGCTACTATCTCATTACACAATATACATGTAATAGTCACATGATGCATGATTGTTTTAAATGGTATATATAGGAGTATGGGTACCATGATTTATTGCAGTTGCATTTAGGGGCACAAGGTCATTTGATGTTATAAAGTCTTTAAAAATATGTTGGATTTATAAAGGTTGGTTTTGCCTAAACTGTTGGCTTGCAACTGGGATTAAAGTGCAACTGACATTAAAGTTGCCAGATAACACGTATAACATAACCGCATACTGAGAGTAATATTTATATATATCCTGTATTTATACCATTATTGACATGTCTGTATATATAAATTGATTGTTCTGATGCCATATATAGAGAAAATAAAAACATTGAACCAAAGTTCAGAGCACTCTTAAGTTCTAGGTCAACAACCTTATAAGACTGGAGATCAGTTATCTCCCTTATATTAAACTCAATAGACTTTTTTTTTATAAAGTATTGCTACTCTACCCTTACTACAGTGATGGTTTGTTTGTTAATGATTTGTATTTACTATAAACACTATCTAAAAAGTCTCCGATGTGGTCTTTAAGTTTATGTTCATTAAGAAATGCAATAGTCATCCATCCACTCATCCATCCATCAATCCATCCATCCATCCATCCATCCATCAATCAATGTAATGTGAATAATATGAAAATAAAATTCAACTTCTTTCAACGAGAAACTACTGTTTTATATGTTCCACTTTCAGTTGAAATATAAATGATGATTTCACAGTGACTTATTAATCCCTAGCTAATTTATACCTTGAGTACTTGAGTACTTTGATTACTTTTTTGAGATGATGTGTCAAACAAAAAGAGGCGTGTCTTTATTAAACCAATCAGAACGAAACATGTCATTTCGTGCGCCATATTGAAATTTGCATGGTTGGGAAGTTGTGAAAAGAATTGAAGTGGCGATACCGGCTAAACACGTTTTGTCGTTTGTTAAGAGAAGGAGAACATTGTTAATCATGATAGGGTTAACATGTTTAGTGCTGATCACTGTCCCAGCATTGATAAGTGGTGCCGACAAAGCTAAAGGACCAAAAGTAACAGAAAAAGTAAGCATGCTCAGTGTTGACGTTGTAGCCCCCTCGGACTGTCCGACTGAGTGTCGGATAAATGGTTTACAGACCATGGTGTTAAATTTATGATTGACTGATCATCATGGTGTTTCAGTTAAATCTTGATTTCCTTGTTGTCAGTACATAATCTTGGTGATATGTGCAGCTTTTCAAATATCAAAAAGAGCTTTTGTAACATTGTCCTGCCCCTAGTAAATCCCTCCTTTTTGGAATGGAGCACCCTTTCAAGTTTGGCACCTATATACTCCTCCAAGCATAAGTCATTATTGATTATGACTATGATCAGATCATGTAGCATTGGGTAGAAAGTAAGTGATCATACTATATGTAGTACTTTAATATGTATGTAATGGGAAAGAGAAAAAATGCAGGGTCGGACCAGGTATTGAACCCGGGACCTCCCACACTATCAGCGAGTGCTCTGCCAATGAGCTACCCAGACCACTACATTCCACCTTTCCTTTTTTTGATTCACCTCCCTTAAATCGAAACCATCAGGTTCCACCCTGTTGGTCAGCTACCTCCAGGGTCGGACAAGCTCCCAAATGTAACAGGAAAGAGAAAAATGCAGGGTCGGACCAGGGATTGAACACAGGACCTCCTGCACTATAGGCGACTGCTCTAGCACTGAGCTTTCCAGACTGCTACATGTATAAAGTGGGAACATAAAGTGCTTATTCCATTTCTTCCACCAAGACTTTGTCCGTCACTTATGTACTAATCTTTGTGAAACTTCACACTAACAATTTTTGAAGTCTATCATCTACCATTGCAAAGTGTCAACTGTCATAACTTCTTTTATATTTTTTCAGGTTTATTTCGATATTGAAATTGGTGGTAAAGAAGCAGGAAGAATAGTTATAGGATTATTTGGAAAAACTGTACCAAAAACTGTAGAAAATTTTAAAAAGTTAGCTGAAGGTTATGATGTAAGTTAATATGATGATAAAGAACAAAATTAAATGTTCTCACTTCACATTGGGTACAAACCCTGACCGGGTCTGAAAATAGGTAGCAACTGTTCTTTCACCAAGCACTCTGTATTAAGAAATGAGTTGCAGAATTCTTCGGAAGAGACCTTTAAAACAAATGCCCAGTGTCATGACAGATGTGGCATGCAAAAGACCACACACCTGGTCATGGAAACATGGAAACACACTGCATGCCTGGGACCCCCACATTTAAAAATGGCCATAATCCCTGCTGAATATACATTTTAAGATCTTACTGTGTTTACTATTACAGAAAGATGGAACAGAGCTTACATATAAAGGAAGTAAATTTCACAGAGTCATTAAAGATTTTATGATACAAGGAGGAGACTTTACACGAGGAGATGGAACTGGAGGTGTGTATAAAAATTACTTATCAATATAATACTGCACATGTCTGTAAAATTAATATGCAGATTATATGTAAGGCCAAAGGAAAAATGCAGTTTATATGTAAGGCCAAAGGAAAAAATATGTTTCTGCTAATACTCTTAGAACAATTAGGCTTGATAGGTAGGCAATTTAAAAAGAATATTTTTTTACAATGACCATATGGGGTAACAATGCAAACTTAAACAGTACTGGTCAAAATATTGTCATAAAAATTTTAGGGTCTGTAAGGTTAGCAGAAACGAATTGATCTTTTAAGGCCTTAATATTATATTGCATGTAAGATTGAAATGGTTATTAAAATTATAGTCCGACTAATCAGCCCACTAAACCCCCATTTTAATTTTTTGACTTTTTGGAGGTTTGTGGTCTGACAGCTTCCATTATTGAATTCTTGAAATTTCTGACGAAAACGGCAGAAACGAAAACACGCGTCGATAACTTCCAGTATTTCCTTACCTCGCTCTTGTTGACAACATGGAACACTTCCTAAAACATTATTCTATCGACCCATGCTTAACTTTTTTAAAATCCATCGATATCGGTAGAAATACAAGGTTTTCTGATGTCTCTTCAGCTCTCTGTCACTTTCACATCGTGAAGACATTACTAATTTGCATTGACCAATCAGATCGCGCGTTGCATTTGGATGGTGAAACTCGCAGTTCTATCTTTAGAAAGCACATGGTGATGTTTATTTACATTGGTAATTTGCGTTATTAAGGATGTTTTACATGGTGTTTAATACATGTACTTACAAAAGGTAACATTGAAATGTATTCAAAATATTTAGAATTTATATGCAGACTTTCAAATAGAGTAGTCGCGATCTTCTCTATATATTTTTATATTCTTGACCCCTCTCATTTTTCTGAACTAATATCCTAGAAATATTATTTCAGTAATTTTGGAGAGAAAAAATTAAGCACCTCACTGTATATATATATGTTCACGCAAAATACAGTTAAAATTGAACCCTATGACAAAATTTACAGTGTGGTCGCGATGAATATAAGAGAATTAATTATAATAACCTTGCGGACAAGTACTCTTGTGTTGAACTTTGTATTACAATTGGTTTAAAAACTTATAATTCTATGATCTACAAAATATTGGACAAAACTTGACAGCATTTTGGGAGAACATGCAAGTCCCAGATACGGTAGAATATTACCCAATTTGAAAGAAAAAATAATTTAGATCATAGGCGTAAGAGGGTTTTTAATATGGGGGGGGACAAACCGAAGCTATGTCTATGTCGTGCCGCATGTACGACCTCGTGCCTATATATGGCACGAGGTGGGGAGAGTATGGGTGCTAAACCCCTCGCATAGGTGGGGTCCAGGGGGGCTTCCCCGGAAAACTTTCAAAACTAACCCCTGTCTAGACGCATCTTCAATGTATTTTGCAGCGTTTTGATAGGTTAAAATACTGTGATGTTAAGGCAAAATTAAAAACAATAACCACATGACAAGTTCCATAATCAACCCTCTCATTGGAGATGGCTATGGGGGTACCCCAGAAAATTTTGCAGCGTTCTGAGTGAGAGACTGAAAAGCAGTAAAATATTAAGACAAAATTGTACAAATAACTGCATGACATAATTAAGTCCAATGATTAATTTTCAAACGTACGGTACTCAACTCACGACTTCTGGCTACATGGAGATTAAGAAGGTTTGGTGCCATATAAATAAACTAATTAAACTAATTAACCACACCAATCTACATTTACCTTTGATGTACATCATTAAGTTGGCTATGGGCCTAGCATTGATATAATTCTCAACCCCCCCCCCCCCTTTTCAAAAAATCCTGGATCCGCCCCTGCCATTGGAGATGCTGTGAGCCGTTTCTAAGGGTGAATTTCAAGACGCCCTTGTACAAGTATAATGATGAAATTGATAATTGATTGGTTACTAGATGGACATTTCCTGTTAAAGCCCTTGTTTTTTTGGTTTTTTTAGCACTTACACTATAAACATAAACTATGATACAAAATTTCACACCATATATCGCGGGGGCCTGCTCCCCCTGCTCCTACGCCTATGTAGATATAAACGAGAAAAAACATGAGAAATCTTCACTGCAATTAGTACACATGTCTTCACATGGTATTGATAAAAATAAAATAACTAAAATAATGTTATACACGTGAAAACATCATTAATAATGCGAATTGCTAATGTAAATAAACATCGCCATGTGCTTTCTAAAGATAGAACTGCGAGTTTCACCATCCAAATGCAACGCGCGATCTGATTGGTCAATGCAAATTAGTAATGTCTTCACGATGTGAAAGTGACAGAGAGCTGAAGAGACATCAGAAAACCTTGTATTTCTACCGATATCGATGGATTTTAATTAAAAGTTAAGCATGGATCGATAGAATAATGTTTTAGGAAGTGTTCCATGTTGTCAACAAGAGCGAGGTAAGGAAATACTGGAAGTTATCGACGCGTGTTTTCGTTTCTGCCGTTTTCGTCAGAAATTTCAAGAATTCAATAATGGAAGCTGTCAGACCACAAACCTCCAAAAAGTCAAAAAATTAAAATGGGGGTTTAGTGGGCTGATTAGTCGGACTATTAAAATTACTGACTGATGTTAAATTGGGTTTATATAATACCTGTAAGATTTATACACAGTTTATAAATTGTTAAGACGTTTTCTCTCGCATACCTATGTCAATGAAACAATGAAGCATCACTTAGAAAATTTGTTACAAATTAATCTTCAAAATACATTTTAAAGTAATGATTGAATATAAGTAAGATATTTTGGGGTTTTGGAATTCTCTAAGATCTTATGTCTGTGTTTAGCTAGCATGCACAAAGTTCTTAAGAACTCCTGTCATATTTTCTGCACCTGAATCGGTGTCTTATTAGGCCTAAGAAAAAATATGTGTGTTTCCGCTAACCTGATCGACCCAACTAAAACAAGACCGACTCCAGTTTTTTTCCCAGATTTTTGTACGGCGTTTCACGATAGTGAACGCGTACTTTGCTATCGCATTCTTCCAAGATATCGGGCTTCTTTGCTATGAAATTATAAGATATGAGTACACATGGAAATAGTGCGCCTGGTAAATGAGCGTGAAAGAAATATATCTGTTTTATCGTGAGATATGTATTCTGAGACGGGTAATGCATTTGGTTACATATGCACATTTGGAATAAATTTTCCGAATACATTTCGGAATCCAGTAAAATATTGCGATGGGATGCATCCAATAATTTCTGCAATTTGGCAAACTGATCTCGTGTTTACAATAAAAAGTAGTCCGAGAAGTTTGCATCCTACGATTTAAAATCATAACTTTTTATGAAATAAACAGCAATGGCAGGTTGATTTAATTAATTCTTCATGAAATCTACGGTAATTTAAATTTATTTTGAAGGGTATGATAACGTTTTTTTGATTTTGAGGCAATTGTGTCATATTTTAAATCTGTTTATCGATTAGATTTCACTTTCATGAAAGGGAGATAATTCGTACAGTGTTGTGTGCAAATGACCACATGTGGATTTTAAATACTTCACCATTAACATGAAACGGGAATATTGTGAGCGATAATCAACAGTTTATTAAAACCCAGATTTAACAGCAAATGATCCAGTTACATACAACCGCTAGAATGTACTCCCTCATAGCGACGATAGGGTCTGCAAAACTCTACTTTCTCTCTATCCGAAATACAAAACGATCGGGTACGACTTTATTAAATTTTAATTACTGATTGTCTTTTTCATATATTTATGAAATTATTATTTTCTACCATTTAATTTAGCAATACATGGTTTGGTACATTGTTTCTTTTTCCAAAAAACATCCATCGGACTATGCATAGATTGAAATGTAAATTTCTTATTTTGAGAAAAATTGACATACATATTTATATCAATAGGTAGAAGTATATACGGAGAGAAGTTTGCCGATGAGAACTTTAAATTGAAGCACTACGGAGCAGGATGGCTGTCTATGGCTAATGCTGGTAAAGATACGAACGGATCACAGTTTTTTATTACCACTACAAAAACTTCATGGCTTGATGGAAAACATGTTGTATTTGGAAAAGTTCTAGAAGGAATGGTAAGAGTTTTATATTTGCTAAGTTGATATATCTATACTAAGTGTTCAAGATAGAATCTGTCTATCAAACTACTGTGCTTTTTCTAATTTTTGGGTTTAAAAGTCAAACAGTCAATAAAAATCACGAATTACTTCTTTTCCAGCAATTCTTTTCTTTAGAAAGTTACATCTACAGTCGAACCTGCCTTAAAGGCCACCTCTATATAAGGACCACCTGCCTATAAAAGCCAGTAGAATTGTATCTCAGTCGTTCCTTATTCATATTATTTAAACCTGTATATAAAGCCCACTTTTACTGGTTTCTCTTGGGTGGCCTTTATAGACAGGTTTGACTGTATAAGCAACACAACACAAATACTGGTGATTTTGAATGTGAATTAGTTTAGCAATAAATATTGGGAAATACAATGGCACAAAAAATGTCCAAGTTCTAGAAAATTTAAAGATTGGTCAGTATAAGATGTTGAAACTCCAGATACAGCATTATTTTATGGAGTACTGCTGTTATTAAGATTAATTTTAGCTTAACTTTGAAATTTTGCAACAACCGTTAGTGCTTAAATGGTTGTTCTAGCCAAGACAGGCATAGGTTAGTAGTGCTTTTGTTAAACAATGTACTTATAGTTCATCAGCAATTTTTGGCAGAGTGTTTTTATAAACATGGAAAAGTCTATATAATGTATATAGGGATCATATAAAGGTGGTTTTGATAAATGAACACTTGAAGGTGTGCATATATATATAATTATATGCATACTAAAAACATGGTAACAATACAAATTTATACATAATAGACTCGTCTGTGTATTATAAACACTCTGCCATAATATCACTGACATATATATTTATATACTTATATTGATTATTTGCTTGTTTTTATCTTGTCTATGTTGGCCCAATTCTCCACCAGGAGAGATGGAATTAAGTCAAGTTTTATTGTCTTTTACAGAAAGTTGTTAGAGAAATAGAGAAGGGTAAAACATCAAACAGAGATAAACCAGAGAAAGACGTTGTCATCAAGGATTCTGGTTCATTACCTGTAGATAAACCATTTGCTGTAGAAAAAGCACCTTCAGAAGAATAAATATCAATCAACTTTTTATTTTTTTGATTGTTTTATTGGATTCCCACAGAGTTTCGTTTATCTCTCAGTATAGCAATTTCATAATTGTGTCTTTTGCAATACTGTTTCTTTGAAAATTTACCTTTTTTGCTTCCTTGTCTTTTTAATGCTGTTATATCATTTATTATATATAAGATAGCATTATAGTTATCAAGGTGGGAGTAATTTTGTTACTACATTTTGAACGAGTATTGTGTTCTAGCTTCTTGTATGGGTATTTAGATTTTTAGTTTTGAAAAAAAAATCGAGACAAAAAATACCATATGATCTATAAAGACCATGACCATCTTTGACAGTCTTAATGTGGTGCTCCAGTGTATCACATGATACCCCGTAACATTTCTGCTGAACATATATTTCCATTGAAGATGGAATTAATTCAGTTTACATTTTCCTGTAAATCTAATGTTACTCAGGAAATTGCCACACAAATGTTTTCCATAAGATTTTGCACAAACATTAAGGGATATTGATCATGTGGTACACTGGCAAACTCTATTAACACTAAATTTTTGTTGTCACATTTTACAAATGTGATATAACTGATTTATAAGTAATAGTGCTAATTTTATATACAGGTATAAATGGTTAGACTGATAATAAGTGTGTGAGATATCTTAGGAAATGTTGTATGAATGGAAAAAAATAGAATATTTGTTGAAACATAATAATTTTATGAATGATTTGTTAAATCAAGTTTTGTGATAATTTAGCAGTTGATTTTTCAATGGAATTACTCTGGTTATGGAATTACTCTGGTTTTCCTCCCAAAAATATTAAATAAAACAGAAATGTGATTGCGATAAGAATTCAATCGGTTCTCGGAAAGTGATGTCAGTCTCTGGACATCAAACATTATGGGAAAAATGAATACATCAGTGGCCACCAACATAAGGAAAAATGGATTTAAGTTTACATTCCAAAATTGTGACACAATCTATGCAGTAAAACAAATATAATGTTTGAATATTGCTTTATAAAGTAACTTGTGTAACAAGCCAAAATCATGATTGTATGATGATGTTTAAATATTTTCACATTTTTACACAACGATCAGGTAACACAAATAATAAAATTAATATATATATAAAACATATATTGATTAGTTTGGTTGTATTTTTAATTTTGATAATTAAAATTGAACATACCAGTTCATGTCCAAATCACAATCCCAAAAACAAGGCAACAAATGCATCTATTTTTAATATACCAAACTTGAAACAAATAAATTAATAAATAAACATTTATCGCCATTTATCAGTTTTTGCTATTCATGGTCACATCAGCCATCTTGGATGCCACATGGAGTCGATTTATGCCAACTTTAATCTGTGCCACTTTGTTACCATCCACACCAAAATCAGTTCATTGTCCATTATTTCCAGAGAAGATGTACACTTCACCATGCCATAAACCCATCAGGTTATAAAATTGTAGTTTACCTCTTTCCCAATGATATTTTGTTAACACAACATGGTTTTATTTAGAATTCACTTTGGCCATTGCTGTGTGAATTGGTCAAATCGGGTTATTTCAAATGAATTACTAGTTCAATCTAAACTTCATTTGGAGTGGAAAGAAGGAGGTGTAGATTAAAGTTTGCTGCTTTATTTATAATTCATGTTCACATTCAATTTATGGAAAGTAGATCTATACAGCCAGTGACAGTTTTTCTCAAACAGTTTTCATTGGTGTGTTAGTTAGGATCAAATAAACATACCGGTCCATGTCCAAATCAAAATACCAAAAGTAAATTCTTTGAAAACTGGCAAATTAAATGAAGTATGTGTACCTGCACTAAAACACGAGGTGGAATGCTCTGATAGCTAGCTAGCCACACCCTACACATGACATAAAAATTGAGAATGAAAGAAACATGGAACTATCGATAATTTTGGAGACGTCATACTTATCAACAGGAAGGCATTATACCCTCAGACAGAGATGGTGTTGTATACTTCAGATTGAGAACTTTGAAGGCCTTGATATTGAAAAGCTTAGGCTTGCAATATCCCGAGTCAACAATGTATTTGTAAGCAGTTTGCTTCATTGCAAAATGTTCCTATGGTGGGAACAGTCTCTACCATAGCCTATTGACTGTTAAACAAATACACCGGTGCCAAAGCAGAAGCAGATATAGTGCTGCTAAGGAAAGGAAAGGTGAGGATGGAAAAATTTAATCATCACAAATATTAACATAATGGCTATAATTAGCGCATTTATGAAAATCGCTTTCTCTGAAACCACATGGTCAACTAGGACTAATTTGGTGTTGAAGATCTATATCTTGTATGGCTTGGGGTTTTTCATTTGCACAAATCATGGTTGTTAAGCAAAAGATCGGAAATTGATGTGGTTCCTGAAGTGTTTAAAACATATAAGAGCTAGACTTTTAGATTTCAGATTTCATCATTAATGCCAGTGTTCCTCGAAGGCTTTACATGCTTGCTAGTTTCGTTCATTTGTTCTTTCGTGTTCTCGGTTGTAGTTTATTTAGATGTTTTAGGTAAAGAGCTAACACGCAATCAAGGATTATTACTATTGAGGAGCCCAAAATGTTTTGCATTAAACTTATTTCGTTACCTAAGTTTTGGAATGATATTACTGTAAAACCATGGTTTTTTTCAGAAAACATCAAATTGTGGTGCATTTTAACAGAATCATACTAACTATCAGAGCACTAACTGTATTGTAGTGTTAATATATGAAAGGTTTAATAACTTATTTTTTTAGTCATATCAACGATGAAGAATTTTGGTTAAATTTGTGTTTATTGTTTTTCGAACAAAGAAGACTTAATACTGCTTTTTGCTGGATAAATGATTGTCAAAATGCAAATCAAAGAATTTTTAAGAGCTGGAGTAGATATGAGGCGTGTATTAATTGCTTAAAGTCAGTTCCACATTTCCTGCATACTTTGGCCGATACCATTTGTCTTTTTCAGTCATAGAACTTGAAAATTACAATACTCAAAAACCACTTGTCATAAATGCATAATTTTCCACACAATTTAATGGGATCATAATCATAGTTAAATTCATAAACAATTAATGTCAAGCAGTGTTAAATATTTTAGAAATTATTTTCAACGAGACTGGAATATCAGAAGCATACATCCTTAAGATGTCATATTTTATTTATAACGCACATACAGATTTGGAAAAATGTTGCTTTAAAAAGTGTACAAAAAGTAATGTTCCTTTTAGCGACAATATCTATAAATAAGTTACTATGGAGGTTTGCGAGAAATGCGTATTATGGCTGATGGATTCACTGCTAACTTTATCAGAAATCATGTTAATTCTTTTCTGACCTTGCCCAGATATTTCTAAGTTCACATGTCCATTTGGACGTCTATTGGAGTGATAAATATGACCAATGTGTTCATCATAATATGGATATCTACAGGTCGTGTCCTTATGTCCATTGCTATCTGTATATGGAGTAGTCAATCCAAAATCAACATGAGCATTACTGTGTGGAGGAGGAGAAGGACCACAACCAGCACTGCCATTACAGTACGAGTGTTGACTGATTATCCCGCTACCACGATTCCTCTTACGGTCAAAGAGTTTGCTGACAATTTCTGTATTGGGATTTTCATTGCATTGTATATTGGTGTCGTTAATGGGTGCCTGATAACGTTGTTCTGCTGTATAGCTATTGGTCTTGATTCTATCAAAACACCCACAACAGTTATTTACACAGGGATAACAAAATATTGTGCTAAGTCTACAATCTCTATCAGTATTGGTATTAATGGAATCCATGTCGGCATATGGGGCCAAATTCCGCAAATCTTCATTTTCCTCCACCGGATGATAACCCAAACTGTGTCGTCGACATAGAGACTGTTTACGTTCGCCAGGTACTAAAGGATGTTGGAACAATTTTTCTAAAGTATTTCGCGGAGCAATCTCCTTAAATCTGGGAATATAAACAATTTTCTTTTTCTTTTTGTCGTATATAATGCCGGCTACAGAATGTTCAACCACGTCTGCTCCAAGAATCTCTTCTTCAATCGGGACTCTTATTCCCAGAAAAATATCGATAAGCTTCAGAAACAGGATAGATATTAAAATTGTCCAGGCTGATATTGAAACGATAGCTAAACACTGAACTCCGAGTTGTTTAAATTTCCCAGTCTGAAGTACAACAAGAAGATAATAAATCTTTATTAAAATTATTATTATACATCGTACAAAGATTTCTAAAAGTACAGATCATCAAAACAAACATGCTACCATAATCCCAAAGCATAGTGTAAACTTTGAAGCTGACAAATTAGGTAATACACGTGGATTTCCACCAGAGAAATGAGGCCGGATGCTCTAGATTGGTAACCAACTGCTAGTCTATTAGCTACACTCGTACCCGTGTAATCAAAAATTGGGAATAAAAGGAACATGGATTGTCAAGATATCCAGTGTAATTTTAGATACGGAGACATCATTCTTATCAACAGTATTGCGATGACGGCCATAAAACTTTTGTAGGTCCTTAATAAGCCCAGACTTGAAAAATCTTTGCGTGACAATTTGATTGTAAGCAACTTGCTTCTTTGTATAAAATTTCTATCATAGCATGTTAATTGTGAAACTAATACACCATAAGTAGGAGCAGGGTTTTGCTGCATAGAAAAAGAAAACTGAACTTTATCTTCCTTTATATAATTCAGATGGAACTGACATTTTTAAAAGTTTTTAGAGACTGAATACAATAGAAATGCTTTTGATTTAAATATTTTCTCTATTTCCAAAATTTGCTATTAAAACAACTCTTTGAGTGAGGCAGGGTAATAACGAAAATGTTTTTAAATATCGTTATGATATATCATTGTTGTCATTTATTTTTTTAAGTAGTTCCATTCTGATAAAATGGTATAGTATTCTTCTAACGTGTCTGCCCATTTTACCACATTTTAATGAATACATTATATCATGCAATAACTGAAGTTGAAAAAACAAAAAAATGGCAACCAAGATCTTTACATCCCACTTCAACACTTATTTTATAGAAAAAGTTCACACGAAGAAAATGCATTCAATATGATTTTAGTCTCTAAAACTTTGTTACATGAGAACAGTTCTTTTTGCATTAAGAATCAAAGGGGTATAATATTTTTTGCCCCAAACATTGCGTGTGCTAGACTAAAATTTGTTTGTTATTAATAAAAAATTCATAAAACACAGATAGAAGGTCCATGTTCAAATTACAATGGGGTTCGCTGCTGTACCACGTGATCAATAACTCTTAACGTTTGTGCAGAACGTTTTGGAAAACGTCAACGTCACATATTCCCGGAATGACGTCGTTTTCGCGGGAAAACGTCGTCTCATGTTATTCCATATCCATTGGAAATAAGTGTTCCGCACAAACGTTAGAGGGTATCACGTGGTACAGCGGCGAACCCCATTCCAAAAACGAGGTAAAACCTCTGAAAACTAGCAAGTTAAGGTAAACACGCGAACTTTCACAAGGAAGGTTTGCTCGAACACTCCTGAAATACCAGCTTCGCCTGTATTAAAATCAATGAGAAAACATGCCAGTTGTTTTTATAGTTTAATTATAGTTGTTCATTTATAATCTACTTTTTTGGGGCCCCCAACCTTCAAAAGTGATACTCAAATCCGATACAACCAGTAATATCGAAATATATCAACATACATGTATAAGTCCGTCTCCAACAGAACCTAGTTGTATAGCACCTGCTAAAGTGTCTTTCTTTATAAATATACCGGCAGCAAGAAGACTCCAAATGCCAGAAAAAGCATGTGTACCAACACAACCTGAAATAGAAACATTGTGACTAAATGACAGGAAGAAAGGGCTCTGAAATACGATTTTGCTACAAACACATCGGTCAAAATTTTTATAAACTCTAGCTTCATTGGAGATTTTCATCTAGTAAGTCATGCAAGGGAGAAACGTTTCAATTACCAGTAGTGACAGAAAATTCGTTATTAAAAAGTGACAAGTCAGAAAAAGCTACTATTTCTAACACCAAATATTCGTATAGCACCCGACCTCACGTTCCTGATGAAAGTTCACGTGTTTAACCTGACTTGTCAGTTCCAAAGTTTAACATTGCATCTGGATTGTGATTCGGACATGGATTAGTATGTTTGTTTTTGATTTTATCATCTCTTGATTGATTGGCATTTTTCATCTAGTTAGTCTTCAAAGTTCTCTATACCTGTTGTGAATATACGCCCTAAGGATTTGTAGTTTAATGAAGCTCTCAATATCATCATAAAATTTAGGCAAGACAGAAAGAATCAGTAGTGAGATTTTGACAACTAGATATCTGGTCAGAAAAAGCTACTATTATGAACATGAAATGTATAATCTGCCAAAACCATAATATAAAGCCATATTATGAAATCGCAATGCACTAGTGTAATGTACAGACGTTGGACAAAAGTATTCGGACACTTTGTAAAATCCTTCTTTATTTCATATAAAACCATATATTTTTAAAAAATTCTCAAAAATTTATTTCTTGGTCAATTTCCATGATTTTTTCACCGTTAAATGTAAAATTTGTTGAAGTTTTTCTTAAAAATAATTAAAAAAACCAATTTCTTTGTTTTTAATAGATAATCATTTAAAATTCAACGGAAAATTTCTAAAATTGAAATCTACTATATAATCAGGCTCCACATGGCTGTTAAAAAATTACAATGCTGTTCAGCTTATGTTTTCTTGACTGTTATGAGACAATATTTTGAACATAATTGGAAGAAACTACAACTAATTTTTCATTAAAGGATGAAAAAATCATGGAAATTGACCAAGAAATAAATTTTTGAGAATTTTTTAAAAATATATGGTTTTATATGAAATAAAGAAGGATTTTACAAAGTGTCCGAATACTTTTGTCCAACGTCTGTAGCTCTGATTTCGAATATTACACACGTCATCCTATTGTTACAACATGTAATGACGTCATCATAAATAACATAGTTTGTGTGTATTGCCTATGTTTTGAATGTGTTCTTACAACAAGGATCAAATTTGCTGTAACAAACTATTACTAAACCTCTTTTAATTCTGTAGCACTAGACGGTCGTTTCGGAATAACATCAAACAGAACATGATTTGGTTTTGCCCTTAAACGGAACACAGTGCATGGTTGATTAGCCTTATTTGCATAATAACCAGGTTATATGAATAAAAAAGGTCATGGCATATCATTGTGCCTTACATGGTAAAACGGGTGAAGTCAATAGATTTTGTTATTTTTCCACCATTGCAGAAATTGCCAAATTTTTCTTAGTAAAGCTGGATTGTTGCAAAATATACATTATGGAAACCTAAAGTGCATATTAGGCCGATTGATTATAGATACATTTTATCAAGAAAAAATAAAATATTTTTCATAATAATTTTTTATAGACTGAGTTAAATAACTGAGTGTAATCCATTTCTGTTTATATTTTTTTAATAGCTTGTTTAATATATTCAACATTACATAATATCCTCTACATAATAAATCTGATCGTAATGAACTAGATATTAGACAAACTACATCAGACTGGCACGGAATGGCTGCCCAATCAAGCGTTTTTAAAGTTTATTTATCCAGTCGTTCTAAATATTGCCTATGTGATTGGGTGTTCTGGGGATGTATTCGATTAAAGATGAAACTCAACTAATAAACTATTCTGAGTAATCCCAAGCTTATTTCGTAATCATTTAATCCCGTCACGTTCTTAATTATTTTGTTTTTTTATTTAAAAGACGCTAAGTTTACTTCGTGATATTTCTTAGAAATTATAATTAAATCGCTCGATTCGACTTTAGCATCATCTCAAAATGATCTGACATTTAACTCACGATGCCATAAAACTAGGATTAAGTCTATAATCATTTCCTTAATGATGCAATTTATCTAAAAACCCAATTATATAAATATATAGTTTTTCGCAATTGGAACATTATTGACTTTAGTAAGGAAAATAAGTACAAAAATGTTAAATTGAAAAAAATATTTTGTAATTCGAAGAAAGCTATTTTCGACTGATAAGCATACATGAATAATCCAAATCATACTTGAGATGGTAAAATTTTGGATATGTTATTATTTTACTGTTGATTATAATACTAAAACCCTCAAAAACTAAGGTCTACTCACTCATGCAAACAATTTCCTTAGCTAATTATGTAAAACATATTTTGATCCTTTGAATATTTATTTAAAAAAATGTTTCACAATTTTGGTCAAATCACTTCTGATGAGGAATTCTATGTCGAGACAGCCGTATAGTGCTTTAGGATTAACAATGGTATAATAGGTTTTATAATCATTGCAAAGGATCATCATATTTCAATAAATAAGTATATTGTCTTTGTACACTTAATACTTGATACTCACCGACCGGATCGTCAATGTGAAGTTTATCTAACAATGCAACTGCACCATTGGTAACCAACGCACTTATAGATCCAATGACTAAACCCTGCCATGGCTGGGCTAACGCACACATTGCTGAAGCAATATGAAGATATAAAGTTAAGATTTAATCAGCAGTGTCTATATTTTAGAGAAATACTGAGGATCGTCTCACCTAGTTTTCGTCTGAGTTGAAAGAAATAAAGGAATAATTGTCTTGAGAGAGACAACTTTCAACAGTTCCCTCAACCAAAAGCATTATCTCATTTTACCAATCGTGTTCCATAGCATTCACCAAACATTGCTTCCCTTTTTATCGCTTTCCTGGTGGAAGTCCACGTGTTGAACCTAACATGTCAGTTTCAAAGTTTTTACTTTGATTTTGGATTGTGATTCGGACATGGATTAGTATGTTTGTTTTTACTTTGCTTCTATATTGTGATTCGGACATGGATTAGTATGTTTGTTTTTGATTAATAGTTTAAAACTACACATGACATGTTTCTGGAGAGGACTTTGATGTGCTGTTTTGAATTTCAGTTGGACCAAAAAAAAAAAAAAAAAAAAAAAAAATTAAACACCCCTATTAAACATGTTTTAAAATAGAACTTACGAAAAGCAAATATTCAACTTACATGTGATTCCAACCAGAGATCCCAGAACACCGTTTATCATATAGGAAACGTCAAATTTACGATTCTTCACTATATAACTAAAATAAAAATATAAATGGTTTAAATAATATCTTTTATCAGTCTGAAGCTGTAACATTTAGATCGATTTTTAAAATTCATAAAAAGTTATAAAAGCAACCATAATGACATCTTTAATGCTTCATATATGTAAGCCATCAAAGGGTGTGTTAGTGAAGGACATTTATGGGTGATAAAACATAATAAGACAAGCCTTTTTAATGATAGTGGGAACTAATATTACGTTCAACTTTTACAGTCTTTTGATTATGCGCTAACGGATTAAGTTGGTATATATCAGTTACATGTATACGTATAACTACCATTCAGTGTCAATTAGACTAATCAAAACATCTTCAACAAATTTCATAAAACATTTTTATTTGTGATGTATATTCCTCGACTCAATTATATATTCATGACATAAAATATTAAATATACTTTACTTGGGGAATAACTACACAAAAATTAAAGCTTTGAACTCATATGTAGTTATATATTTTGTTTTTCCGCCCAACTCCATGAATGGGAATGGCTAAGGTACTAAAATATCTGAAAGCACATCTAGCATTATGTAATAACATTTCGTAATTGCTTTAATGGGAGTTGCTAAGGTACTAAAATATCTGAAAGCACATATAGCATTATGTGATAACATTTCGTAATAGCTTTTACTGTCTGTCTAGATAAGAAAAAAGATAAAAAGTGGTATCGTCTTGATTTCTGATTTTGATACAACAACTTATTGTGAATCTAACTTACATGAACACGTAATGGTAGAGGAATATGTTTACTTAATTACAGGGCAAGTATTACTTTTTTGTTGGATCAAACTGTATTCCATTTGCTAACACTGAAACGATTTATCATTTATATCTTTTACCTTAACATCAACCCAACCACACCACCAGCAATTGATGAACATACTGTAGCCACTGCAGACCTGGAATAAATAAAGTTGTTTATCAATAGCATAATTAAACGACATTTTTGAAGTGTGACTTGTAACAGATAAATTGATGAATACTGTTTATTACAATACACGGAAGTAGGAAAGACACGCAAATATCCAATCTTTGAATGTATCGACAAAATAGAAACAACAGGATATTGGCCATTATCATCACGATGCTACAATTATTCCGGAATAGTGCATTAAATTGATCAGATTATTTTGATTTTGGTTTGATCTTTTTGTGTTGTTATCTTGATCTCTTATATAATATTCAAATTTTAGTGTACAATTTATTTCAATTATTCAATAAAAATATTTAGAAAAAATGCAACCAGTCAGATTTAATAGAAGCAGTTTTATCACGCACACACTTATGCTTAAATAGTGACTATATTTTAATTTTTTTTAAATTTCCTTTTTATTGCATCTTGGCACAAAACATAAGGATAATACATACTTCCTACGTATTTGATTGCTTTGCATTTTAATCTCTTTGATAATAAAAAACCAAACACACTAATCCAAATCCAAATCACAAGCCCCACGCAAAGAAAAAAACTTTGAAACATAAAAATTAGGTTAAACATGTGAAATCCACTAGGGAAGACAAATCTCTTAAACATATTATGCATAATACATTATTTCAACCTGAAACAAAAGAAATGTGAAAATTATACTTGGTAACAGCCAACAAAATTAACAGAACACCACAAGTAAATTTGAAGAATCGATACATAAAAATACAATAAAGGACAAAACATTGTGAACACCGATTATAAATTGACGGATCGCCGGCCACGCCCACAATGTTCCGTCAAAGGCCGCCATCACGGCAACTAATGACAATCTAGTGTCAGTGACGTCATTAAACGACGCAATTTAGACCGAGTTTTCATTCCTTTTGCGTGCAATTCAAACATGCCAGACCTTTGTCGGAACATTGTGGGCGTGGTCAGCGACACGTCAATTGTCCTACTTGGACGGCTACTAGAGTAAATGCTACATTTGAATCATACACATGCACAATTAATTATTAAGAACCTTATTTCAGCAAACAATGAACCAACAATCCCTACAACTACTATTTTTTCGAAAATATTAAATGCTTTTTTGTTTTTGTAAATTTGTTTTTCGTTATTTTTTGTTTTAGAAAATATAGTTAAATTATAACCACAACATATCAATCAGTCTCGTACTAATTTTGATATATGAATGTTAAAATTATCAATTATCGCTTATCTTACAACGTTACGGCAAATAAGCCTTTACCAAGTACCGATACATATTCAAAGTCACATTCTAGTTACATTGTACTTCTACTTACAAGAGATATTGCGATACACAAGTGTTTTTTTATCCATGTAGAAGAGAAAGTAATTAGTATGTGACATTGAATGTATATCGGTACTTAATAAAGGGTTAATTGTCGAAAATTGTAAGATCAGCGGTAATATAATATTATAGAATACAGAATTATAAATTGATCCGCTTTTCGGGAAATTCTTCGTGAAAAAGTTGTAATGTTTTTAAGTTTTATAATATCATTTTACAGTGTGTAAAATAATAAGTTAGTTTGTTACCGTTTGTAAAATAAAGTTTATGGTTACCAAACGCTAAAGTACTTTCGATCTTGTAGAGCTTGCTCCCACTCAGGGACGTTGTACTAAGAAGCAGGCTCCTCGCAAATAAATTGTTGACTCAGGGATATTGCAAGCCTAAGCTTATAAGGCCCTCAAAAAGTTTTATTGTCGTCATCACAGTTTGTTGATAAGTTTGATGTCTCTGTGTTCAGGATTGTCCTGGATATATTTGACGTCCCATAGTTCCATGTTCCGTTCATACAATTTTGATTACACACGTGGCGGGTGTAGCTAGCTGAACAAGAGGTGCTTACCCTGTCTTACTTAACTTGTCAGTTCCAAGGTTTTAACTTTGCTTCTGGATTGTGATTCAGACATGGATAAGTATGTTTGTTTTGATAATATAATCATTGTCTTTGTGTGTGTTTATCCTTGTCTTATTTTTTCATTTTAATTTTTATATATGTCATCACAATATTGTTGATAAGTATGATGTTTGTATCCAACATTATCCTGTACATGTTTGACATCCCATAGTTCCATATTCGATTCATTCTCAATTGTATTACTAGTACACACTTGAGGGAAAAGCTATCAAAACAGCTGGAGGAACTAACCCCCTTAGAACACCCGGTCTTACTTCTGTGGTGAAAGTCCCAGTGTTGAAAGTTTATTGCCAGTTTCATTTTTTTTAACTTTTCTTTGAGATTGTGATTTAGAACATGCATTTGTATGTTTTTGTTTGATTTGGTTCTTGGTTGCTTTAGCAGACACATAGTGTGCAACTTCAAGCTGCTTTTATCCAGTGACTACATTAAAGATTATTTGATAACATTGGAAACCCAGCTGAATGATTTACAACTCTAAGGTTCATTTAAATTATCCGAGGAAAATAATTTTTTTTAAATGCAGAATAATAAAACTCAAAATTACTGAATATTAAACAAACAAACTATTATCTTTTATGTTTGCTAATGTCTGTTTAGGATATTAATTTATGTGTACTTTCTATATGCACATAGAGCATCAAGGAATTGTCTTGTTTAAACACTCGTAGAACATCTGATTTTTTCTCATTAATTTTCTAGAACAGTTTAAGAATGAATACACACTCAATGTACTAAATATTAACTATTGAAATACTGTAAAAAAAAATAAATTCCCAATTTTTGAAAATTTTCTGCGAGTGGATATTTTTGCGAAATGGCATAGTTGGTATTTCGCAAGGGGGTATTTTTGTGATTTCAACTATTCTGGTCTTATCTTCATTCGTGAGTTGAGAATGTTCGCGATTTTTTGGAAATCGCAAAAAAGAAAACATTTTCACCACGCAAAAATAACCGCGTTTACAATATGTAAATCTGCCTTCATTATAGAGAGGTGCTAAGATTTTACCGCTTACCAAACATCATGATATTTGCAAGGTAAGGAACTGTCTAGTCTATTCAAACCTGAAATCGTAAGGTATATGGTTTATCATATATAAACTATGGTTCTAGCGCATCCAACACTCATATTTTAAATCGTCTGTTCTCTATTATTTATATAGGGAGCAGCTTACCTTGCAGCAAGCTTCCATTTCAGTCCTGATATTCCAAATGTGCTTCCACAATTAAATCCTAGCCAACCCCACCTAAAACATATATAATAGCAGAACTGTAATTATATCACAACCGATTCTCGCAAATATTCTAGGCAAATATTGAAAGTAAAACTCTCACAAGTTTTTAATAATAACGTAAATCACAATATTTTTTATGAGTATGATGCGTCAAATACGTCCACGATTACCATAGATATATAAGTTTCAAGTTTCTTTCGAACTCAATTGTCCATACACACGCGGTACATGTAGCTGGCTTAACATAAAGTTGTTACTCTTCCGTAGCACCCGAACTGACTCCCCTAGTGGAATTTCACGTGGTTAACCTAATTTGTCGGGTCAAAAGATTTTGCTTAAGGATTGTGATTTGGACGTGAATTGGTATGTTTGTTTTTGATTTATCAGAATTATTTGTAAATTCCATCCATTTAAATTTACATTACAATATATTAGTGAATAAAAAAAAGAAGAAAAAAACCCCACCCCGTCTCCTCTGACAACAGGCACTTGTTCATTTTTAATCATTTGTTTGTCTTAAGGTTGCTGTTAGTTTATAGTAAACATTTGCAGTTAGTTGAATAGATGTAAAGATTTGCTTACTGTTTAGCTTGAGGACCAATTGTTTTGACAACGACATCTTGAATGAGCGTGAAAATTACTAGTATAAAAAATTATAATCATTATTACTATACCAGAGCATAAACATTCCGAGTATGGCATTAGTGGGAGAACCCATTGGTGGGGCGTCCTTCGTTTCAAACCGATTGTGTCTTGGTTTGAGCATTACTGTCGCCACCAACCCAGTCATCCCTCCTACAATGTGGACTGGACCAGCACCAGCTATATCTACTACTCCCATTGTCCGAAGCCACCCATTTGATGACCAAATCCAGTGTGCAGGGAATGAAAATATGAAAGTGTTCAGCATTGAAAAAATTATATATGCTTCTAGTTTAGTTCGTTCTGCCATTGACCCTATGTGAAATAGAAAATATATCAAATTAACATCCAAACAAATTATGCTACTTCAAACTCGTATTTCCAGACGTAATACTTTTTATGCCTGAACTATTATACGATGCATAAGTAATAGAAGTTGAATATAAAATATGTACTAATATCTATTGTGCTGTAGACTGAAATAGTTTTCGTGAGGTACTGGGAACAGCACAGTTTAGTATTGTCCGTGGCAATCGACAATAGAAGACTACGTTTTATGTTTTATATTTATTGGCTATTTACAAGTAGTAACGCTCGAACTGCAAATTGCTTGTTTGATAATGTACATGTACACAATTAAGATAACTAAGTAATCCATCTCTCTCCGGGTAATATCATAAACTATGAACGTACCTGAAACTATGGTAGTTGCTGTAGTGGCAAAAGAAGCTTGAAAGAAAAATTGGGCATAAACCCATCCAAGGTCTTCCTCACTAGCTGTGACAAAGAAGCTACCCCAGCCACAAAACGGATTGGAATAGGGCTTAGCATCACCAAAACTTATGCCATAACCAAGCATCCAATATGTAAGGCCACCGAAAATGACGTCAACAGCGTTCTTAACCATTATATTCACTTCATTCTTCACCGAAACAGATCCACTTTCCAGCAGACCAAAACCTGTAATGAATTTATAAGTGGACAAAAAGATATAAACAATCCCGATGATTTTGCATTAAATCTTTAAATTGTAAAATGTAAGTGCCTCAAAAAGTTTTATGGATTTCATAACAACATTGATGATAAGAATGATGTCTCTGTGTCCTGAATTACCCTGGGCATTTTCTAATTTATAAAAACATTGGTAGGGTTAGTTTTGATGATTTAACAAGAAATATTTTAAAAAAATCTATGTATAAAATGTTGATATTGTGCTTACCCTTCCGGAGCACCTGACCTCACTTCCCTGGTGGAACCTGACGAAACTGACGAGTTAGGTTTAACACCTGAACTTCCCCAGGGAAGTGAGGCCGGGTGTTCCAGAGGGGTAAGGCTGCCTAGTGCTGTTAACAGTAATAAAACAGAGACATCATTGTTAACAATTGTATTGTAATGATGACTATAAAACATTTTTAGGGCTCTGATAAGCCCAGGCGTTGCAATATCCCTGCATCAACAATTTATTAGCAAGTAGCTTGCGCCGTTATAGAAATCTACTGTATTAGAAACAAGCTCTATCATAGCACAATTACAGTGAAACTTAGAAGCAGCTATATTGCTGCATATAAAAGGAAAGTTGACAAAAGAAAAAATGAAGTAATCTCGCTTGTCATTATAATTACATAATTTGCATGCTTTATTCATCAAGAACATCATGTTTTGTTTACACATAAAACACGGCATTGTTGAAGGAAAATTAATAGCACAGCACTGATAGGACAGTGACCCTCTGATATCAAAGACATTTAGACTATTAATGATTTTGTGTAGGTTGACTTATTTTAGAAACTCTTTAGACATTTTTAATTGATATTTTGTCCCATGTTTATTAATGGCATGTTATCTGAGTTTATGATTAACGCATAAGTTCCCATAAGACAATATGGAATTAAACGACATGATTGAAAATGATTTAGTGATATTGTAAGACATTTGAATAAATATGGCAGTAAATTATCTTGACAAAGTAGACCACAAAGGTAAGACCAAGTTTTATCTATTGTGCACGCACGTGGATTAGTATGTTTTTATATGCGACCACCGATATTTCTTACTTTACAATGCTCCTAATTGCAGTGATTGTCGGTTTTAATATCAAAACCAAACATACCAATCCATAACCAAATCACAAGCCTAAAGCATAGTGGAAAAAAAACTTCCACGGGGATGCAATGTTGGGTGCTCTACGCTGTTTAAGGTAGTGAGGCAAAAAGGGTGATTCTCAAATTTTGCCCATGTATTTTCGAGTTCGCACTTTTTTGAATGAAAACAGCAAAGACATATGTTAGGGGTTTTATGTTTTAGTATCGCGCGTTAAACATACCCCTTCTTTTAAACATTTTGATGTTTATTTCAAAATATCCCTGAGATATTATTTAATGTTTGTAATTCATCGAAAATGACTTCATATTAGGTGTGTTTGGTTTGAAGGTTTATTGTCATATTTTTGAAAAAAAATGCATGTTATGATATGTTTCACATCTGAATATAAGAATAAAAGCATAATTTATTATAACGGAGTGTGCAAAAGATTTTACATTTTTTCATAGCCAACAAAATCAAGCAAAATAAACAAAATTTTTGATTTTTTAAAATCAATGAAATAGATGTGTTTCAATAACTACACACAGTAAGTTTGTTTGCTATTTAAAATGAAAGAAAATATTTATGTACATGGGTTCTTTTTTTCGAGATATTGAAAGGATTATCTCCCCTACCCTCAACTTTAAAATTTGTTTTTAAAATTTAAAACCATCAAAATGACCTGTTAAAATATATTTCGAGTACTAACATTTTTAAAACTTTTTATATACCATTCTTTGTTAATTTTAAAACCAGAAAGATTAACGTTGGTAAAAAACCCCCATTTTATTGCCATTTTGCTCCTTAAGGGTCAACATTGTTCTTCAAAATGGTCAAATTCAAATGCTTAATTAGTTTCCGTCGAGATAATCCATTATAATAACATATATTTTACAAAAATCATACTACCAAATAGTTTAAAAAAAAAAAATTTGACAAATATGGCGAGTTTTATGTGAAAAATACCCACTGAAATGACTCAAGGCTTTAATTTTTCGGACCAAGTGTCTAAACCGTTTTCCAATTTTGAAATTCTGTTATTTGACAGACAGCAATTTTCCTGAAAGGTCGCTCTTTCAGTTATTTGAATGAAATAGATATATTGCGACATTTAACTAGCTTATTGTTTAATGTTTATACCAAGATCATGGTAACGTTGCGGCGGGATCGGATGTAAATCAGACTTTGTGTCATCTTTGTTATTTTTGTACAAAAGCAATTTAACTTTGTAAAGTAATTGCCAGGGATGCATGCAAGTGTTTAATAAAAGATCCAAAAACTATTGAAACCATCAAAATTATCAAATTGTTGTGTGTATGAGGCCCCTGAAATCAACGCCTTGTCGTATCATTTCAAGCGTGTTTACAAAACCAAACGATAAATTTGAAATAATTTTTTAGATGTTAAAAAGGGGTGGATTAACAAAAATCTGCAAATGGACATAGTAAAATGTATAATCGTTGCATGTTGTTATGTTTGTACGATTATATTGACTGGTCGGTTATCATGTGCGAGTGTTGAACAGAGTTATTTCCCTTGGTGTCGGTACTTACCTTAAGTATGTACATCCACCTTGTGTGTAATTAAAATTGAAATTGAAAAAATAAGGAGCTATGCGACGCCAAATATATCTAGGATTCATTGGTACAGAGGTATTATACCATACATATATGTAATTGTCCAGACCAGATTACCGTCTACATGGTGTGTCTTGATTATGTTATGTATATATTGATCTTGTGTGTTCAAGATACGATGTTTAATGTTTATGTCTCCTTTAAAGCAGAGCTGCGATATATATTCATAAAATAGCAACAAATAATTACAATGTAAATAAAGAGAACACATACAATCCAGTCTAAAAAAGAAAAAAAAATAGAAACACATTAACATGAGTATAGGGTAAGTTCCTCCTGACTAGCTAGCTACAATTACCAATTGAGAAATAAAACTGAATGAAACAAGAGAAACATGTAACAATTGGACATATATACAGAATAAATTTGGACAATAAAATTCTTTTCAACAATATTGCACTGACGGTCATAAAACTTTTTGAAGGCGTTACATACCGGTAGCTGTTTGTTTGATTACTCTTTGTGAAAGAAATCAAATTTTTTAATTATTCAGTTTCGAGTTGAATGGATGGGTCCCACTTAGAGTAATAAATAATTTTATTCAGATCCTGTCAACGGTCTTGGGTTTCATAATTATCATTATTTCTTATTCGTCATCACCATACTTTGTGACAAGTATTTATCTATTGTATTGCTGATCTACTTTATTCAAAATGATTACACTTCAACTTGCTTTGTTCTTATTGTCCTCACACTGGTTTTTCATCATCAAAGTTATCACATTCAAATGTTATATGTAACATATTTCTTCATGGTGAAGCTTCAGCGCTTTAATTGCTCAGCTTTCAAATTTGTTTCAACTTGATCGTTAGTGGAAACCAAATTATATCTGTTTTAATGGCACTCTTTGGTTTTAAGTTGCTTGAAGAGTATTCTGCTCGTATTTATAATAGTGAAACTTTTGCTCTTTGACAAACTCCGTTAAATTTTAACATTTAAAAGACATAAATTAAAATAGAATCTGTACTTAAAAAAGTACATGTCTACGTTATCTAACCAATCACCTCAAAATGTTAAGTATTGTTAGAAAAGAGGCGCAACATCCTGAAGAAAAGTGATGATTCAAACATATTCTTACCTAAAACAAATGTTTCAAAGTAATACATTATCTGAATTAAGTAGTATTGAATCTCGGGTTCAAGTGGAACTTTTTCAGTGCTGATCAAAATTTAATTGCAGCGATAAATAACATATAAAACAATAAACATTCATATAATGAAAAAAATATCTTCAACAAATCTGATTCGGTAATTGAAGATCCTTAATAAATCGGCAGGATTACATCTGTTGGAGTCGTTGCCTAAATTAGCTGTTTCACTGCTGGAGATCTAAACAGACATTGTTGTTCTTTCTTGAATTCATATCCTGATCACGTTGTATGTTTTAATTACCCGAAAAACCGATAAGGATGGATGTTTAATGATCTTGGAAATACCAATGAAATGCGCTAATAAGCTAAAATAAACCCCCATTTTACAAAAAAAAAAAAAAAAAAAAAAAAAAAAAAAAAAAAAAAAAAAAATATAAAAAACTGAAGCAATAATTTGATCTGAACATGTTGTTCTAAGCATTCAATCACAATTTAATTTTCCAAATGTGGATGATTATCTTTATCTACTGTAAGTTTAATTCAGACTTGTCCCTTGTTTCATTGAGGTACAAAGAATTAAAAAAACCATGATACTTCACCTGATTGCATTGTAAAGATGATAAAGGTACTCGATAATATCCAAATAGAATCCGTTTGTGGATCCCGAAAATGTTGATCCGGACTTATTACGGTACTGTTCCATGAAGTATTATCAGAATGCATTTTAGATGTAAGAATTATAAATACCGGGTATATATAACCTTAATCACTGCGTTCACTGATATCTTCATACAACGGTTTTATCACATCACACGATGTAATCTTTGTTCGGTGTTTATTTACATTTTATTGATTTTAAATTGGGTTTTTAATAACAGTTTTCTAAACACTTTGAACTTGACAACAAATTGAAGGAAACCTAGACAGTTTTTAATTGAATACTCAAATATTGATTATGATAAAGTAAGATTATGTGGGTGATTTGAGTAAGTTCTATAAAGAATCTATGAACATAGATTATCAAGATATCTTACAATATTGTCAATCCAATAAACCAGAGAAGGTAATAAGTTCACCCATTCAGCTCAAGTACTTTTGCATTAATCGTGTTTAAATTATTCCTGTTCAATTTGAAAAGGTGCAAACAACAATTTCAAAAAGTGAACGAGCGCTTATTTAAAATAAATGGGATGAAGACTTCTTTGAAAATCTTCCTTTTTTGTTTTAAAAATTGCATTGCAAAAATGTAATTCCTTCTTAAACAATGTTTTACCATAATAATATCTTCCTTAACTGTTTGATGAACTGAGACCTGATAATAATTATCCCTGAGCTGTAACTATCGACTAAATGACCATAACCCTAAACATTATCAAATATTCCTAAATCCTGACCATAGACTGTTAGCCTTAGGGAATATTTTTAAACGCTTGAAAACACATTGACTGCGGCGTGAAATTCTAGCATTCAGCGCCAATCCTAAATACTTATATAATCAAACACAAACATACCGGCCCATGTCCAAATTACAATATAAATATGCTAAAAATAATATATCACTAACCAAATTAAAAATTAAACATTCCTAAACACTACCATCGACAAGTTTGGTAAAAAAGCAAGGATCTACATACAATGCTTACTTTTCACTTTGAAAAGTATCATGCACAAGCTTCAAATGTAACCACTCGTGGGGGGGGGGGGATCAGTCGTATTTTTTATTTCAAACTCGCTACGATATATGGCATTCACATTTTATTCAGATTTAGGATTATAAAACGATAAAACGTAATGTGGAGTTGATTGATTAAGCGACATTATTCTCACAAAATTTAACAAGGTTTTAAATAAATTCTACTTTATACGGAAAAAGAAAGAAATAAACAAGTAAATGTCCACAGTTCGTTCCCATTGGTATACAGATTGTCTGTTGGGTAATTATATTGTCAAACACAAGGGATATGTCTATCAAAACCTCTAACAATTTGTTGATGGTATTTTCAGTTTGTTTGGTGTTTGAAAAAATAAAATCCCTGTTCAGCGCGGAAATTTATAAAAAAATGTATAAAAAGAAACGTTTGTTCTTCGCCATTTTTCTTTGCGGAATTAATCAAGAAGGATTTGTGCTAAAAAAAAAATTTTCGATGTTTTTAGAACAAAGAACATTTCTTTCTTTTTTCTTAATGATTGAAGAAATACATATCAAAGGAAATGAAATATGGAAATTGTCAGCTGAAAATCAGGAATATGATAATAACTAATGCAACCAAATTAGGAGTAATCATCACTGATGCTGTTTTAGTTTGCAGCACTCTACGGCAGGTTCGGGATAAAATACACATCACTAGTGCTTGAACCAAAATTGTAGAAATCCAAATAAGTTTGTGGTAGTTCGGGGCTGCTGAAGCCAAAAGATTTCACAAAATAGATTTTGCACATGTATTTCTTGGTATGTTCTTTGTTGAATAAAAATACAAAATGACATATTCTTGGGTTGTCGTTTTTTCAGTAGCGTGCGTTAAATCTGCCCCCTTTTAAAATTTTTGATGCTCATTTCAAAATATTCCTGAGAGATTAAATGTTTGTTGCATATTATACCAGTGTTAATTAACTAATTAAACTAACTTGATGATATAATGACAAAACATTTTGTT
Source organism: Anadara kagoshimensis (assembly GCA_021292105.1). Lineage (NCBI taxonomy): Eukaryota > Metazoa > Mollusca > Bivalvia > Arcoida > Arcidae > Anadara > Anadara kagoshimensis. Next base: position 3,707,898 of record CM037871.1, read on the forward strand.
TTCATAGTTTTCACTCATTTTTTCAAGCCATTAAGAGCTTTATATTTAAATAGAAAAAAAATCATAACGTAACGGAGTGTGAAAAAAATGTTTCCATTTTTGTTGCCAAAAATACAAAAATGTATATAAAAATTAAGACCTACCTGATTGCATAGTGAATATAATAAAAGCACTAGTAAGAATCCAAGTGGCGTCATCATGGGATTTTATATGTTCATTCCTGCCTTCTGCTTCTGTAGTTCCAAGTTCAGATATATGTGTCAAATTACACAGTGCCATGTCAAAATTTGACTGATAATTTCTGTTTTTTCTTCACTTACTACAATGATGTTTTTAATGATTACTAAATATGTTGGTAATTTTGCATTCTATCAGTTAATGTGTATATCTGTTGTTTATATCAGGATTACGCTGCCAGTTTATATAATTACGTGTTAAATCACAGCTACTACAAGTATTTCCTTTTATTGCGATATATGAATTCAGAAGGATAGATTTTATAATACTTTAATAACGTAATCTTGTCTACAGAGATCAAAGTATATATACCCAATGTTCACAATCAAATCCGAGTTGACTTAAGCAGTAACAGAATCGATAAAATACATATAAAATCATTGCATTCTGAACAGCAAGTAGGCGTCTCTGATTAAAAGTTATTGTTTCTTTATTTGTGAATGTTATAATTACGAATTGTCATTTTGACGAATAAAATAACGCTTTATGATGTGGTTGGGCTATTTCAAAAATAAAAAAAAAACTTTTAAAAGATATTATTTTAGACGATTTTTGGAATATTTTGTTGCAACGAAATAGTTTTTTCGTTATTGGATTTTTTTTAAATTTCGTTTTTGAAAAAACAATTTATGCATCAAAATACATAATTCCATTTAAACGAAAATTTAGTTCAACAAGTGACCTTCCTTCAGGAAGGCGAGGACGGCTGCTTCGAAAGGGCAAGCACCCCCTGTTGAGCTAAATGGAAATAAAAGGGACATGGAACTATGGGACGTAAAATATATCCGGGGTAATTTTGGTTACAGAGATATCATAATATTCAACAATGTTGTGTTAACGGCCATAACACTTTTTGATTACCTTGAAACATCTAGAGTTAGAATTGACTTGCGTTCACAATCTATTTGTAAGCAGTTTGTCGTAGTGTGAATAAGTCATAGCATATTAATTGTGAAACAAATATACTGTAAGAGGAAAGCAGGTATAAGTCTGCATAGAAAAGGAAAATTGACAGTAGAAAATTGAAGTCATCAGGTTTGTTGTACACCTTGAAATATAGTCTTTCGTTGGCGTCATAACTGAGGTATAAATATGAAGCAGAAGAATCAGCCGTATTGTTTATTCCAATGTCAGTCATTGGGATAGATGTAATCTATATAAGCGCCAACTTTAAAATCATTGATAGTAAAAACAAAGGAAAACTAGCAGTTAAACTCGAGAACCAGGGACATGAGGTCAGATGCCCCGGAAGAATTGGTTTCTATTGTTTAGCTAGCTACACCTACCGCATATGAAATGAAAACTTAGAATGAAAAGAACGCGGAACTAAGACATACCAAAGGCACCCAGGATAGACTTGGATGCAGAGAAATCATACTAATAACAAATATTGGCTATAAAACGTTGCATTGATAAGGCTAGGCTAATATAATACCTGAGTCAACAATTTATGTGAAAGCATCTTGTTCTGTTGTATTAAGTTCCATTGATGGAAACAAGCCCGCCGTATCGTATTAACGGTAAAAAATACATCATAAACATCCAATCTGCATTACTAGTATAACTTTTCAAAAACATGTTATTTTTTTATATCTTGAAGTAATACTTAAAGCTTATTTGCCAGCTTCAGAGTTTTTACTTTGCTTTGAGATTTGGGTTTGGAAACGAATTAGTATGTTTGTTTTTTATTTACAATGATTTGCTGAAATTGCATATTTGTATGGATGTTAAGTCAACAATACGGCCAAATACGGATCTTTATTGTTTGATAAGTAAGTTTCTCTAATTTCACTTATTAAGGTTTTTTTTTTACTTTGGCTTTTATATTTTATTCTCTTGGTGTATTGGTTTTGTGAATTTTATGCGTCGATCTTGCTTATCATACTCCAGAGACCTGACTGGTTTTGGTCATGCGTCGATTAACACTTTGGTAAACAATGTATTAATTGATTAAACAAGACTTAAATCGATGTTTTATCTTGCTCTACGAACATCAACGCTCTTCAAACATCAACATTCATTCACGAAAAAATGCATTTCAATGCAAATTAAATTGGAAAAATTGTGTAATAAAACAATCTTGTCATCATTTTCATGACAAAGTGCAATATTACATCTTCAGGCACACACAGTAAATCTTTATATAAGGGACATCGTTTAACAAAGATTGGATGTTATACGTTTTCAACCATGTGGTTACTTTTTCAAACTATGTGTCTGTCCGTCATTTACAATAGTAGATATCGCAAAATCCCTGACACTGCCGAAAGGACACAAAAGAGAAGAGTAGTGACTGGGGCGTAAAACGCATATACTCTACTCAATAAGAAATCCACAGGTGTTCGTTCCGCAAAATGACAGGAATGTAACAATTTCTTTTGTTTTAAAACAACTCCTTGCTTGCGAATGAAATCAATGCTACAAACATAATTCACTTAATATATGTATGGGACACAATGGTAACTGTTGGTTTTTGACAAATGTAAACAAATGTTTAAGTAGCATTCAACATTGATGAATTTGTACTAGAACAGAGACATGTCATTCAATATCATATCTACAATTTTTCAAAGAACTGGATTAAAAAGTTCCCAGGCAATGGCAAGGATATGAAAGTTTTTGAGAAAGACGAGAATAATAGAAGGTTTCTGGGGAAGAGAAGACATGTCTCAATCGGGTAAATGGTTACAAAATCTGTTTGTAGAGGAAAACGTGAGAAGACAATTGAAATATGCCTACTTAAAGGAGAAAACAAATCAATCATAATTTAGTATATCATGTTTTTGGCAACCGATATGGATATTACATTAAACAGTATCATATCGGTCCTTGTTCAAATGATGAAACATGGTAATCAATTCATGACATGCCACAACGGATTGCATAACTCAGTAGGTTAAGATATCAAAGAGCTCTATTGAACATCGTTATCAGCGCAAAACGTATGCATAAAGTCATGGTGGTAACGTCTCGATATAATCGAATATAAATTAAGTTGCGTACAAAACGAACTAATCAGTAAGCATTACATCATTTGGCGTCTAGGACGACAACAAAGATTACTAGATTTTGTTTGAAGTTGCAAGCAACTTCGAAATAAGTCGCCCCGCCCCCACCTTTTAGTAAAACCCCTCATAATCCTAATGCCCTTATAACGGAATACTAAAATGTCTGTAAGACTGAAGCTAAACATTTCTTTTTACTTTTAGAACAGGGATATTTATGGTTTTTATATGATTTTATCAGTAATGGAAAAAATGTTTGAGTCCAAAAAATAATGCGGACCAAGATAGGTCCGGAGTCCCCTTTATGTGATATACGAGTTCGTTATAACATGGAGATCAAGAATTGGAATATGGGTAATTATTTTAATAATGTAGGAGATATCAATTTGGTCCAAAAATGGTCTGGTCCAAAATATAGTTAAAAATTTTGTGATATATGAATTACATGTTTCATGCTGTTGAAAACTATATATAGATTATAAGTGAATGTCATTATGACAAAAAGTGTTTTTTTGGTCAAAAATGGCCCAGACGCAAATGGGTCAAATTTTAATAATATCATAGTTAGATTGGTCATATCAGAACATTTAAGAATATATACAGTTTCGGAGTAATCTTAACACACAAGTTTTATAAAAGATTAAAAATTTGACTAAATTGACAAATTACCTCTCGGCTTTTGTAACCATGACAACGCAGAAATTCATTAAAGTCAAGAGGTCTATTCCATATGACAATGTAAATTTGTAGAAAGTTTTATGTTTGTAGCTCTTGTCGTCTTTGAGAAAACAAACTATGGACTATAAATTTACGGAAGAAAAAAATAAGAAGAGTACAATGACAATTAGTCGCTCCCGAACTTCGTTACAGGGATACTAAACAATTACATGAACTAAGTGTTTATATTAATGAAAAGATTAATATATTTGACGTTTTCAGCTGTAAACGATATTGTTATGATTATTGAAGCGTTAGATTATTTCCATTTGATGCGACAATAAAATATAAACATAATCCTGTAAGATGTTCATTTATTGATTACGACAGGCAAGCGGTACGATGTGGATACATAATAAATATTATAAAAGTGTTATTGTTACAGCACTAGACATCCGTTATGCAGCACAACACACAGGAATATACCACTAAGATAAAGTAGTTCCTGTTTCACAAATATGCACACAATAAGAATTTCACACATGAATAGATTTACCTCATTATCAAATGTAACTTATTTGCTAAAAGCAGACGATTAGACTGATTTGATAATTTCCTGTGGAATATCCTTATAGCAAATCATCAAGATAGATTCTCTCTTTTTGTCGATAAAATTTTTCTTAATATTGATATGACGTCATGCTTTGTCTTTGTATATGAATTAACTAGCCTAATCGCAAGTTTTCACATGTAAGTGTCTAATAACTTGACACAACTATACATTCACTAACCGAATTGACAGTTAGAATGTACAGCTGGATTTACTTATTGGACAGTTACAGGTGAACGTATCATCCATCTAAAACAGCTAAAGAATCCAGTAGCAACAGAAAAGCAAAACAGAAAATAAATGGTAAATTGATTATTTTCACATTTCTAGCTAATTTCTCTGTTTTCACATCATACTGAATAGTTTAATTTAATTTTAGAATAATTAGATTCCCATCACAGACTTATTTCACTTATGGATTTAGAAATTCAACAGTTCTTCACTTCAATTATACACTTCTTCAACAATAATTTCATTTTGTACTACATATAGCTTATCTTTTACTCCAACTTTAAAAGATTCAAACATTGACAAACATTGTAAATTATCCTTACATTTTTAAAGAATATAGCACATTTATATTACGGTCGTGCGGCATCAGACCGATGCTCTTTTTTATTTTGGAAATCATTTGTGCATTTAAACATAGTTCATGTTGTTGTGATTAGTAATTAGTATAAAATCCTTGAATCAAGCATTTTCACAAAAATTAGAAACAGAACATTTTCTGAATGATTATTTTTTGTAAACGCACACAACTCAGCTTCAGTAAGAATGTGCCTTTTCTATTTGATGGCATTTTAAAAAATGATCTAATCAGATGAAGACAAATACTCTTCACTAAATACTTAGTATGAAGGTACCTACTTTCATTTAGTTGTGATCTCCAATAAACTGTTGACCAATATCATTTTCACCTACAACTGTCCATTATTTAATGAATGGGTATTTAAAGCTGTGTTTTATTTACACAAAAATGCAATGTTTTAAGTTAGAGAGAAGCCTCAACTGCTAACGCGCCTCTATTAATTCTTTCTCTCACAAAATAAACAGTTTTCGGCCTCTCTCTATAACTTAACATATATTAAAATCGTCAAGAACATTAACTAAGGTACTCTTTCTGATGCAAAGTATTTCCTTGACTATGGTTATATTAAATATTTTGGTCTTTTGGATATTTTAACCCTTTAAAATTAAGGTTTTGCAATTTTGTTCCAAAAACTACTAGTAACGGTTTGTATTACCTCGCAAGTTGAGGTCATGCAATGCTTATGTATTGCGTATTTAACAATGATCAGGCATCAATGAAGGGCAATTTTTCCCATTGGAAAAGAATTTCCATACAGTAAAATATGTGATTTCATATTTTCTTATTCCCTCTTTTTGAAAAGAATAAGGATAATTGGTTTTGATTTTTTACCGTTTCTCCATTTTACCTTCTTTAATTATGTTAGAAGAAACGAAAGTTCTCACATAGAAAAGTATTGGCGAATCATTTCTTCACATGAATGATAAAATAACAATAACAATGAGATTAAGTTGCAAAAAAAAAAAAAATAAATAAATAAGTTTACCTAGAGTAGTCTCTCTTTCGCCGTGCAGTAAAATCCCGAATTGATCATTTAATGTCATTTTAACTTAAGTTGCAGTACGAAAATCATCTGCTCTAATTTTGAAAACAAGCATGTGATTGTTTTATTATCTACAGACAGACAGGGTAGGTGATTAATTCTGAGCAGTTGTGTAGCCTCAAGTACAAGTGTGATGTTACTTTACTCACCTTATCCAATTCAAAATAATTGATGTTGATATTCAATAATGGGGTGTTGATGGCATGCTTTTTATAAACATATTGAATTTTTTGGTAATATATGAGTTGTTTATAGAGGTTGCCAAAATCAAAATCACCAAATATATTATTGACATTATTTGATTGTATTTATGGCCGTCATTACAATGCTGTTGGTTAGGATTATGCCTCTTTATCCAAAATTTACCTGCATATATTTGACGTCACATAGTGCCATGTACCTTTCATACCCAATTTTTTATCAACATGGCGGTTATAGCTAGCTAAACAGGGGGTGCTTACTCTGCCGGAGAACCCGGTTTCACTCCATTGCTCGGATTTTACTTGCTTAACCTGTTTTGCCAATTTCAATGTATTTACTTTGCTTTGTGACTGTAATTTTGACATGCATTGGTAGGTTTGTAATAGTTTATATGTAGTGCCAAAACAAACTACAGAACTTCATAAAACAAATATAATTTTACTTGACAGAAAACACAATTATGTTACTATAAAAGGAAAGCACTTATACATTTATACTTTATTGGTTATTTTATACCTTCATGTGTATACCATTTAGTTGACGTTCTTGTAATTTAAGATTATCCATTTTCATTGGATTTATCTTTATTATATTTCCAGTTATTTTTTTTACAAAGTTTCGAAGTATGAAAAGTGAATGTAAGTGCGTATGAATGTTCGTCTATTTATATTTTGTAAAAAAGTTATAAATAATAATAATAATAATAATATTAATAATAATAATAAAATTATATAAAGAAAATAATATTGCACACAGTTGTTGTAGATAACTATTTTATAGACATATGATTCTCATCATGAGTTGTAAAATACCTTTATGAAAAAAAATTGAGAATAGTTAATTATTAAACGTACGTCACATATGAATATTGTGATATACGCTCACTAACAGTTGTTATTTTATGGTTTGAACTATTTGCACTTGTCAATTTGTGAGGTATATTGCCATTTCGTATAGACATAGTTTTATTTGGGCTTAAACTAAGAGTTTTCTCTTCAATGTTTTGTATTCCATTTTTAGATTCAGAACAACAGGCACAAGGTAACTTTTGCATGCACAGCAGGCCTATATCATCTAACGTTTTTCTGCGTTTACGTTTCTTTTCACTATTCCTTATAGTTTCAAATAAAGTTATCTCCCTTGAACGTGTTTCTTCATCTTCTATGTGATATCCAAGACTGTGGCTTTGTCTACGATGCTTCAATGGACCCTTTAAAAGACGCAAACAGTTGGTGTTAGCTTTATTTCGAGCGTCATCATCCGAATCAGATATATGTATAATTTGTTTAGTCTTCTTGTCATATATGATTCCTGACACACTATGTTCCACTATATCTGCTCCAAGAATTTCCTCTGCAAGAGGAACACGGAGACCAATCGTTAAATCGATCAGTTTTAAAAATAAACTACCAGATATGATTGTCCATACGCCTATAGCTAAAATAGCCAGACATTGGATGCCAAGTTGTCTAAAATCTCCAGACTACAATGTAAAAATGATGAATGAAATATAGTTATTTGTATTACATATTATATCAGTTTTAATTTTACAGCACTAGACGGCCGTTTCGGAATACAATTCCTCATCAGTAGTGCTTGGACCAAAATTATGAAACCAAAATTATTTTGAAGATGTTGAAAAGCTACGAAAAGGACCAAAATATATTTTACCAAATTAAGCTTAGGAAATACTTTGAATGAGGGAGTATACCTTAGTTTTTGAGAAATTTCAAATTTTAACTTGCAGGAAATTTAGACATTTATAGTATATTTCTGACAATAATACGAAATTATTGCCTACTGCGTTTGTGATATCCTCGGGGCACCAGCCACCAGCAGTGATATCGGCTCAGGGGTTTAAATTACATATTATACCAGTTTTAATTTTACAGCACTAGACGGCCGTTTCGGAATACAATTCCTCATCAGTAGTGCTTGGACCAAAATTATGAAACCAAAATTATTTTAAAGATGTTGAAAAGCTACGAAAAGGACCAAAATATATTTTACCAAATTAAGCTAAGGAAATACTTTGCATGAGGGAGTATACCTTAGAATTTGAGAATTTCAAATTTTAACTTGCAGGAAATTTAGACAATTATAGTATATTTCTGACAATAATACGAAATTATTGCCTACTGAGTTTGTGATATCCTTGTTGTATTGTATATGATTGATAAAGAGCCCAAAATGCCAAAACAGGAAAAAAAAACAGTACGAATCAAATGGTTACCTTAGCGAATAGCTAAAACAATTCATATTTACTGTCTATTTTCAAAAATCAAATCAAACCGACCGATGACTATTTATTTAGCCTATTTCGGAGAAAGCAAGATCGCAAAATATTCTATAAATTTCAATACGACGGGTACAAATCAATGATTCTTTACTTACATGAGCCTAGTCGTTACTAAAAATTCCTATTTCGGCTCCATCCTTGCTTAATATATCATTTATGCGACAAAATATAACCTGGGTGGGTGTTTACAATGGTAATCTTTTTTACGAAATGGCGGGGTTCTCTATCTTATGTAGTCATGACGAAAGAGTCGACTATTTACGTAGGTTAATGCAGCTCAAGAATAGATTGATTTTTGCGTTACTGGGATGACCAAATTGATTAAATAAAGTAATAAAGTGAACTACCTTTCTGCATTTTCAAACTTTTGAAAAAAATGACGTAAATTCAAACTTTTAAACTCAACCCGACCTTTGAGCTACCCTTCATTGTACCCCTCGCGAACCTACGTAAATAATAAATTCTTCCGTCATCATTACGTCACACGAAACACACCGCCATTTTGTAAAAAAATTTACCATTGTAAACACCCATTCAAAATACGTTTTGTTGTATTAAAGGAGTTATAATGCATGGATTAGATCGAAATCAGGCTTATTAGCAACGACTCGGCTCATGTAAGTAAATGATTAATTGATTTTTTTAACCTTGCCATTCAAACCTTTGACATATTAGCGTTGTTCTTTTCTCTGTAGCATAGTAAATAGATAGTAAGTATATTTGGTTGGCAAAATTAACAAAACAAGAACTTTCTGTGTAGACATTCGATTTATCGGGATTAAGATATGCAAGATTTAATTTTTTTAAAAACCTAAAAAGCAACTTAAAGAGAAAGATGCATATACGTATGTATGTAATGAATGCTGTACCTTTATATGATGGTGTGTGTTGAACTCAGATTTAAAAGTTTTTACTTTTCGGACTTTTTCTGTAAATATGCCATATCATATAATCAAAAACATACATTTCCGAACCACAATTCAGCAGCAAAGTATAAAACTTTGGAACTGACAAGTTAGGTTAGACCCATGAACTTCCACCAGGAAAGTGAGGCCGTGTGCTACGGAAGGACAATCACCTCCTGTTTAGCTTAATTATACCATCATATTTACCTCATTGTATATAGTGTATTGACATGTACCTGAAATAATCCATCACCAACAGTTTCCAGTTGTATAGCTCCAGCCAATATATCCTTTTTGACAAACATTCCAGCTGCTAATAAGCTCCATATACCAGAGCACGCATGGACACCAACACAACCTTAACAAGAGAACAATACCGCAACAATGTTCAAACAAGAAGTCCTTTAAAGCCTTTATAGGTATACATATTCCTGGCTTTTAAGGTGTTTTTACATATTACTTAAACAATGGTGATTTGTATACCCTCCGCAAACTAAGTTTTAGGGTGACATAAAGAAATCACCACGTATGTCATTTCCTCTATCTGCCAGTCGTGTGAAATCATGTCAGTTATGCATTTCTTTTCTATCAATAAATGGATGAAACCGGGCAGAAATGTTTACTGACATAAGACAATGTTTCACGTACTGCAATTACGCGTATAGAGCACAGATAAAGATCACAAGGTCAGATCATTGTTTTTGGAGGGTTTGATTCTCAAAAGACAGTTCTAGTTTATTTTAGTACTTTAAGCTTAAAGTTTGTAATTTTAAATTTTAGGTAAGAATGAAAGCTAAAATGTATCTTACCTACAGGGTCATCAATTTTAAGTTTGTTTAGTAAAGCCACAGCGCCTACAGTGATAAGAGCGCCTACGCTGCCTATGATAAGTGCTTCTACCGGCTGAGCTAACACACATATTGCTGAAAATATAATTTTTTACCTTTTCATGTTACAATTTTAAATGACTTCATTTATCGTGCTTAATCTAGAAAATTATTTTATTATCAGGAGGTATTTTTCAACTATGTTATCTATCTTAGGGTTTTGGTCATACCAACAAGCTAGTAAAAGAAAACTCGTTTAACTCGTATTATATAATATAAATAATATTCTGAAAGGTTAACATAGAAATTAGTATTCTGAAAGGATCATTTGGAAACTAAAGTAATCAAAGATGACAAAGTACCCTTAATAGTCCTATTTTGACATATAGAACTGCGTAAGACACAAATCATAAAAAGGCCTTTGTTTGCCTCAAAATCTGAATATTTGAATACAATTCCATCAGGATTTTATTTAAGTACTAGAATAGCTAAACATTTGTTTTTCAGAAAAAAAGACTCAATTTTGTATATAATCCCACCAAACCCATTATATCTCTTTAGGCCTATAGTCAGTATGAGAAAAAAGACATATAAAGACCCTGAAAACATAAAATCGATATTTTTCGCGCCCTTGCTGATAACGCTAGAGGAAATAACTGTGCGTGTCTTAACACTACTACCCACGTTATATATCGGTACATATATATTTTTGTTTAATAAAATATTTCATAAAACTATAATTAATTTATCAAAGTGGTTTATGTTTTCAGCCCAGGCTTATCAAGGCTCTAAAAAGTTTTAGGCCCTAATAACAATATTGTTGATAAGTATGATGTCTCTGTGTCTAAGTTAGAGATATTTGGCATCCCATAGTTCCATGTTCCTTTCATTCTCAATTTTGATTACACACGTGGGGTGTAGCTAAACAGGAGTAGCTTCCAGAGCACCAGGCCTCACTTAGAAGCTAACGTATTTAACTTTATTTTACAGCTTTATAGTTTTCACCTTGCTTTGGGATTTTTGGTTTGGACATTGATTGGTATGTTTGATTTGAGTCATTATAATTAGAGAAACGTTGTCATAGTATCTTTCTGTAAAACATTTATTATATATTACTTACATGTAATAGCTACTAAAGAACCGAGTATACCATTTATCATATAGGCTATATTAAACTTTCTGTTATTGACGATGTAACTGAAAACAAAATATAAGTTATATTTATTACCAAACCTACCTTCGGTTTAACACTCATTCTTTAACGAAGATTTTTCTCAACTTTAAACTTTGAAATTTTATAAATAAAATCGTTTGTTTTAAAGATATTCGTGAGTATATTGTGTCATACTGAAGACAACTCTAAGGTTAGCACATCTATATTTTTTAATTGTGTTGAAACTTTTTATCTGAAGCGCCAAAATTGTCTTTTTATTTGAAGGGTGACAAAAACGTTATACCTGCGGCTCTTGGTACATAAATCTTTGACAGAGCACATGGGGCCGTGTAACCTGCCAAAATCCTGTATTACTTATAATGTCCGTGAACATTAAAGAATTTACATGTTACAACAACATGGGCATTTCAAATGAAATTTGAGATAAATTGTTTATTCAGAACTATGTGTACAGACTATCAACATTGAGTTAAAAATAAAACAAGAAATGTAAGGGATATAAACATGTACTTGGCAATTGCAAACGCAACCAAGAGCAGGTGACATTCTGTATAACCAGAGTGTTACGAATTAATGAGGTTTTACACCATTGACAAAATCATTTCAATGGAAGCTCATGTGTTTAACTTGATTTGCAAGTATTCAAAGATATTATTATTCTTTCTAAGGATTGCGATTGTTACTGTAATTTAGAAATGGATTGGGGGAAACCATCTTACATTCAGGAAGCAAACTAAAAAACTTTCTCACTCTAGGATTTGCCCCATGTGAAATTCAAATCGAACTCATTCGGTTACCGAGCCATCCTTTAATTACCTGAGGGTCAGTCCAACAATGCCACCAGCTATAGAAGTACAAACAGCAGCTACAGCAGATCTGAAAGTGAAAACAATCAACATTGCTATATGTATTTCTTTACGAATGTTAATAAATAAAAACACAAACAGAATAATCCATGACTCAAAAGCGAAATAAAAACTTTGAAACTGACAAATTAGGTTAAACACTTGAACTTCCACCAAGGAATTAAGACCGGTTGTTCCGAAAGGGTAAGCACGGGTCTTCTGTTAGGCTAGCTTCACCCGCCATGTGTGATCAAAATTGAGAGTGAAAGAAACATGGAACTATGGGATGCCAAATATATTCAGGGCAATCCTGGACACACAGACATCATTCTTATCAATAACACCGTGACGACGGCCATATAACTTTTTCAGGACCCACTTGGCTATCATATACTTAGAAAAGTACCGTTTATACAAATACATTGTATTATATTTTTGAAATGTTGTGAAACAAAGAGCAGTTATCGTTTGGATCATTTATTCTTTTATCAATGTTAAATAATTGCCTGATCTTACCTAGCAGCAAGTTTCCATTTTAAGCCCGAAATTCCAAAAGTACTTCCACAAGCAAATCCAAGAAAACCCCACCTAGAATGAAACATACGTGACGAAACATGATGAATATAATCGTAGTCAGTTCAATAAATCAACAAATAAGAGGCGTATATAGTAAAAGTTACTTTCATATTCTCAAACAGGAATATAAGTCTGAAATGAACTTGAACTATTTGATCTATCGTCATTAACCTATCAAAACCTGTCAAAATGACTGCAGAACAATGGTTGTGAAAGGTAAATTTTATATCAAACTTGATACCCTGAGCAAAAATTATACATTAAAATCATGTCATAAAATTACACATTATACTAGTGTTAATTTTATAGCACTAGACAATACAAGTTCTTATTAGTAGTGATTTGACGAAAAAAAGGATGGATAATTGTGATTTGTTCTCGATCAAAATACATAAAATTACCATACCATAGCATAAACATTCCAAGAATTGCATTTGTAGGTGACCCCATTGGTGGAATTTCATTGGTCTTAAATCTCTCGTATCTTGGCTTCAGCATCAGCGTGGCTATCAGTCCTGACAACCCTCCGACAAGATGGACCGGTCCTGCTCCAGCAATATCGACTGCTCCTAGGGTCCTAAGCCATCCGTTGGTTGCCCACATCCAGTGTGCAGGTATGGCGAATATGAATGTATTTAACATTGAGAAAACAATGTATGCTTCTAATTTAGTTCTTTCAGCCATTGAACCTATAATGTTTAATTATTAAATAAGTAACCGTGAACAAAGTACTTATTGCACACACACACACATATATAATCCAATTAAACAAACTAATCCATGTCCATATCACCACCCAAGAGCTGAATTCGCCGATCGCGCTGTGAATAAGGATTGGTCTCAAAACGTTTTATGGCCGACATCACAGTATTGTTGGTAAGTTTAATGTCTCTATATCCAGGATTGCCCTGGGTATATTTGACGTCTCATAGTTTCATGTTTCTTTCACATAAGTTTGATTACATACGTGGCGGGTGTAGCTAGCCAAACATGAGGTGTTTACCTTTCCAGAGCACCCGGCCTCACTTCCCTGGTGGAAGTTCACGTGTCTAACCCGACTTGTCAGTTCCAAAGTTTTTACTTTGCTTCTGGATTGTGATTCGGACATAGATGAATATGTTTGGTTTTGATATGGCTACCGAATTCATAAGCTTCTTGTTTAACTTTCGACAGATCTGTAATGTAACCGTGCATTTTATCAGACAAGATTTATTGTGTCCAGATAGACTTTGTTAAATGTCACAGGTTTAACTTAATTTGTCGGTCTAAAGTTTTTACTTTGCTCTGTGATTGTGATGTGGACATGTAGTGGTATGTTTGGCTTTGATTATATCATTACAGTAGTCCACATCCAAGATTGCCAATTTGATATATTTGACGTCCAATAGTTACTTGTTCTTTTTACTTTATTTTAATTACACATGTGAGGCTTTAACCAGCTAAACGAGAAGTACTTAACCTTACTAAGCACCAGACATCACTTCCCTGGTGAAAGTTCACGTGTTTAACCTAATTTGCCAATTTCATATTTTTACTTTGCTTCTGGATTGTGATTCGGACATGGAATAATATGTTTGTGTTTGATTGTTAGGTTCAATTTATCATTTTGAGAACATTAAAATATTAATTGTAAATGCTTTTGTCGTTTAAAATATTGACGCATGAATTACTTCTCTTCAATTACCATTGTTGTTTCAGTCGTCAAACCGGCAATTTTATAATGATTCATAACCATCTTGTTGATTTATCCGGAGTAATCAATTCATCAAACAGGCATCTCGTCTTAATGGCAATTCTTTTTTGGAACAAATAATCTCGTCCTGTTCAGTTGGTTAGGCAAAGCATAATCATCACCCGGGTATTCCGTCTTAATGGAATTTATATTACAATATATATCTAGGGTAGCGAAATAAAGATCTGTAGCAAATATAACTTCTTTGACGATACATTACGGCACGTTTTAAGGTAAATCCAGCTGATTGACAAAGGTCATGGCATTAAAAGAAATAAACAAGATATGCTTGTTTTAACCTCTAAACGTGACTTACCGATGCCTCTATTAGTTTTATCAACCATGGTTGTTAAACCACTATGATAAGAGTTCTACGTGTAAATTATAAACCTAAACCTATAAACCTTTCAATTTTTTGCCTTATTACCGACATTACCGTGTATTCTATCAGGCAAGACTTATTGCGTCCGGATAGACTTTGTCACATGTAGGAATTAATGTTCTGTCATCCTACCAAGATAGATTTGATTCCGGAAAATAAATGTTCATGCCTGCCGAAGTCAATTTAGGAAATCATTATCAAGTAATCGTATAAGTCTATATAGCTGCAGTAATAGCTGCATTATTGGTACGATATGGATCTTAGATCCACGTAAGAATATTTTAATTGATATTTCTATCTTGACAATGTGTTTACATGTGTAAACTATAGAATTCCTTATTCTTTAGCTAAATAGGTCTAATATTTCGTACTTTGCATATTTGTTCAACCCCTTGAAAATAATTTGGATCAACGATATTGGTCCAATCACTACTGATGAAAAATTGTAATCCTAAACCAACATCTAGCGCCGAAAAATTAACACTGGTATAAATAAAATATGTAATTCCCCAATACATTACATGCCTTGTGTGTGTTTCCCTTTATTAACTTACATGGTCTGTCACTGTTTCCTTAGTTGTCTTACAGGCTACGTCACTGTTTTCCTTTGTTACCTTACAAGGTCTGTCACTGTTTCCCTTTGTTACCTTATAGAGACTACCATTGTTCACCTTAGTTACGTTACAGGGTCCGTCATTGAAACCCTTTCTTACCTTACAGGGTCCGTCACTGAACCTCTTCGTTACCTTACAGGGTCCGTCACTGTTTCCCTTTGTTACCTTATAAGGTCCGTCACTGTTTCCCCATTGTTACCTTATAAGGTCTGTCACTGTTTCCTCTTTATTACCTTATCAGGTCCGTCACTGTTTCCTCTTTGTTACCTTACAGGGTCCGTTACTGTTTACCTTTGATACCTCACATGGTCTGTCACTGTTTCCCTTTGTTACCTCACATGGTCTGTCACTGTTTCCCTTTGTTACCTCACATGGTCTGTCACTGATTCCCTTTCTTACCTTATTAGGTCCGTCACTGTTTACTCTTTTTTACCTTACAGAGGCCGTCACTGTTTCCCTATGTTATTTTACAGGACCAGACACTGTTTCACTTTGTTACCTTACAGGGTCTGTCACTGTTTCCCCTTTGTTACGTTACAGAGTCTGTCACTGTTTCCTTTTTGTTACGTTACAGAGTCTGTCACTGTTTCCCCTTTGTGACGTTATAGAGTCTGTCACTGTTTCACTTTGTTACCTTACAAGGTCCATCACTGTTTCTATTTGTTACCTTATAGGGTCTGTCACTGTTTTTCTTTTTTACCTTACAGGGTCCGACACTGTTTGCCTTAATTGTCTTACAGGGTTACCTTACAGTTTCGTGACTGTTTCCCTTTGTTACCTTACAGGGTCCGTCACTGTTTCCCTTTGTTACTTTACAGAGACTACCATTGTTTCCCTTTGTTACGTTACAGGGTCCGTCACTGTTTCCCTTTGTTACCTTACAGGGTCCGTCACTGTTTCACTTTGTTACCTTACAGGGTCCTTCACTGTTTCAGTTTGTTACTTTACAGGGTCCTTCATTGTTCCCCTTTGTTACCTTACAGGGTCTGTCACTGTTTCCCTTTGTTACCTTACAAGGTCTGTCACTGTTTCCCTTTGTTACCTCACATGGTCTGTCACTGATTCCCTTTCTTACCTTATTAGGTCCGTCACTGTTTACTCTTTTTTACCTTACAGAGGCCGTCACTGTTTCCCTATGTTATTTTACAGGACCAGACACTGTTTCACTTTGTTACCTTACAGGGTCTGTCACTGTTTCCTATTGTTACCTTACAGGGTCCTTCACTGTTTCACTTTGTTACTTTACAGTTTCGTCACTGTTTCCCTTTGTTACCTTACAGACTCCGTCACTGTTTCCCTTTGTTACCTTACAGTTTCGTCACTGTTTCCCTTTGTTACCTTACAGACTCCGTCACTGTTTCCCTTTGTTACCTTACAGTTTCGTGACTGTTTCCCTTTGTTACCTTACAGAGGCCGTCACTATTTCCCTATGTTACTTTACAGGACCAGAAACTGTTTCCCTTTGTTACCTTACAGACTCCGTCACTGTTTCCCTTTGTTACCTTACAGGGTCCGTCACTGTTTCACTTTGTTACCTTACAGGGTCCGTCACTGTTCGCTTTTGTTACCTTACAGTTTCGTGACTGTTTCTCTTTGTTACCTTACAGAGGCCGTCACTATTTCCCTATGTTACTTTACAGGACCAGAAACTGTTTCCCTTTGTTACTTTACAAGGTCTGTCACTGTTTCCCTTTGTTACCTTACAGAGGCCGTCACTATTTCCCTATGTTACTTTACAGGACCAGAAACTGTTTCCCTTTGTTACTTTACAAGGTCTGTCACTGTTTCCCTTTGTTACCTTACAGGGTCCGTCACTGTTTCCCTTTGTTACCTCACATGGTCTGTCACTGATTCCCTTTCTTACCTTATTAGGTCCGTCACTGTTTACTCTTTTTTACCTTACAGAGGCCGTCACTGTTTCCCTATGTTATTTTACAGGACCAGACACTGTTTCACTTTGTTACCTTACAGGGTCTGTCACTGTTTCCCCTTTGTTACGTTACAGAGTCTGTCACTGTTTCCTCTTTGTTACGTTACAGAGTCTGTCACTGTTTCCCCTTTGTTACGTTATAGAGTCTGTCACTGTTTCACTTTGTTACCTTACAAGGTCCATCACTGTTTCTATTTGTTACCTTATAGGGTCTGCCACTGTTTCTCTTTTTTACCTTACAGGGTCCAACACTGTTTGCCTTAATTGCCTTACAGGGTTACCTTACAGTTTCGTGACAGTTTCCCTTTGTTACCTTACAGGGTCCGTCACTGTTTCCCTTTGTTACTTTACAGAGACTACCATTGTTTCCCTTTGTTACGTTACAGGGTCCGTCACTATTTCCCTTTGTTACCTTACAGGGTCCGTCACTGTTTCACTTTGTTACCTTACAGGGTCCTTCACTGTTTCACTTTGTTACTTTACAGGGTCCTTCATTGTTCCCGTTTGTTACCTTACAGGGTCTGTCACTGTTTCCCTTTGTTACCTTAACAAGGTCTGTCACTGTTTCCCATTGTTATCTTACAGGATCCTTCACTGTTTCACTTTGTTACTTTACAGTTTCGTCACTGTTTCCCTTTGTTACCTTACAGACTCCGTCACTGTTTCCCTTTGTTACCTTACAGTTTCGTGACTGTTTCCCTTTGTTACCTTACAGAGGCCGTCACTATTTCCCAATGTTACTTTACAGGACCAGAAACTGTTTCCGTTTGTAAACTTACAGGGTCCGTCACTGTTTCCGTTTGTAAACGTACAAGGTTCGTCACTGTTTCCCTTTTTTTACCTTACAGGGTCCGTCACTGTTTCCCTTTTTTTACCTTACAGGGTCCGTCACTGTTTGCCTTAATTGCCCTACAGGGTCCGACAGTGTTTCCCTTTGTTACTATAAGGTCCGTCACTGTTTGCCTTCGTACCTTACAGTGTCCGTCATTGTTGTCTAAATTGACTACAGGTCCGTAACTGTTTCTCTTTGTTACGTTACAGGGTTCTGTCACTGTTTCCTCTTTGTTACCTCACAAGGTACGTCACTGTTTCCTCTTTGTTACCTTACAAGGTACGTCACTGTTTCCTCTTTGTTACCTTACAAGGTACGTCACTGTTTCCTCTTTGTTACCTTACAGGGTTCGTCATTGTTTCCTCTTTGTTACCTTACAAGGTATGGCATTGTTTCCTATTTGTTACCTTACAAGGTACGTCACTGTTTCCTCTTTGTTACCTTACAGGGTACGTCACTGTTTCCTCTTTGTTACCTTACAAGGTACGTCACTATTTCCCCTTTGTTACCTTACAAGGTACGTCACTGTTTCCTCTTTGTTACCTTACAGTGTCCGTAACTGTTTCCTCTTTGTTACGTTACAGGGTCTGTCACTGTTTCCTTTTGTTACCTTACAGGGTTCGTCATTGTTTCCTATTTGTTACCTTACAATGTACGTCACTGTTCCTCTTTGTTACGTTACAAGGTACGTCACAATTTCCTCTTTGTTACCTTACAAGGTACGTCACTGTTTCCTCTTTGTTTACCTTACAGGGTACGTCACTGTTTCCTCTTTGTTACCTTACAAGGTACGTCACTGTTTCCTCTTTGTTACCTTACAAGGTACGACCTGTTTCCTCTTTGTTACCTTACAAGGTACGTCACTGTTTCCTCTTTGTTACCTTACAAGGTACGGCACTGTTTCCTCTTTGTTACCTTACAATGTACGTAACTGTTTCCTCTTTGTTACCTTACAAGGTACGGCACTGTTTCCTCTTTGTTACCTTACAAGGCATGGCATTGTTTCCTATTTGTTACCTTACAAGGTACGTCACTGTTTCCTCTTTGTTACCTTACAAGGTACGTCATTGTTTCCTATTTGTTACCTTACAAGGTACGTCACTGTTTCCTCTTTGTTACCTTACAGGGTACGTCACTGTTTCCTCTTTGTTACCTTACAAGGTACGTCACTATTTCCTCTTTGTTACCTTACAAGGTACGTCACTGTTTCCTCTTTGTTACCTTACAAGGTACGTCACTGTTTCCTCTTTGTTACCTTACAAGGTACGTCACTATTTCCCCTTTGTTACCTTACAAGGTACGTCACTGTTTCCTCTTTGTTACCTTACAGTGTCCGTAACTGTTTCCTCTTTGTTACGTTACAGGGTCTGTCACTGTTTCCTTTTGTTACCTTACAGGGTTCGTCATTGTTTCCTACTTGTTACCTTACAAGGTACGGCACTGTTTCCTCTTTGTTACCTTACAAGGTACGTCACTGTTTCCTCTTTGTTACCTTACAAGGTACGTCACTGTTTCCTCTTTGTTACCTTACAAAGTACGTCACTGTTTCCTCTTTGTTACCTTACAGGGTCCGTCACTGTTTCACTTTGTTACCTTACAGGGTCCTTCACTGTTTCACTTTGTTACTTTACAGGGTCCTTCATTGTTCCCGTTTGTTACCTTACAGGGTCTGTCACTGTTTCCCTTTGTTACCTTAACAAGGTCTGTCACTGTTTCCTATTGTTACCTTACAGGATCCTTCACTGTTTCACTTTGTTACTTTACAGTTTCATCACTGTTTCCCTTTGTTACCTTACAGACTCCGTCACTGTTTCCCTTTGTTACCTTACAGTTTCGTGACTGTTTCCCTTTGTTACCTTACAGAGGCCGTCACTATTTCCCTATGTTACTTTACAGGACCAGAAACTGTTTCCGTTTGTAAACTTACAAGGTCCGTCACTGTTTCCCTTTTTTACCTTACAGGGTCCGTCACTGTTTCCGTTTGTAAACGTACAAGGTTCGTCACTGTTTCCCTTTTTTTACCTTACAGGGTCCGTCACTGTTTCCCTTTTTTTACCTTACAGGGTCCGTCACTGTTTGCCTTAATTGCCCTACAGGGTCCGACAGTGTTTCCCTTTGTTACTTTATAAGGTCCGTCACTGTTTGCCTTCGTTACCTTACAGTGTCCGTCATTGTTTGTCTAAATTGACTTACAGTGTCCGTAACTGTTTCCTCTTTGTTACGTTACAGGGTCTGTCACTGTTTCCTCTTTGTTACCTTACAAGGTACGTCACTGTTTCCTCTTTGTTACCTTACAAGGTACGTCACTGTTTCCTCTTTGTTACCTTACAAGGTACGTCACTGTTTCCTCTTTGTTACCTTACAGGGTTCGTCATTGTTTCCTCTTTGTTACCTTAGAAGGTATGGCATTGTTTCCTATTTGTTACCTTACAAGGTACGTCACTGTTTCCTCTTTGTTACCTTACAGGGTACGTCACTGTTTCCTCTTTGTTACCTTACAAGGTACGTCACTATTTCCCCTTTGTTACCTTACAAGGTACGTCACTGTTTCCTCTTTGTTACCTTACAGTGTCCGTAACTGTTTCCTCTTTGTTACGTTACAGGGTCTGTCACTGTTTCCTTTTGTTACCTTACAGGGTTCGTCATTGTTTCCTATATGTTACCTTACAATGTACGTCACTGTTTCCTCTTTGTTACGTTACAAGGTACGTCACAATTTCCTCTTTGTTACCTTACAAGGTACGTCACTGTTTCCTCTTTGTTACCTTACAGGGTACGTCACTGTTTGCTCTTTGTTACCTTACAAGGTACGTCACTGTTTCCTCTTTGTTACCTTACAAGGTACGTCACTGTTTCCTCTTTGTTACCTTACAAGGTACGTCACTGTTTCCTCTTTGTTACCTTACAAGGTACGGCACTGTTTCCTCTTTGTTACCTTACAATGTACGTAACTGTTTCCTATTTGTTACCTTACAAGGTACGGCACTGTTTCCTCTTTGTTACCTTACAAGGTATGGCATTGTTTCCTATTTGTTACCTTACAAGGTACGTCACTGTTTCCTCTTTGTTACCTTACAAGGTACGTCACTGTTTCCTCTTTGTTACCTTACAAGGTACGTCACTGTTTCCTCTTTGTTACCTTACAGGGTACGTCACTGTTTCGTCTTTGTTACCTTACAAGGTACGTCACTGTTTCCTCTTTGTTACCTTACAGGGTACGTCACTGTTTCCTCTTTGTTACCTTACAATGTACGTCACTGTTTCCTCTTTGTTACCTTACAAGGTACGTCACTGTTTCCCTTTGTTACCTTACAGGGTACGTCACTGTTTCCCCTTTGTTACCTTACAATGTACGTCACTGTTTCCTCTTGGTACCTTAAAGGGTACGTCACTGTTTCCTCTTTGTTACCTTACAAGGTACGTCACTGTTTCCTCTTTGTTACCTTACAGGGTACGTCACTGTTTCCTCTTTGTTACCTTACAATGTACGTCACTGTTTCCTCTTTGTTACCTTACAAGGTATGGCATTGTTTCCTATTTGTTACCTTACAAGGTACGTCACTGTTTCCTCTTTGTTACCTTACAAGGTACGTCACTGTTTCCTCTTTGTTACCTTACAATGTACGTCACTGTTTCCTCTTTGTTACCTTACAAGGTATGGCATTGTTTCCTATGTGTTACCTTACAAGGTACGTCACTGTTTCCTATTTGTTACCTTACAAGGTACGTCACTGTTTCCTCTTTGTTACCTTACAGGGTACGTCACTGTTTCCTCTTTGTTACCTTACAAGGTACGTCACTATTTCCCCTTTGTTACCTTACAAGGTACGTCACTGTTTCCTCTTTGTTACCTTACAAGGTACGTCACTGTTTCCTCTTTGTTACCTTACAAGGTACGTCACTATTTCCCCTTTGTTACCTTACAAGGTACGTCACTGTTTCCTCTTTGTTACCTTACAGTGTCCGTAACTGTTTCCTCTTTGTTACGTTACAGGGTCTGTCACTGTTTCCTCTTTGTTACCTTACAGGGTTCGTCATTGTTTCCTACTTGTTACCTTACAAGGTACGGCACTGTTTCCTCTTTGTTACCTTACAAGGTACGTCACTGTTTCCTCTTTGTTACCTTACAAGGTACGTCACTGTTTCCTCTTTGTTACCTTACAAAGTACGTCACTGTTTCCTCTTTGTTACCTTACAAAGTACGTCACTGTTTCCTCTTTGTTACCTTACAAGGTACGTCACTGTTTCCTCTTTGTTACCTTACAGGGTACGTCACTGTTTCCTCTTTGTTACCTTACAAGGTACGTCACTGTTTCCTCTTTGTTACCTTACAAGGTACGTCACTGTTTCCTCTTTGTTACCTTACAAAGTACGTCACTGTTTCCTCTTTGTTACCTTACAAGGTACGTCACTGTTTCCTCTTTGTTACCTTACAAGGTACGTCACTGTTTCCTCTTTGTTACCTTACAAGGTACGTCACTGTTTCCTCTTTGTTACCTTACAAGGTACGTCACAATTTCCTCTTTGTTACCTTACAAGGTACGTCACAATTTCCTCTTTGTTACCTTACAGGGTACGTCACTGTTTCCTCTTTGTTACCTTACAAGGTACGTCACTGTTTCCTCTTTGTTACCTTACAAGGTACGTCACTGTTTCCTATTTGTTACCTTACAAGGTACGTCACTGTTTCCTCTTTGTTACCTTACAAGGACAGTCACTGTTTCCCCTTTGTTACCTTACAGGGTACGTCACTGTTTCCTCTTTGTTACCTTACTGGGTATGGCACTGTTTCCTCTTTGTTTCATTTTTATACCATTGACCCGTGGGTACTCTCGTTAGTTGCGTTTACATTTATCATTATTGTGTCTCCTTTGTTACCTTAAAGGTCCGTTAGTGCCGTTTGTTACCTCTACAAGGTACTCTCATTGGTTGTGTTAAAGGTGTCGCTAGTGTTCATATTTACCTGATACTATTGTTGTTGCTGTTGTTGCAAATGATGCTTGAAAAAAGAATTGTGCGTAAACCCAACCTAAATCATCTTGACTGGCTGTCACAAAGAAACTTCCCCATCCACAAAACGGGTTAGAATAGGGCTCAACATCTCCAAAACTTAAACCATAACCAAACATCCAGTAGGTTAGACCTCCAAATATTACGTCTACCACATTCTTAACCATGATGTTAGCTTCATTTTTGACCGATACTGATCCACTTTCTAATAATCCAAATCCTAGAAAAAGAGTGAAAAAATGACACTTTATATAATACTTTTCAACAATTTTGGTAATGACACTGCGTATGAGGGATTTTATTCCGAAAAGCCGTTCAGTTCTGCAAAATTAAAAGAGCTTAAACAATAATTGACTAACTTTTGTGAGATTTTGGCCTATGTTTATTTTGGAGTTTTTCTGTATATATCGTTGCTTTTAGTCATGCAACAATATCTTTAAATATATTTGGCAGACAACTACATCAGTATATCCATGATCTCCGTATGGTTTACAAACTGATGAAACTTAGTAACTGCTGAAGTAGTCAAGACAACGAAATGGTCAAACAAAACAAAACAAGCAATTTTCATAAACCAGTTTTTCGAATGCTGAGAATAAGCTTGTGTTCTACATTTGTTTTATAATACTGTGGAATCACTTATTTTCTACACTTTTCGTAGTTCTAAGAAAAAAACCCACATTTAGAGGGGTGGTAAATTCGTGGTTTCATTTAAGGTAGGTTTGTAATGTATGCAATTTCGTTGACAAATTAATTAACAGGCCAAGGTATCTTAAAAAAACATCGAAAATTGAAAGCCCACAAAAATTGGAACCCCCGTGAAAATTGGAACCCCTCGGAAATTGGAGACCCACGAATATTTTGTAACCCACGAAAATTGGCAGCCCACGAAAATTAATGATTTCTCAGTAAAGAAAAATAAATCCAATACTTACCCGATTGCATAGTAAATACAATGAAGGTGCTTGATAAAACCCATATAGAGTCTGACTGAGGGTCAGTAGAGATTTGATCATATACACTTGTTTTACTAATATTCATCGTCCAACAAACTATCAAAACAACTCTTTTCAATTGTCTTTTAAAACCAAGGGTAAGAAATTACGTGTGATATCCCGGATGTATATTTTGCGAATATGAAGTAACAAAGCCGAAAAATTTAGGATTATAACCAAGATATAAATTTTTTCGAATACATCGGTGAAATAACAAAGTCGTTATAAAGAATGTTTCATGCTATTGCACACCTTCTGTGTCAATAATGAATTTATCAATATTGAAATCTACAACATTGGCATCATCGCTAGGATATTATTTGTTAACTTACATATAAACCATTATCGAACTCTATTAATGTTTTACTGCGGTATTTAAGCGAACGTTAATGAGTATCATAACCATATCTTTAATGTTGAATATTAATCTTAAATTCAGAATTAATGGAAGTTTGACTTGGTGATAT
Organism: Anadara kagoshimensis; assembly: GCA_021292105.1. NCBI lineage: Eukaryota > Metazoa > Mollusca > Bivalvia > Arcoida > Arcidae > Anadara > Anadara kagoshimensis. Next base: position 3,732,827 of record CM037871.1, read on the forward strand.
TTTATTGTTATTACTTAATCACAAATATACGAATCCATGTTCAAATCACAATTAAAAAAAAAAAATCTTTAAAAAACTTCCAAATTGATCTACTAACCTGACCGTTCACCAGAGAAGTGTGAACGGGCACTCCGGAATGGTAAGCACCTCCCTTTAAGCTAGTTATTTTGTACAATCAAATGTTATATTTACAAATTTAAGAAATAACTAAATAATAATAATAAATAACTGTAAATGTGCCTATTTATGGACCGAAATGATTGGTATTGTTAGGGCCCCTCTACTAGTACTACTACTGCACCAATGGTCATTCACTACAGTGCCCGTCTAAGTAGATAATTTTATAATCAGGCGTAATGTAATATATAATTGTCGTTGACAGGCGTAATGCAATATGTAATTGTCGTTGACAGGCGTAATGTAAAATGTAATTGTCGTTAAGTTGACAGGCGTAATGTAATATGTAATTGTCGTTAAGTTGACAGGCGTAATGTAATAAATAATTGTCGTTAAGTTGACGGGTGTAATGTAATATGTAATTGTCGTTAAGTTGACAGGCGTAATGTAATATGTAATTGTCGTTAAGTTGACAGGCGTAATGTAATATGTAATTGTCGTTAAGTTGACAGGCGTAATGTAATATATAATTGTCGTTAAGTTGACAGGTGTAATGTAATATGTAATTGTCGTAAAGTTGACAGGTGTAATGTAATATGTAATTGTCGTTAAGTTGACAGGCGTAATGTAATATATAATTGTCGTTAAGTTGACAGGTGTAATGTAATATGTAATTGTCGTTAAGTTGACAGGCGTAATGTAATATGTAATTGTCGTTGACAGGCGTAATGTAATATGTAATTGTCGTAAGTTGACAGGCGTAATGTAATATGTAATTGTCGTTAAGTTGACAGGCGTAATGTAATATATAATTGTCGTTGACAGGTGTAATGTAATATGTAATTGTCGTAAAGTTGACAGGTGTAATGTAATATGTAATTGTCGTTTAGTTGACAGGCGTAATGTAATATATAATTGTCGTTAAGTTGACAGGTGTAATGTAATATGTAATTGTCGTTAAGTTGACAGGCGTAATGTAATATGTAATTGTCGTTGACAGGCGTAATGTAATATGTAATTGTTGTTAAGTTGACAGGCGTAATGTAATATGTAATTGTCGTTAAGTTGACAGGCGTAATGTAATATGTAATTGTCGTTGACAGGCGTAATGTAATATGTAATTGTCGGTAAGTTGACAGGTGTAATGTAATATGTAATTGTCGTTAGTTAAGTTGACAGGCGTAATGTAATATATAATTGTCGTTAAGTTGACAGGTGTAATGTAATATGTAATTGTCGTTCAGTTGACAGGCGTAATGTAAAATGTAATTGTCGGTAAGTTGACAGGCGTAATGTAATATGTAATTGTCGTTAAGTTGACAGGCGTAATGTAAAATGTAATTGTCGGTAAGTTGACAGGTGTAATGTAATATGTAATTGTCGTTAAGTTGACAGGCGTAATGTAATATGTAATTGTCGTTAAGTTGACAGGCGTAATGTAATATATAATTGTCGTTAAGTTGACAGGCGTAATGTAAAATGTAATTGTCGGTAAGTTGACAGGTGTAATGTAATATGTAATTGTCGTTAAGTTGACAGGCGTAATGTAAAATGCAATTGTCGGTAAGTTGACAGGTGTAATGTAATATGTAATTGTCGTTGACAGGCGTAATGTAATATGTAATTGTCGTTAAGTTGACAGGCGTAATGTAATATGTAATTGTCGTTAAGTTGACAGGCGTAATGTAATATGTAATTGTCGTTAAGTTGACAGGCGTAATGTAATATATAATTGTCGTTAAGTTGACAGGTGTAATGTAATATGTAATTGTCGGTAAGTTGACAGGCGTAATGTAATATGTAATTGTCGTTGACAGGCGTAATGTAATATGTAATTGTCGTTAAGTTGACAGGCGTAATGTAATATGTAATTCTCGTTAAGTTGACAGGCGTAATGTAATATGTAATTGTTGTTAAGTTGACAGGTGTAATGTAATATATAATTGTCGTTAAGTTGACAGGCGTATTGTAATATGTAATTCTCGTTAAGTTGACAGGTGTAATGTAATATGTAATTGTCGTTAAGTTGACAGGCGTAATGTAATATGTAATTGTTGTTAAGTTGACAGGCGTAATGTAATATGTAATTGTCGTTAAGTTGACAGGCGTAATGTAATATGTAATTGTCGTTAAGTTGACAGGCGTAATGTAATAAATAATTGTCGTTAAGTTGACAGGTGTAATGTAATATGTAATTGTCGTTAAGTTGATAGGCGTAATGTAATATATAATTGTCGTTAAGTTGACAGGCGTAATGTAATATGTAATTGTCGTTAAGTTGACAGGCGTAATGTAATATATAATTGTCGTTAAGTTGACAGGTGGAATGTAATATGTAATTGTCGTTAAGTTGACAGGCGTAATGTAATATGTAATTGTCGTTGACAGGCGTAATGTAATATGTAATTGTCGTTAAGTTGACAGGTGTAATGTAGTATGTAATTGTCGTTAAGTTGACAGGCGTAATGTAATATGTAATTGTCGTTGACAGGCGTAATGTAATATGTAATTGTCGGTAAGTTGACAGGCGTAATGTAGTATGTAATTGTCGGTAAGTTGACAGGCGTATTGTAATATGTAATTCTCGTTAAGTTGACAGGTGTAATGTAATATGTAATTATCGTTAAGTTGACAGGTGTAATGTAGTATGTAATTGTCGTTAAGTTGACAGGTGTAATGTAGTATGTAATTGTCGTTAAGTTGACAGGTGTAATGTAATATGTAATTGTCGTTAAGTTGACAGGCGTAATGTAATATGTAATTGTCGTTAAGTTGACAGGCGTAATGTAATATGTAATTGTCGTTGACAGGCGTAATGTAAATGTAATTGTCGGTAAGTTGACAGGCGTAATGTAGTATGTAATTGTCGTTAAGTTGACAGGCGTAATGTAATATGTAATTGTCGTTAAGTTGACAGGTGTAATGTAGTATGTAATTGTCGTTAAGTTGACAGGCGTAATGTAATATGTAATTGTCGTTAAGTTGACAGGCGTAATGTAATATGTAATTGTCGTTGACAGGCGTAATGTAATATGTAATTGTCGTTAAGTTGACAGGCGTAATGTAATATGTAATTGTCGTTAAGTTGACAGGCGTAATGTAATATATAATTGCCGTTAAGTTGACAATTTCTTGTTTGACTGTTTTGTAGTTTTATTTGTATTTTGTCGTGTATTTGGTTGTGATAGCTATTGCAAAGCATATGCTTCTTCAGTTGCAAACTATTTTCAAACGTATTAAGATTTATATAAAATGCACGGCTCGAATTCTGTATTTATATTACATTCAGTAAGTACTCATTACTGTTAATTGACACGTTCATACACCCATAAATTACTACAACAATTTCGGTGTAATTCCTTCTTTTCTCCAAAACAGAGAGAGAGAGAGAGAGAGAGAGAGAGAGAGAGAGAGAGAGAGAGAGAGAGAGAGAGAATTACCTGATTGCATTGTGAATACTATAATTGCACTGGTAAGAATCCACGTAGCGTCATCGTGAGATCTGCCATCATTCTCAAGCAATTCTAAATCTGTATCTTGTGTAGTGTTCTCATAAAAAGATTGGTTAGAAAGAGTAACATTTCCAGGTGCCATTGTTACATCAGTGAATAAATAAGCACGCTTAACTTATGATATTGTCTTTAGTCCAGATTTTGTTTTCAATAAATATAAAAAACAAAGATGCTAATCAATTTCCAAATCTCATCTGAAATCAACTTTGAAACTGACAAATTAGGTTAAACCCGTGAACTTCCACCGATACATTCAGATCAAGGATGCCTGATGTTTGGATACCAATAACTAATGAATAATATATATATATATATATATATATATATATATATATATATATATATATATATATATATATATATATATAGTAAATAATCCGCTTTATTATCTTTATTACGTCTTTATGTCACACAAAAACAGATCACTCTAAAACTCCAATTATCAATATTAACGTTATATAGAAAACAAATAGTTTTAACAGAATCGATAAAAAGAACGATTTGAGATTTTCCTTATTGACCAGCTAATAGCTACACAATGCAAGACTGGTATTGTCTCCTTAATTGTTCAATCTCTACTCTACATGGACGTAATAGAAAACATAAAAATAAAATGTTGCTGTGCATTGTTTTTGAATCTTGAAACAAACATATAGTTGTTGAGAAATAACTCGAATGTTCAAGGACATACGTTCAATTTTTATCTAAAGGTGAAGGTTGTATGATGTATCGTCAGATGATATATCACGATACATTTTTGTATGATACAGTTCACGATACAAGCAAGTATGTATCACGATATGCCAATACAGAAGGTTACTCCACTATCTTCTGTTAACCAGCATGTCCATAAAACAGAGACATTCATTGACATGTAAATAACAAATTTGTGACTATTTTCACAGTAACTTAACTTCGATTTAAAAAAAAGAAGATTTTGATTCATTTTTTGTTCCTATTCTTAATTTTTTATTTCCTTGAAATATCATGTATCATTATAAATATTGTATCGTTGATCATATATCGCAATACATATCGTATTATGACGTGAGTGTATCGTTAAGTGCTTATCTAACCAAAGTTTATTGTCTTAAAATTATTTCATTTGGGTGATTTTAGTAGAATTAGAATGCCAAATAAAGACCATCATATCCTTTTAACCAGGTGAGCGATAAGGCCCTTTTGTTCTAAATAGCTATCTGTAGAACAGACCTGTCAAAAAATTAACAATTATCTAAGGAAAAGGAGTCGAAGCTTAAATGCCGAGTTATGGATAGCTAGTTGCTGAAAATCTGTCGAGAGAAAGATAACAGCTGCCAAAAATCTGTCGAGAGAAAGATAACAGCTGATAAAAATCTGTCGAGAGAAAGATAACAGCTCGAGAGAAAGATAACAGCTGATAAAAATCTATCGAGAGAAAGATAACAGCTGCCAAAAATCTGTCGAGAGAAAGATAACAGCTGCCAAAAATCTGTTGAGATATTGCTAACGAGGGGTCGGAATCAGCTGCTAACTGAGCACGAATTCGCGAGTTTAGTCCTAAACTTTTGACAGGTCTGTACTGTATATAATTTTTGATATATGATATAAATAAATTTTCCGTTTTAGCAATTATCTTCATTGTCTTATTACTCACCCGTGTCATTGTAGTCATAAATGACTTGTATAAAAAAAACTAACATTGATATGTCCGCTTTACCTTTAATTTTTTAAAGTTCATAGAACAGCGCATTCAGTCAAGTGTAACACACATTTTACTTATTTAGACGACACAACATTCCACCATTTTAAACATGTCAAGTTTATTTGTGTAATTCTTAAATGCATTCAAAGTTGGTGACCATCAAGCAATGATGGAAAATCAAAACGTTGAGTTTAGGGCAGCAATAAAGTTACTCACAGTAGAGGGATCAAATGCCAAAGAAATTCACCGGCGAATGGCTGAGGTGTACGGTAACAGTGGTCCTGCCTATTCCACAGTGGCAAAATGGTCAGCTGAATTTAAACGTAGGCGCACCTCAATGAAGGATGACCCACGGTCAGGTCGGCCAGCTGATGCCATCACAAAGGAAATTGTCACGTCTGTGGAGACCCTCATCACGAATGATCGTCGAATTAGGATTGATGACATAGCTAGGGAGTGTGACATTTCACATGGAAGTGTATACACGGTTATCCATGAGCATCTTGGGATGTCAAAAGTATCCACAAAATGGGTCCCCAGAAATCTTAATGTGCAAGATCATTTCCAAAGACTCTAGTCAAGTCGGGAGCTTCTTGGCATTTATAATGATAACCCGGAGAGCTTCCATTGGTGATGAAACATGGGTTCATCATTGGGACCCAGAAACCAAAAACAAGTCCATGCAATGAAAGCACCCTGACTCACCCCCGCCAAAGAAATTAAAAACCCAACCATCAGCTGGCAAAGTCATGGCCAATGTGTTTTGGTATTTTAAGGGTGTTCTGTTAATCAATTATGAACCTGCTGGAATCCCTATCACTGGGGTTTATTATGCTGATCTAATGAAGCAGACGAAAGCTGCTATTAAATTTAAAAGGAGGGGAAAGTTGAGCCGAGGGGTATTGCTTCTTCACGACAATGCTCCTGTGCACAAGTCGAGGATTGCACAAGCAGCAATTCGTGAATGCAAGTTCGAACAACTTAATCACCCACCCTACAGTCCCGATTTGGCACCCAGTGATTATTTCCTGTTTAGAAATTTGAAATCCCATGTACGGGCAATCAGATTTCCTGATGATGATGGACTTAAGGCTGTCACGTAGGCATGGTTTCAGGACCAAACCGAAGACTTCTATTTCAAAGGTATAGACAGTCTGAAAGAAAAGTGGGCTAAGTGCATTCGGGTAAATGGTGACTATATTGAATAATAATAATAAAATGTATGGTTTGTTGCGGCAATATATACCCCGTTCTATGAACTTTTTGACCTCTCTTCGTAGAACAATAAAGTAGTAAGTATCATTACACTTAACTAGGAATTCACGGGTGATATATGTGTAGATATTTTGTATATAACCTGACTTGATCTGCTAGTATTTATAAGAAGGTTGTTTTGAAAGAAGAAAATAATCATTTTAAAAACAAATAAAATATATAAAAAAGCTAAATTTAACAATAGAATATTATAAAGATTCGGACATGGATTAGTATGTTTGTTTTTGATTATGGCCGAGATTGTCAATCCTTTATTAATGCTTCAAGTACGAACATGGCATGTAGTAAAGATCTATTTTGTTTTCATCGACAGGTTTGAGTACAAAATTACTTATAATTAATGATAAATACATATTATATACACAGTGTGTATGTACAGCACTCAGTATCAGGTCGGGTCCTTTTTTCGTAGCCGTATCACTACGAGTCGCGCTTGCACGACGAGTAGTGATACGGCTACGAAAACGGACGAGATGTAGGTTTCGTTAAACATGCCGTCAAATTTCTGGATGTCAAAATCCATGTGGTCAATTCTGGGATGGCGGAGAAAACTGAAGTGCCCAGAGGAAACCATTGGACTTACGCAAATGAACCTACAAGATACCAAAGTGAAATGCGAACATAGGTGGTGAGATATACTGTGTAGTCTGTTATGGGGTGGTAGAGAAAACGAGACCGCCAAGGGAAAGCCTGTATTCAGGATTATTTCACTTTTATCGAGGTGGTCAGTTTTTGGTAATGGAGGAAAACATAGTGCTCGGAGAAAACTACTGATCTTTAGCAAGTGAAGTGAAGGCTTTCTCACATTCGGACCTGATCAAGTGGTTTTACTCTTGTTGGTGAGACGCCGTGAAGTCAATTAAGGGATGGTAGAGGAAACTATAGTGCCAAGAGAAACGTTAACGGGATAGCGGAGGACACCATAGTGTGCAGAGAAAACCACCAATTATCGACAAGTGAACTTGCGTTAGGATCTGCCGTTGTAGGATTCAAACTTACTGACCAAAGCAGTGAAAGACACTTTGCAGTTAGTAAGGAATGGTAGAGTTGAGTTGAGTAATGGTGTTTAACGTCCCAGTCAAAAATATTTCACTTATATCGAGACTTCGCCAGCTATAGGGGAAGGTGCAGAAATTTTGCCTATGCGTTGCGCTGATAGCATTATAAAGCAGGGTAATTTAACGTGCCAAGCCCACCGTGACACGGGACCTCGTTTATTTTAAGTTCCCATCCGAAAGAACCGTGACTTTCATTTTGTAATACCGATTGCTTGGCGAAAGAACAGTCACTACCCACTTTCAAGTCTTGGGTCAGACCCGGCTGGGGATCGAACCCACGACCTCCCACATACGGAGCGAGCACTCTACCAACTGAGCTACCGCAGTAATTTAAGGGATGGTAGAGGAAACAGATTGCCAAGAGAAAATTACAGACCTTTGGTAAGCTGACAAACTTTCTCACAGTAGGATCTGTACTAAGTTTGATTTGAACCTAGTAGATGTCGGGATGTTGAGAGATCATACAAGCTGTAGACTGATTGATCATCAACCCCCTAGACAGGGACGCAGATACATGTATATCAACCCCCTAGACAGGGGCACAGATACATGTATATCAACCCCCTAGACAGGGGCACAGATACATGTATATCAACCCCCATAGACAGGGACGCAGATACATGTATATCAACCCCCTAGACAGGGGCACAGATACATGTATATCAACCCCCTAGACAGGGACGCAGATACATGTATATTAACCCCCTAGACAGGGACGCAGATACATGTATATCAACCCCCTAGACAGGGGCACAGATACATGCATATCAACCCCCTAGACAGGGACGCAGATACATGTATATTTTTGTCAGACCTTGGCTTGCCATAAATAATAAAATAATAAATTCTAATAAACCTATCTTAATTCAGTAATATATGCATCAATTCATAAAATAAATCTGAATTTGAATGCACAAACAATGACGTTTTTAGTCAACTTTTTTGGAAACAAAACTTGTCCTCGCCTTGATAGATTACGGTAGTTCAATTTCGGCGTAGAATACGTCTCATTAAAAATCAGCAACGATAAAAACGTACTTTTATGGGTCGAATTAAAGTTATATGACATGCATATATAACTGGGGCACGCTTGTTATACATGTGTCCTAGAATTTGGACCATTAGCTAATAAAGTCGGTTAAGTCTAGAAACTCTTCTGATTGGCTAAACGGTACCTCATTAACCGACAAAATTATACATTATGTATTATTTACATTATGAGAATGATCTTTTATGTAATATATCATAATTTTTTATTTAATGTATGACAAAATATGAATTATCACATAGGCGTGTTTTATATGTCTGCATCAACTTGTATACAACAGTTAACGTCATGTTGCCTTTATTTCTATATAAAATATTATTGATTTTCTTTTTCATTCAGATCACAAAATAAATTATATTTTTAATGAGTCATTAATTCAATATTTCAACAAACGACATACTTCGTTTTATATTACAATATAATCCATTACATGTCATATAATTAAGTTTTATTGATGTGGCATCCTTGTCTTAATGTAACATATTGCTATACTTTTAAAGTACAAAAGAGTATAAAAGTCTATTTTTTCAATATTTCAACAAACGTGGCATCCTTGTCTTAATGTAACATATTGCTGTACTTATAAAGTACAAAAGAGTATAAAAGTAAAAAAAAATCGGAACAGTTTGTTGATAGAGTCAAAGTAGTTATAAAGCTATCCGTTGTTTGTCTTGAACGACTACTAGCAAACAAATATGAAAATTATTGTTGTTATTGCTATACTTCTGGTGGTTTGTGCCAGTCACGTAAGTAACAATTTACTTTTCTTTTTTATTGCCCTGACGGGAAAAACATAGTGTCAAAATAAAATTACCACTGCGGTATCTCATTTGGTGGAGTGCTGGCTCCGTAAGTAGGAGATCGTGGATTCGATCCCCGACAGGGTCTAACCCAAGACTTGGAAGTAGGTAATCACTGTTCTTTCGCCAAGCACTCGGCATTACGAAATGAAAGTCATGGGTCTTTAAGAATGGGAACTTAAAATAAACGAGGTCCTGTGTCACGGTTGATTTCAATTCCATAAGTTATTAAAAGTGGGAAAAAGAGGATATAACTAAAACGCAGTATGTCGTTTGTGGTTTTTTGAAAGACTGACTCTTAAACATTCTTTAGGTTATATCCTATTTTCCCCACTTTTAATTACCTATAGAATTTAAACTCCTTTATCAAACATTATAAACGAATTTGTGTTCAGTTATAGTCTGTTTTATGTAAAGTGTTATTTAAGGCTGAAAAATGAATTTATTTAATTTTATTTTTATATAATTATTTTTTATTTCTATTAAAAGAAAAGAACCTTTTCCATTATCTAATCATTATATGACTTTTGTCCCACTGTTCACCAAAGGAAGGTGGAAGTAGGTTTTCACATATGATAAGACTTTTTTTAAAAATGTTTCTTTACTGCATTAAAATGATAAATACAATCTAACACCCCAAAACAAAACCATTGATAGAAACAGCTAAAAGTTTCAATGCATTATAAGAATCATAAACTGTTGTAAACTGTTCTACTATTTTCCTACTATTTATTTTTCATGATAATTTGGAATAGGCATATATATATATATATATATATATATATATATATATATATATATATATATATTATACATACAATTATGGACTTTTTAGTGGTTGTATATGGTGTGATATTCACCGGAAAAATAAATATTGTTCGAGGCGACAGCCGAGGTCAATATTTATTTTTCCGGTGAATATCACACCATATACAACCACTAAAAAGTCCATAACTGTTTTATTATATAATTAAGCCACTGTGGCACTTCGGTTGACAATGTTTTCTCAAACCTGTGACCAGGCAATCTAACTATTTTACCGATGTTAGATTTCCCTGCCCACCCTGGTTGATCATACTAAAATTATCCCGCATTAGTTATATCAATCTAACCTTTTGAGTCTGATTCTATGAAAAAAAAATGGCATTCCGGATGCGACACAATCAATTACACACTAAATTGTAAATTGATAATGCCATAACGTCAACGTTCTATGAAAAAATAACAAGACACAATCACTTGCGTACACTTAATTGATGACGTTCTAATCATTTTACGAAGAACGTCAACAAAAATCGATGACGTACACCGAATTTGATATTCACCGGAAAATCCGTGGTATACACCCTTCCAGAAATAGCCGAAAACTGGTTATCGCTCTTGATATGACGTCACACCGGGAAGGATATCAATCGATCCCATCAGCCAGCATACAGGTACAGTATATTCACTCAGTTCGAGTATCTGTTAGGTGTCATATGTAAGCTACAGGTGAGATGATAGACCGACAAAGCGAATATTACTTTAAATAAATTACAAATTACAAATTATCAATGGGCTAATTAAACAAATTTTAAACTCATAGATGTTCATCCGAAAAGACACTTAACATTGCAAAGGATTGTGTAGAATTTGTTGTAATTTCTTCAACAAAATGACAAGTTTATTTTTACTAGAAAATTGCAATTTGTAAATGTTCAAATTTGAAAAATATAAAATACATGTACGTATATTTATTAATATCTTGGACCATTTAATTACCCTCAAGGACATTTGAAATTCATATTTTTATCCGACTGGAAATATTTTAATTTTTTAATCAAATTACTACAAACGTTTACCTTCCATTTTTTATTATTTATTTTTATTTGTTTTATAAAATCGGAATTTTCATAAAACTTATTTACAAAATATTGATAAAAATTAAACACTTCAGATACATAATTGATAGTCAAAATAATTTGAAAACTTAAATTTTCCTTTGATTACAAATTAGCGACATCTTAAAGTTGTATTTAAAAATCATTGTTCAACGGATTAAACTTTAATTAAAGAAAGATCCGTTATTGCTAAAAATGTTAAAGGTTCTGAAAATTTATTTTCAAAATTATTTATAAAAATATTTAAAAAAAAAAAAAAAAAAAAAAAACCCAACAACAACAACAACATTGAAATTTTGGTTGTATGGTTAAAATTTCGTTCAAATTTATATCCTTACCTATGTTGACTTAAAAAAAATAGGACTTTTCGTTGGTTTCAATAATCCAATTTGCAATTAACAGGAAATACAAGTACGCTTACATCTCTAGATTATCTGATTACGAGATGAACAGACGACCAAGGCAACACCTGATTACAATACACAGTGATAAATATCTGATTTATTCTCATGTAGTGTCGTATCACTGCTTTGGCTATATTATACTTATTTGTCAAAAAATCAAAAAGTATAAAAATGAAAATAAATAAATAAATAAATAAATAAATAAATAAATAAAAATAAATAACTTTTAATACTAATTATGTGATGTTTATCATTATTGATCATCTTGAAACTGTAACACAAATATGTTAAGTTTCAAAATGTCGGATAAATAATTATCCCATGACTCGTTATAAATTTTTCGGATAGATAATTTGTTCGTTTATATAATAATTATTCGCTGAGTTACAGAATACTTAAAATGCAATGCTTGTAACTCTCTCTCTCTCTCTCTCTCTCTCTCGTTTAAATAATTCTACCGACTGAGAATCTTCCGAGATTAACGAAAAGCTTAGGCTACTTCTGACACACCTGGATTCATTCATGCATAAGCAAACTGTCCTTAGGTTGGACCGAAGCATTTTCTCTCCTGTAAATCAGGTAATAATAATCAGTGCCCTAATTAGTTCCGATTGACTGCCCATGACCTGGTATTACAATATCAAATATGTTATGGAACAGTTGTTATTATTATGTAACAATTAAAATGAATTTTTTAAAAATGTTATTGAAAAAATATATTTATTTCAAATTATTTTTCAAGAAGTCATGGAATAAAATACCAGCGATATGTAATTAAAATTGAAATTTAATATTTAATTATAAAACAATATTATATTGAGGGAAAATATGAAATGCTAGTATTTCCTTTTCATAATTTCAACATATGAAACTCCCTGTATGACGTCACATTCTACTATCAATCATAGCACTCCCCCAGGTGTCGCGATTTATCGGAAGATGATGTGGATCCAGTGGTTACGTGTTACCGTTTTAGCCAATCATAAAGATGGAATTTATTAATCATATAATAATATATATATATATAACTTCTTCCATACTATGTACAATGAAGCAAGCAAGCTTCTTGTAAATAAATTGACCCAGCTGGGATCCTAGGCTTATCAAGACCCTGATAAAATTCCATGGCCGTCATCACATTATATTTGTTTTTAGTAACATTCAATTTTAGCTTGATCAGCAGCATCATTATGTAACTGGATAATCCTGACATGTATTGGCTGTTGCATGTCAAGTTTTATTTATTGTTTCATTTCTTGATTAACAACAAGAACTATGACTATTTAATGATTGGTAAACGTTTTTCTTGATATGGGCTATACTTGTTATACCAACAAAAATCTTAAATGCTTATATAATACTATAATTAAAAATGGGAGAAACAGGATGACCCCCTTGACTTTTATATTGCAATATGATTTATAACCTGTCATGTAATTAAGTTTTTATTTGACATCTCTGTATTTATGTAACATATTGCTGTATTTAAAAGGTATAAATGAGTGTCAAATTAAAATATTCGGTACAGTTTGTTTGATAGAGTCAAAGTAGTTATATAAGCTAGCCGTTGTTTGTCTTGAACGACTACTGGCAAACAAATATGAAAATTATTGTTGTTATTGCGTTACTTTGGTGGTTTGTGCCGGTCATGTAAGTAACTAACATTTAACTTTTCTGTTTTATTGCCCTGACAAGAAAGACTCAATATCAAAATGAAATTATATTTTAACTTTTTCTTATGTGTATTAAACTTTTTTCGGAATACAATTTCTCGTCAGCAGTGCTTAGACTACTGTGAAAATCAAAACGTTTTCAAGAGTTTGAAAAAATATACACAGGACCAAAATATAATTAAATAAATTAGGAAGTATACTTTAGTTTTTGATGATTTTCAGATTTTAGCAAGCAGAAAATTAAATTTAGACAGTAATATAATCCTGACCATTCAATTACCTACAAAAATATTTGAAAAAAATGTAACTTTCAATGTACAATGGGAAAAATTGGTCACGTTGTTATTTTCACATATGCATCATGAACCTCTTTATACATCAAGAAAAACAATAGAAAATTATTAAAATTAGTTGCCAATAGTTTTATTTAAATTTCATGCCATGTTTATTTTTTTATAAAAACTCAAAAGTAACATTCTCTATTTATTTGAGATTTTTCGTTATGACTGATACTTAATTCAGGCACTACATAATTGCATATCTTGCTATTGTTCATAAACTAAACTATGATTGCTAATTTCTGTAATATTTGACTTTTTCACATAGCATGTTTTATTGGCAAAAAGTTGACATTTTCTCAGATTTTAAATACCGTGAATAATGTGAATGACGAGCGCAAATTGTACACGCGAGGAGACATGATTTTAAGCGCGAAACCAAAGCACGAATTAACTATCATATGCATGAAAAATTTTCATGTTTTGAATACCGTGGAAAATGAGATATTCCCTACATTCTAATATAAATCAGCATCAAGGAATTTTGTTTGACTCAAGATAATAAAATCAATGTTTAACAGATAGAAACTATTGTTTATTTATTATTTATATAACATACAAACTGAATTATATAAAAGAATTTTTATGCAACATCTTTTTATTTTGAGATTGAGAGCATTTCTTATTATAAAACTTTTCTTAGGTTTATGTACGAGTAACATATGACTGTTATTATAAAAGAACAAAAAAGTTAAAAGTTCTGACATTTTGTTTGGTTGATCAGTGTTTAGAAATAGTCTAAAATGAAAAATTGTCTGTTTTGTGTCATGAACTACTACCTGGAAATATAAATAATTTAATGCCCTTATGTGAAAGAAAAAATGTAAAAATGAATAAATATTTTAATTATAATTAGAATGTATTGCTTGATAGTTAGCTTTTTTGCCACTATGTCACCAATTTTTTTCAAATGTTGATAAGGACATTTAGAGATTTACACTCCGCGTGTACTTATACTTAGATTTTAATTTTTATTTTTGAAGAAAACAAGAGCTATTCTATCACTCATTCTATCCAATTTTTATTTTAAAATAATGAAAATTGACGCCGTATTTTTATCCAAAGTGAGAAATGCTACAATAGTATAGCAATTGAACCGGTTTGTGCAACAAAAGCCGTTTTTAGCGATTTCTTTCTTTAATTTTTTAGCATGAAGCGGCAACACTTAACCGTAAGTTATGTTCATTTTGTTTTATAACCATTATTGATATCATTGTTTTTAAGATATATTTTAAATCATCAGTTTAACAATACTATTGATATCAGTAACGTGAAAAGGTATAGCATTCTGTGCCAAATTTTCACCTCATTCATTTTCAGTAATGAAGCTGAAGGGAATGTGAGGTCGGGTGCTTTGGAAGGGTAAGTGCCTCCTGTTTAGCTAGAATATAATTGCAAATACCATGAATGCAGTGATATTTTATGAATACTAAACACCATAAATACAGAATTATTTTATGACTTGAAATCACAGTATTAGTAAAACCCTTCTGCAGTAGTTTCCGAATTCACATTCTAAGAAAAAGTACAAATAGACCTGTATGTATGCTTTTGATGATTACGACATTAGAATCACAAACATCTTGGCGAGAACCTTTTGATACATGTTAATTTTTTTTTATAAATGGTGTGTATTTTATAAATCTTCAAGATTGTTCTGATTCAATATTCATAAGTTTAACCCTGAAAGTTTTATTGATTGAATGATTGTTTTTTTATTTGCAGGTCTACATAGGATGTGTTCACCAGGTCAGATTATAAACATTTAGAAATATCATAAACAGTTAGAGATTCTATTACTGCACTTAGTTTACTGTATCAGTTTGCACAATAACTGCTTGAGGTGCCAACATGTAAAACTTACCCTAATTAAAAATTAACGCTATTTCTGCCATTATAATTATATTTAGTTCCAGTCACATAATTACACATTTTACAACATTAACCTGTTAATAATATGGAATTAAATTCAAATACTAGTATCATAAAACCAAGGAGAAGAGTAATACAACAACTTTGTATATTGTATGTTTATCATTTGATCTATTAGAAATTAAAGCGATGACTAAAACGTGTAATTTAAAATAATAAGTGTAGCCAAGAACACGAAATATTACCAAAAAAAAAAAAATTATCAGATACACAGACACGAAAAAGAAAAGAAAACAAAAAGAAGCGCGTCAATAAAAATAACATGAAAACACGTAATTTGACCTCTGATTATAAAACTCCCCAATTTGGACAAGTGTTATAGCGTTTGACTTTTAGATACGTCAGTTACGCCATATTTTATCCTTCATTTCACACGTGACGTTGGAACATTCAACCTTTTCTATTTCATCAGATATATTTTCTGCAAACTACCACTATGTTAAAAATATAACGAAAAAATATTGAAACTTCTAAGGGAGAAACAAAATATTCTTTTGAAAGAATCACGGTAAACTTCCTGATTCTTTTCTTGTTTTATTGTTATAAAACACACGGTTTTCAACTAAAAACCTGTCTCTCATTTGACATGAATGTTTTTCATTAATGATCTGTGTTATTGTTTTATTACATAGAACACATTTATGGGAATTGATTCTTAAACCAAATAACTTGACTGAAAATATCCAACAACCCTGTGAACATGATATTTCTGTTGGTCATTTGCGGTCCTGAAGATATCTCAGGCATGATCAAAAACACATGTGAGTGAGTTTTGCACAGATGCGATATCTGTTTTATACTTCGATTTTTGTACTCTTCAATCGATGTAAAATAATAATTCTCTTATATCCTAGATAAATCAATTTCTTTGTTTTTTGCTAATTAATATTGAATTTTTATTTTGTAGACTGTGATTCATTAGTAGGTAAGTTTACATATATAAAAAGGTATTAAATCTCTTCTCAGATCCGAAAAATATTAAAGCTTTAGAATAGGAGCAAACTTTTATATTTAATACGGTTTTAAGGAGTTGACAAATGACAAGTATTAATAAGGGAATATAGTAATATAAAATTTATTTTGAAATAACCAATACAAAAAAAAAAAAAAAAAAAAAAAAACAACAACAAACTAATCGATGTCTAAATTAAAGTCCAGAAGCAAAGTACAAACTTTGAAACTGACAAGTTAGGTTCAACACATGAATTTTCACTAGGGAAGAGAGACCGAGTGCTCTAGAACGGTAAAGACCTCCTATTTAACTAGCTACATCGTCACGTGTGTAATCAAAATTTAATAAAAGGAACATGAAACTATAGGACGTCAAATATATCCAAGGTAATCCTGGATACAGACACATCAAACGTATCAACAATACTGTGATGACGGCCATAAAACTTTGTTGAGAGCACTGATAAGCTCAGGCTTGCAATATTCCTAGGTCAACAATTTATTTGTAAGCAGCATGTAAGAACAAGCTTTGATATAGGTTAAATAAATTCTAAGTAATTGTATTAGAAATGACTTTAAAATTTCATGTTTAATGTTACAGTTTCATTTCAACATGAGTTTGAAGTGTTCTATCAATTTTTTCCAGATGAATGATAGGCATTGAAACTTTGTAAAAATCTTTTAAAAAATGATTGTTTTATATTTGCAGATTTAGTGAAAAGATCGACACAAATATGCAAAGAAGGTTCTCCAAATTGGCCAGGTTAGGTTCATGGATTACATTTTGTTACACAGCATTTAAAATTAGCGTAAACACTTTTTTGTACATGTGGATTTATAACAATTCTTTGAAATCTCAAAATGTAAAGTATACCTTCTTAGAAATACATTGTATATCACTTTATAATTTATAATCTAATTGTTTCACAAATACTATTTCAGATATAGTAAGAATAACTTGAATGATAATGAATAAGAATGCGATAAAGGAAACGAGTTGGTAAATTGTAGTATTACTGTTGATTAAAAATTATTTGAAATAATTTCAAATTGACTGTTTTTTGCTTTTTTAGATTGTAATGCGTTGAATCTGTCCCTTAAGAATCAGCAATAAGTAAGTTAACATTTTTAATAAAATAATAAAAAAATCATAAAACAACCCATGTAAAAGTCACATTTCTGAAAGCAAATAATAACTGATACATTAAGTTAAACATGCAGATTTATCCAAAAGATGATAAAAATAGAAAGATGTAACATCATATTAAGACAAAAACTGTAGTAGTAGTAGTTCACTTAAATAAAACGATTACTCTAATATTTCAAGACAACTTTATTTATCAGTAATTGGACTAAATAGAATACATACCCAAACCTTTCGTCACGTTTTTCTTAAAATAGCAGGATATATTATCCACATCATAAGAAGAAGTAAGTGTTAATTTATCTGTATTCCCTTTTCCTCACGTGCTACATATATACTACTGCAGCTTTAGCATGAGTATGTGTCTCAAATATGATTGTTTGTATGTAACAAGTATACTTTAAAATGCGCGTTTACATCTTAATATGCTTCCTACACCAACCCAAATCTCACAGTTCCTTCAATGCCAAACATTTCAATTTTGAAACAATTTTTGTCTGCATTGTTTGCATATTGAGATATGGATCATTATCTATTGATTTCAGGCAATATATATTGAGATATAACCGGCAATACATGTTAAATGCTTTAGAATTTCTTTTCTTTTTTTATTAGATTCCCAACCTTTCAAGAGAAAAGAGGTATAATTTTAGTATAATTTATTTAATATTAAAAAATGCAATCTTCTTTCCAATTTTAAAAACGAAGTTTAGGAAAGGTATTATCAGGCAAAATTGTAATGCATGATACGGTATTTTTTATAGACTCTTCCATATTGAATTAAAATAAAAATACGCTAGAATATATATGATTCGATTATGAGGTTAAGCAGTTATTTCGAGGGCATTTGGGTTTGGTTTTGCCTTTATAACTGAAGTTCGATTCTTACAAACTTGTCCTTGAATGATTTGCGTCTTGCCAACGAAAGGCTACACTTTAAACTGGATAACAAATGTTTTGCCTTCAATTTTTTTATTTTCTATGCAACCATGTACCTGCTTCTACTGCTTATGATGTATTTGTTTCAAACGTATTACGTTTTGGTAAAGCTTGTTCCCTCTACGACTACGGAAGCGAGCCGATTACAAATAAATTCTTAATGCTAGGATATTGCAGCCCAAGGCTTACCAAGGCCATGAAAAGTTTTATAGGATCCATCATGATATTGTTGATCAGTACGATGTCTCTATATCCAAAATTACTCTAGATAATTCAAGTTCCTTAATTCCATGTTCCTTTCATTCTCAATTGAAATGACACGCGCTAGCTAGCTAAACAGGAGGTACTGATCCTTCCGAGGCACTCGACCGCGCTCCCTAGTGGAAGCTGACTTGTTTAACCTAATTTGTTTGCTTCAAAGTTTTTGCTTTGCTTTGGCATTTGAGTTTGGACAAGTCTTGGTATTTTTGTTTTTTTTAAACGAAACGCACTATTTAAATAATATTAATTATTACATGTACAATACCGCTTACAATGCTGGTGGATATTGTCTAGTCATGTGTAGTTTAAGACACTAACTTGTCTTCATGATCGACTAGATGTCCATCTTCTGTCAAGATCGTGACTCATTTCATTAATATCGCCAGTGAAATTGAAAAATGAAAAGCAGTATTTATTTTTGTAGAAGATTTTGCTTCTTTTAATCGGAAGCTCTTCTTTTGTAAATGTGTCCAAGGTTTAGCCAAATATTTATTTCTCATATATCATACAAACAAAGAATGTGTGCTAGACGACAAAATTAGATGTTAACAATTCACAGTCCAAATTTATTAAACCCAATCTGCCAAAATATATGTATCAAAAACAAACATACAAATCCATATCCGAATCACAATTCAGAAGCAGAGTAAAAACATCAAACTTATCAACAATACTGTGATGACGGCCATAAAACTTTTTGAGGGCCTTGATGAAACTAGGCTGGCAATATCACTGAGTCAACAATTTATTTGCAAGCAGCCTGCTTCGTTGTACAAAGTCCTTGTAGTGGGAACAAGCTCTACCATAGCGTTGTAATTGGGAAACAAATACACCATAACCAGGAGAAGCAGGTATATTGCTGCACAGAAAAGGAAAGTTGACAATAGAAAAATTGAAGTCATCACGTTTGTCATAAAGTTTCAAATGTAGCCTTTTGCGGGCGTCATAATTCAGGCATAAGTCTAATTATGAAGCAGAACTTAAGGAATCAGTCGTGTCTTTATTTCAAGCTCACTAGGATAGATGACATTCACATAGTCTCCAAATTTAGGATTGTATCAAACACAAAATTTTTGTTGCAAAAATAAACCTAGGATATCGTATGTTAGAGTTAAATATGTCAAGCATGGTATACCACTTAAGTGTTTTTGTATGTGTGGATTCAAGTAAAAAATGTTTTCAAAAATCAAAAATGTAATACTTATATTTATTTATTATTTGATATCCAGTTACTTTCTCTCTATGTTTTGTAAAAAAAACGGAGACTGAAAGAATGTTTATGGAAAATATGTTGTTTGAATCTGAGCTTTAAAAATGTTTTATTATAAGAATTATTTGATTTAAACCACATTTTTCATATATAATTCATGTGTAATATTTATTTTGTAGAATGACCATCTCCTGAGGACTTAATATCCAATTTCAATTGAACACTCTATATAGCAGGATGATAAATAAATTCGTAAAACTATCACAATGTTTTATTGTATTTGTTATGATTACCAAACTTATTTTACATTTTCCATCACCAGGCATATCACTGTATATCTATTGGATATTGCTGTTAAATATAATTTAACTACCCACCTTAATATGTATGGCATCAACACGAGACAACTAAGACTAAATCAAATTCACGCACAAATAATTAATTCAAAAACAAAGTTAAAACTTTGAAACTGGCAAATTCGATTAAACCCATGAACTTCCACCAGGGAAGTGAGACCGGGTGCTCTGGAAGAGTAAGAACCAACTGTTTAGCTAGCTACACCTTTCATATTTTTATTGTTTCACCATCAATATCCGTACGTATGCACATTTCAGAATCCATTTCCGATCTATTACTTATGTGAAAAAGAGGTAGCCAAGTGATATTAATAAGAAATTTATAATATGGAAAGGGGATTTGTCTCATCAGTAATTCAGTCATAAAAACAATGTCACAGTACCATGAAAACTTTTAAAATTGCACTTTTTCGTGTGTTTCCGCTCTATTAAAGTGATATTACAGAAATATACAGTATTGAAAGAGGATGTGCTATATACCAGGTTGGAGTCATAAATAGCAAGGTCATTGGATCATTTGTATGTTTTTAAGTCTCCCACAATCACCACAATATATGTAGAGGACTTATTGTTTTATTTCCTTTCTCCTCTTTTCATTTTGATTATCATTCCACGTTCCGGACTATATATTGTAATAAACAATGATTAGCTTCACTCTTGTTCTAAAACATATTGCTTTTATTACGAATATGTATTGAAAATATGTTGCTTAATCTTGAGCTCTAAAATGCTATTATATTAGAATCAAATGACGACATGTTTTACAGTTAGAATTAATGTATTATATATATTTTGTAGAATCACTAGCGATAGCCACTTGAAAATTTAATGTCAAACTTTAATTGAACAATATATAGTTGGAGGATAAATAAATTTAAAAAAAAACCATGATGTCATTTCATTTAAATTTTGGACCAACCAAAAGGCTTCCATTTCGGAATAAAAAGAAATATTGTGTATATCTATTAAACATTATTGTTTAATGCAATCTACCGCCTTAACATGGATGGCATTAAATAAAAAAAGCAAACGTAACAATGTATATCCCATTCAAAGGTAAAACGTTGAAACTGGCAAATTGTGTTTAACGCGCGAACTACCAGCGGGGAAATGTGACATGTTTCTCTTGAAGAGTATACACCTCATGTATAGTTAGCTACATCCGTCACGTGTGTAAGCAAATTTTAGAATGCATGAGCATGGAATTGTGGAAAGTCAAATAAATTCAGTGTCATTTTGGTAACAGAGACATCATACTTATCAACAATATTGTGATGACAGCCATTAAACCTTTTGAGGTCCTTGATAAGCCTAGGCCTAAAATATCCTTGCGTCAACAATTTATTTGTAGGCAGCTTGTTTCGTTGTATAAAGTTCCTGCAATGGCAACACACTCTACCAGGGCGTATCTATTGTAAAACAAATGCACAACAAGCAGGAAATACATGTATTGCTGGCTGAAAAAGGGAAGTTGGCAATAGGAAAATTTTTGTCATACTGCGTCAGCGTCAACTGTATCTTTTCGCTGGCGTCATAATTAAGATATAAGTCTAAGTATGAGGTAGAACTTAAAGAATCATTCAAATCTTTTATTTTAAGATTACTCGGTAGATGGCATCTACAAATTTGGAATAACGTCATCTATTTATTTGTAAGTTAAGTTGAATGTTTTAACGATAGTCTTCTTTCCCTGATTTAAGAATGTTCTGCATAAATTATGATTTATGAAAGCCGCTATATCTTGTTGCTTGTATGGATTTTTGTGAAGTTTAAAAAGCCAATAGAAGTAAGGAAGGTCAAGTTCTTCCTGTTTATAACTGAAACCTAAAGACTCAAGAAATCCACAATGATTGAGAAGATTTTCATCTTAGGTAAAATTAGTTCTAGTATATGTAGGATCCTCCGATGTACAATATATACCAAGCCTCTTAATAAGACATTCAATGTAAAATACATGTATCTTACAAACGAGAAAATTTTGTTGGAAGCCTTATCAGCTGGTACAACAGAAACTTGTTGTGAATGTCTGTGAGAATTGAAAAAAACATTATGGGCCCCTGAATACTTAAAAGGATTTAGTCTCATGGATCTTTTAACAACCTTTGTTAAACTAGATCACCTTTGATTTTACCTAATTGGATAAGGTGTCAAATTCCACGTCTTGTTTTTAGTTAAACGTCTAGCATAATGAACATCATACATAATTATTTTGAAATTCTGTCCCCAAGCAAAAGAATGAGTCTACCCGTATTTAGAAAAAGGATTAACTGTTATTATTATTATTATCATTATCTTACTATTCCAGAGCACTGCGTCTCTTCAATTTCTACATGGCTTTGGAAATTATTGTGAATTAGACATTGATTGAAATGTTTGTTCATGAATAAGATAAAATTAATTTTCTTCGCCATTTCTTGAAAACAAAACGTTCAAAATGTAGTTCATAACGATAAAAAATAAATATGACGTTGATACTAAAAATAAATCCACTGCTCAAATCACAATTACAAAATACAAACAGATTATAAAGTGAGGCAGGGTGCTCCAAAAGAGAAAGATCACCAGAATCACATTAAAATTCAGTTATTCAAAAAACTAAATGAAAATCAATATTTTTATTATTCTTTGTATGATGTGAAATCAATTACTATCAGCATGACATATTGCATATCATTTATGCCAAGAATCATACTTGTATATATAACTGTAACTTTTTATGAATGTCTTGAACATAAATAGCTGCTGTAAATATCAACGCATTTGTAAAACAAGGAAAGAGATTTACGTTAACGCTGACTTTATAGTAAAATATATACACTTTATTTATTAAAATCAAGCCAACAAATCCATTTCCAAATCATAATTCCAAAGTAATGAAACTTCTTTGAAAATTTTAGTTAACACATGAGTTTTGACAAGGGAAGTGAGGCCCTTGATTGTACCATGTCAACTTCTTTCCTTAAAATAGTAAATTTTGAATATTTAATTCGTTTCAGAAATCATAAAACTAGTAAAGTGTTTTTCAAAATATGATGGTACAATTGGCTATTTTTATGTGTAAACATACAACTGAAGATATTCAAACTTAAATTGTACAATTACAATTTCTGAAATTGGCCTTAACTGTTTTCCAATCCTATTATTTGTCACACAACAGCATTCCTGAAAGGCCTAACTTTTAATTGATTCAGCGGGTGTGTATAAATTACATATTACACCACTTTCAACTTCACAGCACCAGACGGCCGTCTCGGAACACAACCCCCCAGCAGCAGTGCCCGGACAAAAATTATAAAACCAAAATTATTTTGAGGATGCCGAAAAGCTACCCAAAGGACCAAAACATACCTTACCAAATTAAGCTAAAACACTCCGCATGAGGGAGCATACCTAAGTCTTTGAGAAATTTCACATTTTAACTTGCAAGAAATTAAGACAATATAGTATATTCTGACAATGGCACCAGCCACCAGCAGAGATATCGGCTCAGGGGTTTATATTACATATTACACCAGTTTCAACTTCATAGCACCAGACAAAACAGATCTATTATGGCATTTGGAAGCTAGACTTTGCAACTTTACCGCTATCCCCATTCGATTACAGCGGTGTGTACATCCATTACCGAGCGGTGGAGTCGGGGTAAACACCATACGGGCTGCTAACACAAATAATCTGAATACACCATCAACAAATTGTTATAGAGATTGATGGACGACATAATTATTGTACTTTGTAAAATAATGTCCGATGAACAATCGGTATGGACCAGAGCATTAACTTGTAAATTCTGGAGAGAAAATTGTTTTCAAATCATTCCACATACAAATATATAGATGATAATGTATCGCTTCATATTCTCAAATTATGAGACTGTATGAATCTCATCTATCCTTGTTACCCTAAAATAAAAGAAACGAAATATTTTTCAGTTATACTTCATATTTGGACCTATTGCAATTAGGTTACCTTCGAAAGATACATCTGAACCCGTATGACAAACGAAGTGTCTCTTATTTTATACATCAATATACCTGCTTCCAATGTCTATTTGCTTCATAGTGAATACACTTTGGTAGGGCTTACCAATAATGTTTGACTCAGGAATAACACAAGCTTAAGCTTATCAATGTCCTCAAAAAGTTTTATGGCAGCATCATTATATTGTTTATAAGTACCATACTCTTTTTACCAAGTTATCCAGGATTTTTTTTTCAGAACACCCATATGTCTCTGTACACAAAATACGCTATAAATATTTGACGTCACGTAGTTCCATGCTCCTTTCATTCTCAATTTCGATTTGACATTTGACGGATGAAGCTAGCTGAACAGGAAGTGCTTATAGTGCCGGAACACCCGGTCTCAATTCCCTAGTCGAAATGCATGTGCTTATCCTTCTTTGCTAGTTTCTAAAATGGTAAATTTCTTTGGGATGATGCTTTGAAAATAGATGAGTATGGTTTGTTTATTTTGCATATAGTTCAACGTTATAGTATAAGGCAAACAACTTTGACCTGTCCGTTTGACCTTTCATCAGGAATATTCATATAGGCGGGTCCAACCAATAAATGGGTAGTGTTAATATCCAAGTTAATACATTCACAGTACACAAATGTACTCTGTAAGGTGAGTAAATATATCATGCTGTATACAATATGAACACCTGTGCTCCCTATATATAGATGTACTTGATCCGTGATAAATATTTAAATAAAAGGTCAAACGGACAGGTCAAAGTTGTTTGTCTATATATTACTAACATTGTTTTTCAAATCCGTGCATGCTTATTTTTCATGCATACTTATAGCTAACCTTGATCAAAACATTTGTAAGAAATTACAGTTATATATGTAAATATCATTTCTGACATGCGTGGTTTACAATATGTCATACTAATAGTAATCAAAAACAAACATACTAATCCATGTCCGAATCACAATCCAGAAGCAAAGTAGAAACTTTGGAACTGACAAGTTGGGTTACACACGTGAACTTCCACCAGGGAAGTGAGCCCACAATGATCTTAAATATCAACATGATATTATTATGCCATCATAAGTTATCTTTTCCCACGTTTTGTTTTTTTCAGTAAATAGAGAAGAAATGATTACCATCAAAACCAGACATACCAATCCATGCCTAAGTCAAAATCTCAAAGAATAGTAAAAACAGTAATTGTCAAAATAGGTTAAACACATGTAATAATGTAATGAGGTGAACTGTCAAAAGGTAACAGACACTTGCTGTTCCGGTATGGTAAGATAATAATAAAAATAATAATAATAATAATAATAATAATAATATCATTTAATCAATTTTTTGTCGTAAGACCAACCATAAGAGATCTCGATAAAGCTCTATCTAACGGAAAACTGTGCCCCTATTACGCCGTGTAATGTAATAAATGTCAATTAATGTAATACCTACCTTGTAGTGTAATAATTTCTTTCGTGTCGTGTAATAACACATTGTAATGTAATAAAAACTACGTCTAATGTAAGAAAACAAGGTTTCGATTTATGTAAAAAAATTCTTGTAATGTAAAAATGAAATTGTGCAAACTAAAGGCCGACAAATTTGTTCCAACCGCTGACCTTGACGCTGACCGTGAGCTGACTTTGTCAACGGTTTTAGAAGAGGTGTAGACTAATATTGATCGCAGTTGGAGGTAATTTTCACTCAATATAATCTGTTGTTAAATGACATGTACTGAGAGGGCCCACATATAACATACTTCATTAAGCATGAAGATGAAAGGCATTAGAGCATTACTGTTACTAAAATTACCCTGTACTTAAATTTCAAGTGATGTTTTCATTTTTTACGTCAACCCTTAAATCGCCAACTTTTATTTTTACATTACACGAACATTTTATTACATAACGCGAACCTGGTTTTATTACATTTAACGCCGTTTTTATTACATAACAAGGTGTTTTTACACTACACAAAAATAATTATTACACTACAAGTTTTGTATTACATTACATTGAATTTATTACAAAACACGACGTAACATCCCCCCTTATCGCCAAAATTAAATCCCATTCGTAATAAATCCTAGTGTTAAAATGTTTGTCATTTCGTTTCCTCAGGACAGATGTGTGATTTTTTTATGGTACTCTGTTACGCTCCACCATTTCTAAATTGGCTCGATATAGAAATATCTTTACTGGCGTAAGACAACATAACATGGGACCACAACGGAACATTACTCCTTCATTTCTGCAAGCCTGAAAGCCTGAACCCAGGCATGGCAATCAGTAAGTTTCATCAAACTAAGTTGTTTTAAAGATAATTAAAATTTATTAATGTTAACGCCAACGTCCGATAGACGACGGGCATAGAACAAACAGTTCATCTGATATTTAAAATAAATAATGTTACATAATGTACAAGAAGAATGAAATATATAAATAAACAAATTACATTAAAACAATTGCAAAATGCCAATATGACACATATGCCCCCACTTCATATATGAGAATGGTTGAATGTGGTAACTCTCCCATTTAAGATTAATTCACCAGCTAAAGGTGAAACACCAAACAAGACGACTTCATAGAAATCCTTACTCTTTGTGTTGTGTAGAATGTTGAATGCAGAATATCAACAATATCAACGTGAAACAAACACGATCATAAAATCAAATACAAAAATTCTAAATCCAAAAACTTTAACATTGTGCAATTTCCAAAGTATAAAGATCCAATGACCTTCACCTTGATGACTTCCACTCGGTATGCGACAAACCATCTTTCAGTAATGTATGTTTCTTGTTAATATCACTTCAATAGAGCAGAAACACATAAAAAAGAACAACTTTTAAAGTTTTCATGGCCCTGTGACATTGACATTGATGACTCCAATTTGGTACGTCATACATTCTCTTTCTATACTTTATATATCATATAAATATCACTTCAATAGCTCGTTTGATGCAAAATTAAACAGCTGAAACAGATGAAAAAATGAAATTGTAAAATTTTCAAATGCCCTGTGACCTTGACCTTGATGACTCCAATTTGAAATGCTGCATATCTACTTTTCAGGATGTATATCTATTGCAAATAACACTTTGATACATTTTTATACAAAAGTTAGGAGCGGAAACGGATTAAAAATTAAATTTTTCAAATTTTTCATGGGTCTGTGAATTTGACATTGGCCTTGACCTTTTTGACCCTAATATTGCATGCTACAGATAATCTTTTCATATTGTATATTTTTGCTAATATCACTTAGATACATTTTTACACAAAAGTAATGTTCGTGCGTACGGACGGACATGGGCAACGCTATACATGTTGATGGCGGGACATAAAAAATGAAAAGATGACAAGTGTAGCTAGCTTAACTGGAGGTAATTTACCTTACGGAACACCCGGACTCACTTTTCTAGTGGAAGTTCACACGTTTAATGTAATTTGCCAAAGATTTTACTTTGCTTTTGGATTATTATTTTGGCATGGATTGGTTTGGTTTTAGTCTTATTTGTCTCGTTTTGATGTCATACATGTTAAGGTGGGTAGTTGTTAAAATATCCAACAACAATTGATATACACTAATATGCCTAGTGATGCAAAATGAAAACAGGTTTATTAATCATAACAAATACAATGATACATTCTTTTCAATTTTTTATTTATCATCCTGTTGTATATAGTGAACAATTAAAACTTGATATAAAGTCGTCAGGAGATGGTCACTGGTAATACTACAAAATAAATATAATACATGAATAAAATATGAAAAATGTGGTTTAAGTCAATTAAATCTAATAATACAACATTTTTCAAAGCTCAAATTCAACGTACATGTTTTCCATAAATTCATCCAGTCTCCATGTTTAATCATGCTCGACATCGTTTCACTCTGAAATGCGATATCCTTAGACATTATGTTTTTTCCTTACAAATATATTGAGGTTTTTTTTTACAAACATTTAGGCAGATTTGGTGTAATGACGTAGGACTGTGAATTGTTAACATGAAATTTTGTCGTCTAGCACACATTCTTATTACAGCCCTAATGTTTGTGATTTTGTTTTGATCATTAAACATATTGAAACGTAAACCCATGTTTGGTATGTTATAGAACAGTTTGTATAATATATGGGAAATAAATATTAGGCTAAAAGGAGAGGTTCTGAAAAATGAACGAATCGAGATCTTTTACAAAAATATATCTAAACGTTTTTATCATTTTTACAGTATTGTAGATATTTATCGAATTAGTCACGATCATCTAGATAGGAGATGGACAACTAGTCGATCATGAAGGGGTCTAATGGGGGGGGGGGCAAGTTACTGTAACAGTTATAAATTACACATAGCTAGACATATCCACCAGAAGTACAAGTGGAATTTCAATAAATAAAATTATGTTAACAGGTCTTAAATGCTTCGTCAATCGAAAACAAACATACAATTCCATGCCCAAACCAATTGGATGAAGCAAAGTAAAAACTTTTAAAACAGAAAAATTAGGTTAAACTTCCACCAGGGAAGAGCGACCGAGTGGCCCGGAAGGGTCAGCAAATCCTATTAAGCTAGCTATACTCGCCACGTGTGTAATTAAAATTGAGTACGAAAGGAACAAAGAACTATGGGACCTCAAATATATCCAGGTTAATTTTGGATATGGAGAAATCATTCTTATCGACAATATTATGATGACAGCAATAAAACTTTTTTATGACACTGATAAGACAAGGCCTGCAATATCTAAGCGTTAACTATTTCTTATTAGCTGGAACAACTGTACCATAGCGTATTAATTATGAAATGAATGCACAAGAAGCAAGAAATGCAGACATATTGCTTCAAAGAATACAAAATGTGAAGGCACCACGTTTTTCATCAAGCTTATAATGTAGCTTTAAGTTCAAGAAAAAGTTTATACAATTCTAACTTGTGCAGTAATAAAGACGCAACCAAAGTCATATGTCCTCGAAGAAACAGACAGCCTTCACCTCACAATCGAGTCAAATTATTTCAGTGTATTTTCATTTTAATTTCATGTTGAAGAGTCCATAAAATATACCGTATCATGCATTAAAATTTCGCTTGATGAGACCTTTCCTTTACTACTCTTTCCTTTACTACTTAAAAATTGTAAATGTAAAGAATATCGCATTCGTCGTATATAAAATAAATTATAATAAAATTAAACCTCTTTTCTCTTTGAAGCTTGAAAATTTCATCTGTAATAAAAAAAGAAAATTATTATACATTCAACTTATATTGTCGTTCATATCTTAAAATACATAAGCGTAACGCAATAAATAATAATCATTATCTAAATATGCAAACATTAAAAACAAAAATTGTTCTAAAATTGAAATATTTAGAATAGAAGGAGTTTGGGGTTAGTGTTGGAGGCGTATTAAGATGTAAACGTGCATTTTAAAAATAAGTATACTTGCTACATACAAACAAACATATTTAAAGACACATACTCATGGTAAGCTACATTAGTATATACGTAGCACTTAAGGACAACGGGATACAAATACAATAATACTCCTATTTATGATTATGGCTTATTTCTCCTGCTAATTTCTATGACGTGACGATATGTTTGGTATAGATACCACTACGCCCAATTACTGATAAACAAAGTAATCCTGAAATATAAGCTTTGTCATTTTTTAAGTGAACTACTACTACAGACAGTTTAAATCTTCATTTATTATTACTATTACACCTTCCTTCTTGATTCTGTTCTGATGGAAATTTGTATTTTAACTTTATTATTAGTTTTAGTTTTGTGACATGACATTGGTTGATATCTTTAATTATTTTATTTAACTTACTTATTGCTCATCCGCCATTGAAAGTTGTAAGTCTTGACAACCTGAAAACAAACAAAACAATTGTTAAGGTATTTCAATTAATCATATGTTTAATATATATGTTTAAAAATCAAGAGCTTATCGATATAAACAATGATTTAATTTAAATACTTATAATATCAAAGACTGTCATTTTTGTGAATCCGTAATTGTATTTTTGAAACAACTTGCTTGGTTTTATGATCAATATCAAGTAACATATTTCTAGGTAATTATACATTTTCATTTTTTTTTTGTTAAACAATAGGTATTAACAGTGGATAGTAAGATGTACAATAATTTTATATTTATAACTATATATATATCCAATAACCCTTACTTGGCCAATGTGGATAACCGGGTTTACATATTGGAATTGATCTTTTGACTAAACCTGCAAATATAAAACAATTATTGTTGAACATTTTTACAGTTTTAAGTTACAAATTATGAATCAAAATAATTAAGATGAATATAACACTTCAAACTCATATTGAAATGAAGCTTAAACATTAAACATTAAATTATCGAACTCACTCCAAATACATTTATTTAAAATTTATTTGACGTATTTATCAAAGCTGGTTCTTTCTTTGCTCAGTTTTTATCAACTACATTCTCTTATTACTACTTGACTACTGCCTTAAACCGTCGTATATAATAAAAAAATAAACTTACCTTCACAGACTACAAAATAAAAAATACCATGTAAATTAGCAAAATATTACAACAAAGAAATTGATTTGTTTAGGATATAAGGGAAATATTATAAATCATCGATTAAAGACTACACTAAAGCAATGAACATCGAAATAATTCAATGATATACTTATCAATTAACCATATTTATATAGCAGCAAAAAATTAAATTATTATAATTATGTCGCTGAAAACTATAGATACTAAAATGACTGGGCAATGTCTTACGACAACGTTGCAAACAGCCATTACTATACATAGTGCATTTCCCCTATTAGACTTGGCAAACATAGACGGTGCTGTAACACTAGGGAAATGATTATGACGTCATAATTCGGTTCTATAGTAACCGCTAATAACTTTTAATACTCTGATGGAATTGAAGGAAACCGGTAGAAAAAATCCTGTTGAGAGATTATAAATTTACATTTGTGGTGTGATTGTATTAAACTCTGTTTGAGACAAATGAAATTATAGAACTATAATTACATTTGGAGATGTGACGAGACTCATTTCTTGCTTACGCCTATGCCTTGACGTGATTGATTGGATGTTACAGCAATTTGAATTGCAGGTCTAACACAACAGTGTTTTGGATTTATTTCAGGATTTAAAAACAAAAATAAGATTTTCAACAATTGCGAAATGTAAATATAACCATTGAACTGTCTAGAAATAGCGTTTATAATGCTATAACTTCCATTTCCGTGCAAAGCAAATTAATGATAACGTGCTATTCAGTTGCATAGTGTAATTAGGGTGAATATTATATGTTCTTTATCATTCTGTACTTACCTAATATATATATATATATATATTATATATATATATATATATATATATATATATATATATATATATATATATATATGTGTGTGTGTGTGTGTGTGTGTGTGTGTGCCAATATTCTTACATGGTGGACATCTTCTTTGCAAAACTGAAAAAATACCCAATCATTCAATCATAAAAATAGTTATGATTTTAAGATTACGAATAATGTACAGAACAGTCTAGAAGATGTATAGAATACGGACAATTAAAATGAAGCTCGATAATTTAACATGTATTTATATTCCAATTCAATTCTTAGCATATAGTAATTTGATATGTATCAAAAGGTGTTGACCAGAATGTGTGTAATTCTAATGCCGTAGTAATCAAACTTAATAATACCAGTCCATGTTCAAATCAAAATATAAAAAAAAAAAAAAACAAATTAAAAACAGGAAAAGTAAGATAAACACGTTATGTTCTACTAAGGACGTGAGACCGCGTGCTTTACTTCCGAATAATTCTCCTTTTTTACTGACTCCATTCAATATATAAATGCAATTTTTGTGAATTATTTTAGCCTGTAAAACTGGCGTTTTTACAATTTACTTGTATGTAATAAAGAACAATGATTTCAATAATGATAAAAAAATAACTTACCCAAATTTCTTGCCGCCACATGCTAAAAAAAAGAAAAAAATCGCTTAAAACCTTTGTATAAACTGGATCAATGAATTCACTCTTCAAGCATTGGTTACTCTGGATACAATTAATGATGTTTAAGCCTCAACTTAAAAACCGTTAACGTATTATCACAATACATGTATAGTTATTTCCCCTGCGTCGACAATGGGATCTTTAAGACACCAAGGTCACGACTCCTTCCAACTTAATGCACTGGCTAGTGAAGACATTTCACCAATGTGTATGAAAGAAAAGAATTTATATAGTTATCTATTGATTTATCTAGTTATACATATTGATTTATCTAGTTATCTACATTGATATATTTATTGAATTATCTAGTTATCTATATGATCATTTATCTAGTTATTTATTGGTTTATCTAGTATCTAATTATATATATTGAATTATCTAATTATCTACATATTGAATTATCTAGTTATATATAATAATTTATCTAGATATATATTGATTTATCTAGTTATATATATTGATTTATCTATTTATATATTGATTTATCTATTTATATATTACATTAGTAATGATTATTATTAAAACTGTGGCCAAGTACATCCAACATATTGTCTTGTAGTTATTGTGTATATAAGTTAACCACAATATCGTCTTCAGTTTAACAATTCAATTGTACTGGAAGAAGACTATTTTGAAGCTTAGACTTTTTTCTTCGTTTTAAAATTCTCTATGGATAGAGGGCTATGAAACAGCATTGTTTTAAACAAATAAATCGATGACAGTCACATTAAATATAATGTTTCCAATTCGCAGCCGACAGTTAAGCTTTTTCTGTGTAGAAGTTGGTTGTAGCAGTGAAGGTCTAGCGCTTGCTACAAACATCTGAAGTGAACGTTCGCAGTATTAAATTAAATTAGCAATACATTACAATAATCAAATTATTGACCTAGGAAACTAGAGGGAACTTACATTTCCTCGATTGAGAAATGCACTAAAGTATTGAAAATCGACAAAATGTTTCAAACATGAAAACACTTATTTTAATTGCTCTATCAATCTATCCAGATTGTACCGTTTTTGTTTTTTTTTTTAATTTAAAACATTTATCAGTGGTTGTTTAAGAATGGTACAATGCCTTGTCACTTTACCTTATATACATTTTTTGCCGATGAATGAAGATGACATGATGGTTTTGCGATGGAAACAAGTATTTACCGCTGCCGAAGTGTGACAGATTTTAAGGTTGGCAGTATCGACATATTGTGCCTCTTTTGGTCATCCTTCAAAAATACACGGTAGGTTTTTTTAATATTGATAGTCTCCGGGACTTGGGGCGAAAATTACTTCAAATTTGATTTTTATGAACATTGGCACACGTATCTCTGATAACATCAAAAAGACATGCTTAGGTAGTTGTTTGCTGTTGTCAGCAGCGTGTGGTTCAACCAACTTCTCCTTTAAATATTCAATGCTCAATTCGCAATATGCTTAGACGATAATTTGATGTCTGTAATAGTTAAAATGTTTAGATATAATGAATACACATTTTATGTTGAATGTGACAATTTATATTGCAAAAATACACATTTTATGTTGATTGTGCTAATTTATATTGAAAGAAACCCAAAACACTAACACCCTAAAAAATGCAATGATATGTTTTGCATTGAAGAAAAATAATCAAAGTTAAGGAATCTTCATTATTTAAGACTAATTAATGTACAATGTATAAAACCAATATGACTGATATTACAACAGACAAGATTATTCACGCTTTCACAAATAACTCCCCCCGGCTGAATATTTATTGGCGGGGTGGAAATTAATATTTTTGTGTCTAAACCTTTTTCCGATTTTGAAATCTTATTTTTTACACAAAACATTGTTCAATCGCTTTTTTATATTAATTTTGTGACTTTGTATAAAAGAAATAGATCTTTTGCGACATAAACAAGTTATGATATGCTTATACCCAAATCATCGTAACCTTTGGACAAATGTATGGGCAAAGGAGTGTCTGTTTTATAGAGTACGTTTTATAACTCATTAGTCTGGTGATACAAAGTGTAAGAATTCTGAACTGCTAAGAAAAACGGAACCAATAATATTTTCTATTTAACGCATTAAAGTTCTCTTAAGATTATTTTGAAATTCAAACAGGCAACTATAAGCTGATAAAACTTGAATTTCAAATTTTCGATATTTCTTGAAATATAAAAAAATTTGCAATTTCAGAACTCGTTGAATGCTTGCAGGGAAAACGGCATTTTATTGATTTCAAGATATAACAATAAGCAAAGTTATCATAAAATTGAGTCAATGGTAAACGAATGTTAGTACATTAGGCAACAAGGCACATAACCATTATTCTTAAAGGATTTAAACATATCGCTGCGACTATTAGACATTACATTATCACCACATAATTGCCAAAATGTAAAACGTCTGAAATGTTGCGTATGACTATTTCACTTTGTGTCATGGTGCATAAAAAGTAGAATGTGATCTTAAACAAACATGTTGTGTACCAATGTAACAATGTTAAATACACCTGATTACTTTATTACTGAAAACGAATGCGCTCAAAATTCAGCATTCGGCACAGACTCTATGGGTATGTCGTCTATTTCTACGTTATCGATATTAAAACGCCTAAATAATCAAAAACAAACATACTAATCCATGTCCGATTCACAATTCAGAAGCAAAGTAAAAATTTTGGAACTGACAAGTCATGTTAGACACGTGAACTTTCACCAGGGAAATGAGGCCGGGTGCACCGGAAGGGTAAAAAATCATGTACAGCTAGCTACAGCCGCCACGTTTGATAACTGATGATTTAAAATATATTTTGTTTTTCTTAAATATAATAATATCAATGATGGTAATTAAAACAAATAGCCATAGCATACGCTTAAGTATTGCCGCTTCATGCTAAAAAGAAATAACAATATTGCTAAAACCAGCTTTTGTTGAACAAGCCGCTTTAATTGATTCATTATCATAGCATTACTAACTGTGAATAAAGGTACGGCGCAATTTTTCTTTATTTTAAAATAAAAATTCGAAAGAATGAGCGATACAATATCTCCTGTTTTACACAAAAATAAAAATGAAAATCTAAATATAGCTACACGCGGATTATAAAAATATAATAACTCTTATCAATATTTGAAAAAGAAAAATTGGTGAAATAGTGACAAAACTATTAAATATCAAGCCATACCCACCAATAATAACTAAAATATTCATTCATTTTTACATTTTGTTTTTCACATAAGGGCAATGAAACGATTGTTAAATGTTACTTTATCGACAGGCAAAAATCATCAGTAGATAATCAACAGACAAATTCTTTCGTTATTATACCTCTCTGTCACTGATCAACCAAACAAAATGTCAGAGCTTTACCTCTTTTCTTTTTTTAGCTTTTTATAAATTCAGCCACATGCTACATAAATCCTTAGAAAAATTATATAACAGCATATACTGTCAATTTAAAAAAGATGTTGAATAAAACTGTTTAGTACACTCGAGTAGGTATGTTATATATATATTGAATAAATAATAGCTTCTATCTGTTTAACATTGGTTTTATTATCTTTAGCCAAAGGACTTTCTTGATGTTTTATATTGAAATATAGGGAATATTACGTTATTCAGGATGTTCAAAAGATTAAAGCCAAACTGTTACATATATGTTTATGATAGCTGATTCGTGCTATGTTTTTTCTCGTCTCCTTGTGTGTACAATTTATGTCCGTAAACGTAATCAGCTTTTTGCCAATTAAACACTCTATGTGAAAAAACAAATATGACAGAAATTAGCTGCCATAGTTTAGTTTATGTACCATAGCTAGATATGCAACTATATAACGTCTGAATTAATTATCAGTCGTAACGAAAAATATCAAATGAATAATCTTACTTTTGAGTTTTCGTTTTATTAAAAACGCGGCATAGAATTTAGAGGTAGCTCCTGTCTATTATGCTTAAAAATTTCCAATTGTTATTCTGAATGTTTAATGAGTTGCTTGATGCATATGTGGAAATAACACCGACCAATAAGTTGCATTGTATATTTAAAATTGTGTTGTTTTCCATTATTTTTCTAGCTTATTGTATTGTCAGAAAAATACTACTGTTAAATTTGTTGCTTATTAAAATCTGAAAATAATCAAAAACTAAAGTATACTCTCTAAATTTATTTAATCATATTTGGTTCCATGGATTTTTCTAACCCTTTCGTTTGTTTTCGCTGTTTTTGTCATAGCACTAATGGCGAGGAATTGTATTCGGAAAAGGCGTCAACGTTGGAAAACATATGTTGAAAACGTGACAAATATACTTAGTATCAGCAACACATATACGAAAAAGTTAAAACATTGATTCATTTTGATATTGGTTTTCTCCCGTCAGGGCAAAAGGGCAAAAGAAAAAAAAAAGTTAATTGTAACTTACGTGACAGGCACAAACCACCAGAAGTATAGCAATAACAACAATAATTTTCATATTTGTTTGCTAGTAGTTGTTCAAAACAAAAACGGCTAGTTAGACTCTATAAAACAAACTGTTTCGAATGTTTTTTACTTTTATACTCTTTTTTTACTTTATAAATAGAGCAAGATGTCACATAAAAAACCAGATGTCAAATAAAAAACCTACTAACGTCACATGTTATAAATTATATTGTAATATATAACGCAGTATGTCATTTATTTGTTGAAATATGGAATTAATGTGTTCATCAACGGACCATCGATTTTCTTTAACATCTATTTCGTTATTTGAAGAAAAAAGAGAATCAATAATGTTTTTAATGAAAATAAAGCAACATTGCGCTATTCAGGATATGAAATATATAAAGAAGAACTATTACACAAAAGCTGATACAGACATATAAAACACCCAATTTTATTATTTATATTATGTCATACATTAATTTTTTTAATATTACATCAAAGAATAGCAGTAAATGAAACACAGAAAAAATAGAATGAAAAACCAACTGAATTTAAATACAAGTCATCACAAATAAATAGAACAGAGACGCAATTTAAAAAAAAATGTAACGATGACGCAGCTGGTTTTTAACTTTTTTCGTAAAAGTTGATTAATTAGTTACTGCTAACAGAATACAAAATCGTAATTGATAATTACTAAATAACCTTTCTGTAGCACGTCATTGATGTACACGCTGAAATACGATGACAGATATTAGTCATGACAATCTACAGTAACCTTTCTGTATCATGTCAATAATGTACACAAATGCATTTTGACAATCTACAATTCAATCTACAGGTAAACCATGAAAACCTGCACAAATTCAAACCGAAAAAATGTTACTGATATTTTACTGTAGAGAGCTATAATTTATTTGTCTGACGCGCTACAGTTAAATATAATTGTAGACATTGTACATTGATGACGCGCAACAGTAAATAGTTGTAGAGTGTCATGGTTGATATAGGCCATCGTACTGAAATATTTCCCGTGCGAAATTAAACACTTAATTGTTCATCGGGCATTAATTTTCCAAACATAACATTTATGTTATTAAACTCTCTAACTATTTTGTTGATGGTGTATTCAGTATTTTTGTCAGTTTTGCAGTCACTCGACTGCATCGCTCGGTATCACACTTCGCTGTTGCTGTGCTGGGAATAGCAGTAAAGTTACAAATTATGTATAAACATACAACGTTACGCGACGAAATGGCTTTATCTGATTTATATAAACCGATCAATTAATTAAAAAGTCGACCTTTGAGGAAGCATGTTGTTTGTAAAATCATGTTTTATAGAGTATAAATCTTTTCCAAAGAGACACATTTTATTTTTTCACATTTAGATTTTTCAATCTGACACATAATGGAAATGATGCATATTGCACACTCAATTATAATACATCTTTTATTTAAATGTTTAATTTATAATATCATTTTAATCATCTTTACATATCTCTTTGAATTATTTATTTATTTATTTATTTATTTATTTATTTATTTATTTTTATTTATTTATTTTATCTATTTATCATAAGAAGCAATAAGAGAACCACAATTTTTGTTTTTTATTTTTATAAAATCTTTTCTTCTCTCTAGTACAAGTATATTATGACCTCAAATTGATTTTAATTCATATTTGTTACAGAAATTGTCCCATTTTTAATTCCTTTTCAGATTAAAATCAAAGATGATTTATTATTATTATTTATTAGTATTAATATTATTTACACATATAATGAATAAAAAAACGTTTTCTGATAGAATCTGGATCCAAGACCTGTAGTTTTTTGTACAACGAAAATATCAAAATAATTTCTTATTGTCTCTCAAATAAAATATTTCACCCCAGTATTACTTAAATATGAAAACAATTTCAATTCAATAGCTTCCTCTTTTTATTTGCAGTAAGTTTAATAATAATAATAGTAATAATAATCATCATCATCATCATCATCATGATAAAATAAAAAAAAATAATAAATTTTTTTTATATAATAACTTTATTACGCTTAATTTCAATGGGATGAAAGGAACGTCATCAAAATGTGATACCAGTGGGATTATGCTCTACTATCTAAGGACTCAAAAAGTCGAGTGAAGCTTTCTTTCATTTATTCACATAAATTAATATCGTTTAAAATGTTTAAAATGTGATTTACACCCCTCACATGCTAGTAATTAAGAGATTATCAATATGCTACATTGGAAACATCCTGTTTTGAAGTAGACATCTACAACCTGTAACCAACAGAGTTTACCTTAAAATATGCAACTTTAATTGACACGTGCATATATCTTTCTGATATACCCGGTAAATGTTATTTGTCATTTTTGACGGATTCTGAAAATCGAATAAATTAAAGTTAAATTAGATTAGGTAATTTGAACAAGACATAAGATGTCTGTTTGAACGTGTGAATTGGTTAACTGATTGAATAACGGAATTAAATTAATTTTGAAAATTAAAATTGTTTGAAATCTATATATTTGACTGATTTCATTCATAATAATTTGAATTGTCTTCAATAATTATACCGCTCTTATTTCCCTGACTTATCGCGTAATGTTTAATCTGAATACATTAAAACAATTAAAAAGCTGCATGAAGGACTCGGGTCAGGACTCGGGTCAATCTGGCTATAATTTGCTCTAAAATTTGTGGAAAAAACATGTACATCGGTCATTATGATTTTATTATATCCAAACTTTACAAAATATATCATTTTAAACTGAAATCAAACTTTAAAACCCTTCAAAACGCCACACAAACCATCATGTAATATATGGATACATATATAGGTAATGTGTCTTTCCTCAGCAGCTTAACACCATGTACGCCATCAATTAGGTCGCCGGAAAGTTACGAGCGGTGTCAGAAACTACCGAGTATTAGCAGTTCGTTTAAGTAAGGTTTTAGTGTACTACAGGTAAATGTAACTCGAGGGAAACCGTCAAACACATAAATATTGACTATTATACCCATAGGAATGCAAAATACAAAATTGATAATTGACCGGTGACCTTTAAAGTTTTTATAAATATTTATAAATTATTATAATTTATTTATTTATTTATTTATATGATTATTTATTTATTTATTTATTATTTGTTATTTATTTATTTATATGAATGCACATTTCAAGGTCATGAAATTAGAAATATCAGATAATGGTAGTTTAAAAACTGATGATGTACTAGTCTTCGCTCTGCCCCCCTCTCTCTCTCTCTCTCTCTCTCTCTCTCTCTCTCTCTCATATTTCATATATTTATTAAAGTTTTTAAAAATATTTATTTATTTACACACTAATAACAATTGGTAAAAGTATTTAAAGTATCTCTAACACTGCTTACGTAGATTAATCATCAGATTCCATTAAAATTCAAATCCATCTAGGTAATTAAAGAGATTAGCAACATATGGTAGAATTTTCAGGTAGAATATACTATCGTCTGGTTAAAATGAGTTTGAAATTGCTTCTGTTATCAATTAGTTAGGAAAGTTGTTGATGAAATACCGGGTTTATGTTGATGATTATCAATTAGGAACCATGATTTGTTAATTACTTATGGGCATAAATCCGTCATGATAAAAAGTCACAACTACACTTTTTTTAGTTTAATAAATAAATAAATAAATAACTAAATAAATAAATAAGAAGTTGTTCATTGAATCAATTTAGAGCTGAGGCATAATATTCGGAGCAGGTTAGATTATGAATAAAAACAAATAAATCAATTAATAAATAAATTAATTAATTTGAAAACAATTATGAAATTTTATTACTGGTCATTTATTTTTAATCGTGTGTTTTTCTCCAATGATTTTTGTGTAATATTAAATTAAAACTGGTATAATATGTAATTTAAACCCCTGAGCCGATATCTCCGCTGGTGGCTGGTGCCCCGAGGATATCACCAACTCAGTAGGCAATAATGTCGTATTATTGTCAGAAATATACTATAATTGTCTAAATTTCCTGCGGGTTGGGGTTTGACATTTCTCAAAAACTAAGGTATACTTCCTCATGCAAAGTATTTCCTTAGCTTCATTTGGTAAAATATATTTTGGTTCTTTGGGTAGCTTTTCAACATCTTTAAAATATTTTTGGTTTCATAATTTTGGTCTAGGCACTACTGATGAGGAATTGTATTCCGAAACGGCCGTCTAGTGCTGTAAAATTAAAACTAGTATAATATGTAATTTAAACCCCTGAGCCGATATCTCTGCTGGTGGCTGGTGCCCCGAGGATATCACCAACTGAGTAGGCAATAATTTCGTATTATTGTCAGAAATATACTATAATTGTCTAAATTTCCTGCGGGTTGGGGTTTGAAATTTCTCAAAAACTAAGGTATACTCCCTCAGGCAAAGTATTTCCTTAGCTTCATTTGGTAAAATATATTTTGGTTCTTTGGGTAGCTTTTCAACATTTTTAAAATATTTTTGGTTTCATAATTTTGAACTAGGCACTACTGATGAGGAATTGTATTCCGAAACGGCCGTCTAGTGCTGCAAAATTAAAACTGGTATAATATGTAATATTTTAACTAAATAAACAGAGACATATCTGTGGAATAAATAAATAAATAAATACATAAATGAATAAATAAATAAATAAGTATTTATGTAAATAAATAAATAAATAAATAAATATATAAATAAATGCAAAATTAATAATGGTGCATCCGTAGCCAATTCAGTGTGGTTAAAAAACACCTTTATATCATTTAAATACACGTGTATATAAGGATGATCCTTAAAGATCCTTAAAGCCGCATTAAAGATCTTTAAAATTTTAGTTCCAGTAAGGATCTGTAAGGAAGCCTTAAAGATCCTTAAAGATGTTCTTAAAGATGTCCTTAAAGAGACCTTAAAGATCCTTAAAGATGGTGGTCCTTAAATAGGGATTTAAAGGATCTTTAAGGACATCATTAAGGATTCCTTAAAGACACTTAAAGGAGGGAATTGTTCTTGTGTTTGTGTTGTGTAGAATGTTAAATACAGAATATCAGCAATATCAACGTAAAACAAACACGACCATAAAATCAAATACAAAAATTCTAAATCCAAAAACTTGAACATTGTGCAATTTCCAAAGTGTAATTATCCAATGACATTGACCTTGTTGACTTCAATTTGGTATGCGACAAACCCTTGTTTCTTGTTAATATTACTTATATAGATTGGAAACACATGAAAAAGCACAACTATTAAAGTTTTCATGGCCCTGTGACATTGGCATTGATGACTACAATTTGGTACGTCATACATTCTCTTTCTATACTTTATATATCATATAAATATCACTTCAATAGCTCTTTTGATGCAAAATTAAACAGCTGAAACAGATAAAAAAATGAAATTGTAAAAGATTCAAATGCCCTGTGACCTTGACCTTGATAACTCCAATTTGAAATGCTATATATCTACTTTTCAGGATGTATATATATTGCAAATAACACTTTGATACATTTTTATACAAAAATTAGAGTGGAAACGGAAAAAAATTAAATTTTTCATGGGTCTGTGAATTTGGCATTGGCCTTGACCTTTATGACCCTAATATTGCATGCTACAGATAATATTTTCATATTGTATATTTTTGCTAATATTCCCAAGATACATTTTTACACAAAAGTAATAGAGCGGAAATGGATTCTGGGATGTTCGTGCGTACGGACGAACATGGGCAACCATATACATGTTGATGGCAGGACATAGAATTAATGAAAAGATGACGAGTGTAGCTAGCTAAACTGGAGGTAATTTACCTTACGGAACACCCGGACTCACTTTCCTAG
Source organism: Anadara kagoshimensis (assembly GCA_021292105.1). Lineage (NCBI taxonomy): Eukaryota > Metazoa > Mollusca > Bivalvia > Arcoida > Arcidae > Anadara > Anadara kagoshimensis. Next base: position 3,775,686 of record CM037871.1, read on the forward strand.
TGGAAGTTCACACGTTTAATGTAATTTGCCAAAGATTTTACTTTGCTTTTGGATTATTATTTTGGCATGGATTGGTTTAGTTTGAGTCTTATTTGTCTCGTTTTGATGTCATACATGTTAAGGTGGGTAGTTGTTAAAATATCCAACAACAATTGATATACACTAATATGCCTAGTGATGCAAAATGAAAACAGGATTATTAATCATAACAAATACAATGATACGTTGTTTTCAATTTTTTATTTATCATCCTGTTGTATATAGTGAACAATTAAAACTTGATATAAAGTCCTCAGGAGATGGTCACTGGCAATACTACAAAATAAATATAATATATGAATAAAATATGAAAAATGTGGTTAAAGTCAATTAATTCTGATAATACAACATTTTATCAAAGCATAAATTCAACGTACATATTTTCCATCAATTCATCCAGTCTCCATGTTTAATTATGCCCGACATCGTTTCAGTTTGAAATGCGATATCCTCAGACATTATGTTTTTTCCTTACAAATACATTAAGGCTTTTTTTACAAATATTTAGGCAGATTTGGTGTAATGACATCGGACTGTGAATTGTTAACATAAAATTCTGCCGTCTAGCACACATTCTTATTACTGTCCTAATGTTTGTGATTATGTTCTGATAATTAAAAATATTGAAGCGTAAACCCATGTTTAGTATGTTATAGAACAGTTTGTATAATATATGGGAAATAAATATTAGGCAAAAAGGAGAGGCCCTGAAAAATAAATGAGTCGAAATCTTTTACAAAAATATATCTAAACGTTTATTATTTTTACAGTATTGTAGATATTCATAGAATTAGTCACGATCATCTAGATAGGAGATGGACATCTAGTCGATCATGAAGGGGGCTAATGGGGGGGAGCAAGTTACTGTTATAAACTACACATAGCTAGACATATCCACCAGAAGTACAAGTGGAATTTTAATAGATAAAATTATATTAACACGTCTTTAATGCTTTGTTAATCGAAAACAAACATACAATTCCGTGCCCAAACCAATTGGATAAAGCAAAGTAAAAACTTTTAAAACAGAAAAATTAGGTTAAACACGTAAACTTTCACCAGAGAAGAGCGACCGAGTGGCCCGGAAGGGTCAGCAAATCCTATTAAGCTAGCTATACTCGCCACGTGTGTAATTAAAATTCAGTACGAAAGGAACAAGGAATTATGTGACCTCAAATATATCCAGGTTAATTTTGGATATGGAGAAATCATTCTTATCGACAATATTATGATGACAGCAATAAAACTTTTTTGTGACACTGATAAGACAAGGCCTGCAATATCCAAGCGTTAACTATTTCTAATTAGCTAACTTTGTTGTACAAAGTCCCATTAGTCTAAGAGGGAACAAGCTGTACCATAGCGTACTAATTATGAAATAAATGCACAAGAAGCAGAAGATGCAGACATATTGCTTCAAAGAATACAAAATTTGAAGGCACCACGTTTTTCAAATGTGGCTTTAAGTTCAAGAAAAAGTTTATACAATTCTAACTCGTGCAGTAATAAAGATGCAACCAAAGTCATGTCCTCGAAAAACAGACAGCCTTCACCTCACAATCGAGTCAAATTATTTCAGTGTATTTTCATTTTAATTTCATAAAATATACCGTATCATGCATTAAAATTTCGCTTGATAAGACCTTTCCTTTACTACGTTAAAATTGTAAATGTAAAGAATATCGCATTCGTCGTATATAAAATAAATTATAATAAAATTAAACCTCTTTTCTCTTGAAAATTTCATTTGTAATAAAAAAGAAAATTATTATACATTCAACTTATATTGCCGTTCATATCTTAAAATACATAAGCGTAACGCAATAGATAATAATCATTATCTAAATATGCAAACATTAAAAACAAAAATTGTTCCTAAATTGAAATATTTAGAATAGAAGGAGTTTGGGGTTAGTGTTGGAGGCGTATTAAGATGTAAACGTGCATTTTAAAAATAAGTATACTTGCTACATACAAACAAACATATATGAGACACATACTCATGCTAAGCTACAGTAGTATATATGTAGCACAAAGGGGTACAATTACAATAATACTCCTATTTATGATTATGGCTTATTTCTCCTGCTAATTTCTATGACGTGACGATATGTTTGGTATATTATATTCTACATCTGGAATCAACCAAATGTGGATTCTAAAAAATTCTAAAGAATTACTTGAACATCTTGCTTCTAATACTTTATCTCATGTAAAAAGTATAAAAACATTTGATTTTTCTACACTATACACCACAATCCCTCATTCTAAATTGAAAGAACGTCTTAAAGAAATTATTCACTTGTCTTTCTTCTACAAAAACGGTAAGCCAAGATACAAATATCTGGTGCTGAACAGGGATTCTGGTTATTTTGTCAAGCATCATACGGATTCCAAACAAAAATATACTGAAGATACCATCAACAAAATGTTGGAGTTTTTGATAGATAACATATTTGTTGTGTTTGGTAATATAGTATTTCAGCAAACAATCGGTATACCAATGGGTACAAACTGTGCACCATTGCTTGCTGATTTGTTTCTTTATTCTTACGAAGCAGAATTTATGCAGAACCTTGTTAAATCTGGAGAGAAAACTGTCGCCAAATCATTCAACTCAACATACAGATACATAGATGACGTTCTGTCTCTTAACAATCCTAAATTTGGAGACTATGTAAATGTCATCTATCCTAGTGAGCTTGAAATAAAAGACACGACTGATTCCTCAAGTTCTGCTTCATATTTAGACTTATACCTGAATTATGACGCACAAGAAAGGCTACATTTGAAACTTTATGACAAACGTGATGACTTCAATTTTTCTATTGTCAACTTTCCTTTTTTATGCAGCAATATACCTGCTTCTCCTGCTTATGGTGTATTTGTTTCCCAATTAATACGCTATGGTAGAGCTTGTTCCCACTACGGGGACTTTGTACAACGAAGTAGGCTGCTTGCAAATAAATTGTTGACTCAGGGATATTGCAAGCCTAGGCTATCAAGGCCCTCAAAAAGTTTTATGGCCGTCATCACAGTATTGTTGATAAGTTTGATGTCTCTGTGTCCAGGATTGCCTTGGATATATTTGACGTCTCATAGTTCCATGTTCCTTTCACACAATTTTGATTACACACGTGACGGGTGTAGCTAGCTAAACAGGAGGTGCTTACCCTTCCGGAGCACCCGGCCTCACTTCCCTGGTGGAAGTTCACGTGTCTAACCTAACTTGTCAGTTCCAAATTTTTTACTTTGCTTCTGGATTGTGATTCGGAAATGGATAAGTATGTTTGTTTTTGATTTGGTATAGATACCACTACGCCCAATTACTGATAAACAAAGTAATCCTGAAATATTAGCTTTGTCATTTTTTAAGTGAACTACTCCTACAGACAGTTTAAATCTTTATTTATTATTACTATTACACCTTTCTTCTTGATTCTGTTCTGATGGAAATTTGTATTTTTAACTTTATTATCAGTTTTGTGACATGACATGGGTTGATATGTTTAATTATTTTATTTAACTTACTTATTGCTCGTCCGCCAGTGAAAGTTGCAAGGATAGACAACCTGAAAATAAACAATACATTAAATTAAGAGGTTATCGATTAAAACAATGATGTAATTTAAATACTCATAATATCAAAGACTGCCATTTTTGTAAATCCCTAATTGTATTTTGGAAACACCTTGCTTGGTTTTATGATCAATATCAAGTAACATATTTCTAGGTAATTATAAATTTTCATTTTTTAAACAATAGGTATTAACAGTGGGTAGTAAGATGTATAATAATTTTATATTTTTAACTATATATATTGAATAACCCTTACCTGGCCAATATGGATAACCGGGTTTACATATTGGAATTGATCTTTTGACTAAACCTGCCAATATAAAACAATTATTGTTGAACATTTTTACAGTTTAAAGTTACAAATTATGAATCAAAATAATTAAGATGAATATAACACTTCAAACTCATATTAAAATGAAGCTTAAACATTCAACATTAAATTATCGAAGTCAATCCAAATACATTTACTTAAAATTGATTTGACGTATTTATCAAAGCTTGTTCTTTCTTGCCTCAGTTTTTATCAACTACATTCTCTTATTACTACTTCACTACTCCATTAAACCGGCGTAAATAATAAAAATAAACTTACCTCCACAGACTACAAAATAAAAAATACCATGTCAATTAGCAAAATATTACAACAAAGAAATTGATTCGTTTAGGATATAAGGAAAGTATTATATTTCATCGATTAAAGACTACACTAAAGCAATGAAAATCGAAATAATTTAATGATATACTTATCAATTAACCATATTTATATAGCAGCAAAAAATTAAATTATTATAATTATGTCGCTGAAAACTATGGATACTAAAATGACTGGGCAATGTCTTACGACAACGTTGCAAACAGCCATTACTATACAGAGTACATTTCCCCTCCTAGACTTCGGAAACATAGACGGTGCTGTAACACTAGGGAACTGATTATGACGTCATAAATCGGTTCTATAGTAACCGCTTAAAACTTTTAATTCTCTGATGGAATTGAAGGAAACCGGTAGGAAAAATCATGTTGAGATTATAAATTTACATTTGTGATGTGTGATTGTATTAAACTCTGTTTGAGACAAATGAAATTATAGAACTATAATTACATTTTTAGATGTGACGAGACTCATTTCTTGCTTACGCCTATGGCCTTGACGTGATTGATTGGATGTTACAGCAATTGGAATTACATGTCAAACACAACAGTGTTTAGATTTATTTCAAGATTTAAAAACAAAAATAAGATTTTAAAAAAATTGCGAAATGTAAATATAGCCATTGCACTGCATAGAAATAGCGTTTATAATGCTATAACTTCCATTTCCGTGCAAAACAAATTAATGATAACGTGCTATTCAGTTTGCATCGTGTAATTAGGGTGAATATTATATGTTATTTATCATTCTGTATTTATATATATATATATATATATATATATATATATATATATATGTGTGTGTGTGTGTATGTGTGTGTGTGTGTGTGTGTGTGCCAATATTCTTACATGGTGGACAACTTTTTTGCAAAACTGCAAAAAGAAAAAAAAACCAATCATTCAATCATAAAAAATAGTTATGATTTTAAGATTACGAATAATGTACAGAACAATCTTGAAGATGTATAGAATACGCACAATTTAAATTAAGCTCAATAATTCAACATATATTTAATTCGAATTCAATTCTTCGCATAAAGTAATTTGATATGTATCAAAAGGTGTTGACCAGAATGTGGGTAATTTTAATGCCATAGGCATCAAATTTAGTAATACCAGTCCATGTTCAAGTCAAAATATAAAAAAACAAAGTAAAAACAGGAAAAGTAAGATAAACACGTTATGTTCTACTCAGGACGTGAGACCGCATGCTTTACTTCGGAAGATTTCTCCTTTTTTTTTACTGACTCCATTCAATATATAAATGCATTTTTTGTTAATTATTTTAGCCTGTAAAACTGGCGTTTTTACAATTTACTTGTATGCAATAAAGAACGATGATTTTAATAATGATCAAAAAATAACTTACCCAAATTTCTTGCCGCCACATGCTGAAAAATAAAGAAATAAATCGCTAAAAACCTTTGCATAAGCCGGTTCAATGAGTTCACTCTTCAAGCATTGTTTGCTCTGGATACAATTAACCACAATATCGTCTTCAGTGTAACAATTCAATTGTACTGGAAGAAGACTATTTGAAGCTTAGACTTTTTTCTTCGTTTTAATTCTCTATGGATAGAGGGCTATGAAACAGCATTGTTTTAAACAAATAAATCGATGACTGTCGAATTAAATATAATGTTTGCAGCCGACAGTTAAGCTTTTTCTGTGTAGAAGTTGTAGCAGTGAAGGTCTATCGCGCTTGCTACAAACATCTGAAGTGTACGTTCGCAGTATTAAATTAAATTAGCAATACATTACATAATCAAATTATTGACCTAGGAAAGTAGGGGAAATTTACATTATCTCGATTGAGAAATGCACTAAAGTATTGAAAATCGACAAAATGTTTCAAACATGAAAACACTTATTTTAATTGCTCTATCAATCTCTCCACATTGCATTGTTTTTGTTTTTATTAAATTTAAAACGAAAAACATTTACCAGCGGTTGTTTTAAGAATGGTACAATGCCTTGTCACTTCACCCTATATACATTATTGCCGATGAATGAAGATGACATGATAGTTTTGCGATGGAAACAAGTATTTACCGCCGCCGGCGTAAATTGTGGCTGATTTTAAGGTTGGCAGTATCGACATATTGTGCCTCTTTTGGTCATCCTTCAAAAACACACAGTAGGTTTTTTAATATTGATAGTCTTCGGGACTTGGGGCGAAAATTACTTCAAATTTGATTTTTATGAACATTGGCACACGTATCTCTGATAACAACAAAGACACATGCTTAGGTAGTTGTTTGCTGTTGTCAGCAGCGTGTGGTTGAACCAACTTCTCCTTTAAATATTCAATGCTCATTTGGCAATATGCTTAGACGATAATTTCATGTCTGTAATAGTTAAAATGTTTAATATAATGAAAACACATTTTATGTTGAATGTGAAATTTATATTGCAAAAATACACATTTTATGTTGATTGTGTTAATTTATATTAAAAGAAACCCAAAACACCAACACCCCCCCCTACAAAAACATGCATTGATATATTTTGCATTGAAGAAAAATAATCAAAGTTAAGGAATCTTCATTATTTAAGACTAATTAATGTACAATGTATAAAACTTTAACATGACAGATATTACAACAGACAAGATTATTCACGCTTTAACAAATAACTCCCCCCGGCTGAATATTTATTGGCGGGGTGGAAATTAATGAATTTGTGTCTAAACCGTTTTCCGATATTGAAATCTTATTTTTTACACATAACATTGTTTAGTCGCTTTTTTATATTAATTTTGTGGCTTTGTATAAAAGAAGTAGATCTTTTGCGACATAAACACGGGGGTAATCCTGATACACCGTATTTCATTTACGTCGGAGTATTCCGTCGGTTTTTATTTACGTCCGAGTAAAATCATACATTTTTGGTCGTTACACGTTTACGTTAAAGAGCAACGAAGACGGTTTTTCATATAACTTCACAAAAATGAAACTTTAACAGAAAGCAAAAGGTTATTCGCATTATATTTGATGGTATGTAACTTCCTCATATAAAATCTTGCAAGAATTATTGATATTTTTCACATACCTGTAACATTTCTATTTTTCGCAGGTCCTTTTGTTTAGCAGCTGATTTTAATAAAACGGTTTTAGATTCAAATGATGTTTCTACTCAAAATTCTCAAGAAATGTCTATACTTTCATAAACTTGCGAAGACTGAAGTTTTACTCTGCTTTTTAGCGAAATTTCACGTCTCGTTTAAGCGGCGTGGCATAAATATTACGCTTCCCGACCAGCTGTGTTATGCTTTACGTGAAGACATGTTACGCTTTCCGTTTAATATGAATCGCAATTGACAGAGCACACTCTTCGCTATAACTTTAGTTTGAACGTCTTTCTCTATTAAATATTCACTAGTTGGTTCAGCAGGGATTCAGAAAGCATTGCAGAACAGGATTCAATATTTGAAAGAAAACAGAACCATACACAGTTCGTAACATTAACCAATAAAGAACAAAACAACATGTACATGTTTATATAGCAATACATTTCTCCCAAGAGGAGACTCTTGCGAAAGTGTAAACCGACTTATAGATAGTTATGCCAATTACACAAATAAATAAAACTATACATGAGAAATATAATTTTGAAAAGGATCAATGCAGTTTGTTTATGTGTTTTTTTTAAATATTTACCTTTTTTATCGCGGAATGTAGTTGAATTGGGTAATTGTATTTTACATCCAGTCAAGTGAAATGATGTTTTACGGGTGGCCAAGTGGTCTAAAGGCTGAGCTTATGGATCATAGTGCCTTTCGTCGTCTTAGTACGAGTCCCACCTAGGACAGTGTGAGAAAGTTTGTCAGTTCGCTTGCCGAAGGTCGGCAGCTTTTCTTGCAATTGGTACACTTGTTTCATTCATCATCTATGAATCTATGAATTGACCGCCTTCATATGTGGAAGAATCTTGAATGGGGCGTAAAACACCATAACCCAACTCAAATATATTTTAGATTAAAAAGTTAAAAATAAAAAATTTGGTCAAAGACTCAATTGGCCGGGTTGTTGATTAAATGTCTATTGAATGGTTGTAAAGTGTGGAAGAAAATTTAAACAATGTAGGAGGAGTTATTTAACGAAATAGGTACCCTTTTTTCAAACTCTGGAAAACAATGCCATTAAGTCAGCTGCACATCTTCAATAAATAGAAACATTCTGTGAAGTTTCAAGACTTGAGTTCACAAAGTAGGAAACTGTTCAAAAACGCGCTAAAAAGTGACTAAGTTTCAAAGTCTGGAAAAATGGAAAAAAGTCTTGAAATATTTCCATAAAGTTAGGTGCACATCTTCAATATATATAAAAACATGTGTGAAGTTTCAAGGTTTTGGTTGAAAACTGTAGATGGACTTGAGTTCACAAAGACGGTTACCTATTTTCCCCGCCCGCCCTACATTCACCATATTATAGACTGGATTTGCACTCCGTGCAACCTGGCCAACTTTAGAAAGATGGGGGCCTTAACGCTCGCCTGGGTATTTACAATGGATCAATTGCCGTCCCAACATAATAACGTGTGGGCTTAAAAGTTGGGCGAGATATGTAGAATGTGATGTCATTAAGTTATAACAATTGCATCCATTCAGTATTCTTTCTATATCTGTAACATTGACCCTGAACCCATGACCTTGATCTACATCACCAATATTCTAACATACATGCCTAAACAAAGAGTTAATAGTCAGTGCAGATAATTAACTATTTTGGTTTACTTGTGCAATTGGGAATTTGACTTTTGAACCAATGGCCTTGATCTATGTATAAAAATGATCGTCATGTCAATATCTACAATAAACTAAAAATTCAATGCATTAACTATCACCTGAAATGTTTGCAAAAAATTAGCAATTTCAATCAAAGATCATAAACTGGGACATGACCTTGAGCTTTGATCTTGACATCAATTCGAAGAAAATAGCAAGACAAGATCAATAGTGAATTCTCCATACAGTACAACCTTTGTTGAGTTTTACAAATTACGAACTTTACGCAAAACACGCGTTACATATTTTCGTCCAATTTTCATATTCCCAGTTATATATCCTTAATTCAAATATCCAATCGAAATTTGGTTACACGTTTTGATTTCAGAGAAAAAGATTTTCGGTTTTGTTTGCTATATGTAGTAACGGCAGTCATCTTCTTAGGCTTGGCCAAATGCCGAACACAATTCTAAATGTCTATTACCCAGGCATGATAATCACAAAGTTTCATCTTTGCTCAAGTAGTTTGAGAGGAGATGGTCAAAATGTAAAGTTTACGAACGACGCACGACACACGACGGACTGTGATAGATTACAATAGCTCTACTGAACCCATAGCTCAGGTGGGCTGAAAGCATATATATGAACTACAATTTTCCTTTTCAAAATGTTATTTAACACGTACAGTCCTACTTACCTTAGAGATACCTTTATATAAAGGCCACTTGCTTTTAAAGGCCAGTAAAATTGTATCTAAATTGCTCTTTATTCATGTCATTTGAACCTTATATAAAGGCTACCTGCCCATAAAGCCACTTCTACTAGTTTCCTTGAGTTGCCTTTATAAGCAGTGTTGACTGTAGTTTTATTTGTGCAATTGGTATAACTATCTATATGTCGGTTTACACTTTCGCAAGTGTTTCCTTTTTGGAGAAGTTTCTTGTATAAAAGCATGTACATTGTATATTATTTTGTTCTTTATTGGTTAATGTTACGAACTGTGTGTGGTTTTGTTCTCTTTCAAAAATTGAAACCTGTTGCAATGCTTTCTGAATCATTTCTGAAACAACCAGTGATTATTTAATCGAGAAAGACGTTCGATCTAAAGTTATAACGAAGAGTGTGCTTTGTCAATTGCGAATCATATTAAACGGAAAGCGTAACATGTCTTCACGTAAAGCATAACACAGCTGGTCGGAAAGCGTAACATTTATGTCACGCCGCTTAAACGAAACATGAAATTTCGCTAAAAAGCAGAGTAAAGCTTCTGTCTTCGCAAGTTTATGAAAGTATAGACATTTCTTGAGAATTTTGAGTAGAAACATCATTTGAATCTAAAACCGCTTTATTAAAATCAGCTGCTAAACTAAAGGACCTGCGAAAAATAGAAATGTTACAGGTACGTGAAAAATATCAATAATTCTTGTAAGATTTTATATGAGGAAGTTAAATACCATCAAATATAATGCGAATAACCTTTTGCTCTCTGTTAAAGTTTCGTTTTTGTGAAGTTATATGAAAAACAGCCTTCGTTGCTCTTTAACGTAAAGCGTAACGACCAAAAATGTATGATTTCACTCGGACGTAAATAAAAACCGACGGAATACTCCGACGTAAATGAAATACGGTGTATCAGGATTACCCCCGTGATAAACAAATTATGATATACCCAAATCATCGTAATCTTTGCTATTATTGGTCAACAATGGAGAAATCTGTAAATATCCAGTACCAAGCTGTCGGGTTGGAGAACAGATATACTTGCAGGATCTTTGTCTACTGTTGTCTATATTTGCACAAAAACGACTAACTTAAGTAATGTCAGGAATGCATACAAATGTTAAATAAGATACCATTCACTCATAATCACAATTTTTGATTGTATGAACTCAATGTCGTATTATTACGAGTGTTTACAAAACTAAACAATACATTAAAATTATTTTGAAGATTAAAAAAATGTTAAAAAAGCTTTAAATATCACATAACTGTAAATGAGTACTGTAAATATATAAATATTGCTATGTGAATTGCATATTGGACGGGAAATGTTATTATTTTTGTACGATTATATTGACTAACTTTGTGACAGGATTGAACAGAGTTATTTCCCTTTGTGTCGACACTTAAATTAAACATACTGCGGAGGAATTAAAGACAAATGTATGGGCAAAGGATTGTCTATTTTGTAGAGTACGTTATATAACTCATTAGTCTGGTGATACAAAGTGTAAGAATTCCGAACTGCTAAGAAAAACGGAACCAATAATATTTTCTATTTAGCGCATTGAAGTTCTCTTAAGAGTTAACTATAAGCTGATAAAACTTGAATTTAAAATTTGCGATATTTCTTAAAATATGAAAAACTTGCAATTTCAGAACTCGTTGATTGCTTGCAGGGAAAACGGCATTTTATTAATCTCAAGATATAACAATAAGTAAAATTATCATAAAATTGAGTCAATGGTAAATGAATGTTAGTAGATCAGGCAACAAGGCACATAATCATTATCCTTAAAGGATTTAAACATATCGCTGCGACTATTAGACATTACATTATCACCACAATTGCCAAAATGTAAAACGTCTGAAATGTTGCGTATGACTATTTCACTTTGTGTCATGGTGCATAAAAAGTAGAATGTGATCTTAAACAAACATGTTGTGTACTAATGTAACAATGTTAAATACACCAGATTACTTTATTACTGAAAACGAATGCGCTCAAAATTCAGCATTTGACACAGATTCTATGGGTATGTCGTCCATTTCCATGTTATTGATATCAAAAGGCCTGTATAATCAAAAACAAACATACTAATCCATGTCCGAATCACAATTCAGAAGCAAAGTAAAAACTTTGGAACAAGTCATGTTAGACACGTGAACTTCCACCAGGGAAGTGAGGCCGGGTGCACCGGAAGGGTAAAAAACTCCTGTTTAGCTAGCTACACCCGCCACGTGTGATAACTGATGATTTAAAATATATTTTGTTTTTCTTCAAAACAATGATATCAATGATGGTAATTAAAACAAAAAGCCATAGCATACGCTTAAGTATTGCCGCTTCATGCTAAAAAGAAAGAACAATATTGCTAAAACCAGCTTTTGTTTAACAAGCCGCTTGAATTGGTTAACTATCATAGCATTATTAACTGTGAATAAAGGTACGGCGCAATTTTTCTTTATTTTAAAATAAAAATTCGACAGAATGAGCGATACAATATCTCCTGTTTTACACGAAAATAAAAAATGAAAATCTAAATGTAGATACACGCGGATTATAAAAATATAATAACCCTTATCAATATTTGAAAAAGAAAAATTGGTAAAATAGTGACAAAACTATTAAATATCAAGCCATACCCACCAATAATAACTTAAAGGTCACCGGTCACCAAATTTATGAATTTTGTAATTTGCATTCCTATGGGTAGAGTTGTCAATATTGATGTGTCTGGTGGGTTTTCACACATTACAGTTACCTGTAATATACTAAAAACTTACCTGAACGAAGTTCTAATACTCGGTAATTTCCGACACCGCTCGTAACTTTCCGGCGACCTAATTGATGACGTACATGGTGTTAAGCTGCTGAGGAAAGACACATTACCTATATATGTATCCATATGTAACATGTGGGTTTGTGTGCCATTTTGAAGGGTTTTAAAGTTTGATTTCAAATCAAAATTATATATTTTGTGAAATTTTGATATAATAATACCACAATGAACGATAAAATTTTTTTTCACAAATTTAAGAACAAATTAAAGCCAGATTTACACAAGTCCCTTATGCAACTTTCTACAAATTGAGTGCACATGGAAAACGCAAGAATAAAGTCGTATTTTCCAACAAACTCGCAAAATATTGTCAAAACTTGATGCAAAATATACTGACCTAATAGGAAAAATATTTTTCATTCATCCATAAGTGAATTTAATTCTGTACATAGAGCAATTTTTGAAGTTTTTAACAAAACAACTAATATAACCATGTCAAAATTATCTCTTCTGTACCTTCTTACTCGGAACAACTATAAATATTATAATTATGTCATAGTTGGAATATTCATGATGAAATATGAAAAAACCTGACCCTAAATACCCTGATGTAACTTTAAATGAGGCCCAATTGGTGTATAAACTTCGTCGAATTTCCCCAAAATTTCTCTATGTACAGATGAACTGAATAACTTTTTTTGTCATTTAAAAAATATAATTTGGTTTGCAGTGCATTTAATATGCAATTTATTGATAGTTTAATGAAACATTTTCAATTGAAAGAAATAAATGATAAAAACCATGTGCACTCAATTTATGGAAATACAGCAATTGCTTTGAATGTATTGGGTCTATTTTTTATATACGAGAAAAGTCAGGGAAATAACAGTGGTATAATCATTTCAGACAATATAAATTATTATGAATGGATTCAGTCAAATAAAAAAAATTCATAGATTTTAACAATTTTAATATTAAAAATTAATTTAATTCCGTAAGTCAGTCAGTTCACCAGTTCATATGTTCACACAAATCGAAACTTGTATGTCTCTTATTCAAATCAACTAATCTAATTTAACATTTATTTTTTCAAACACATCTTTTCAGAATCCGTCAAAAACGACAAATAACATTTACCGGGTATATCATAAAGATTTATACACACGTGTCAATTAATGTTGCAAATTGTAAGGTAAACCCTGTTGATTACAGGTGATAGCTGTCTACTTCTAAACAGGATGTTGCTTGCCAATGTAGCATATTGATAATCTCTTAATTACTGGTATGTGAGGGGATGTAAATCACACTTTAACCGATATTAATTTATTGTGAAAAAAATTAAAGAAAGTTTCCCTCGAGTTTTGATTAAGCCGTTAGTTAGTCGGGTATAATCCCACTGGTATCACATTTTGATATGAGTTCTTTTCAGCTCATTAAAATTAGGCGTAATAAAATAATTATTATTAGTAAATGAAAATTTTAAATATCGTTTTTTTAAATTTATCATGGAAACACTGAAATTAAATCAAAATTGAAGATTTAACAAAATGGGGATTGGAAATCTGACCAGTACTCTATCGAAAAAAAATTAAACAATATTTGATAAAAAAATATTACGCACCAACATAAACTCCAATTTCCATTATTATTATTAAATTAAACTTACTGCGAATAGGGAAGCTATTGATTTTAATTAGAATTCGGAAATTGTTTACAAACGTTTTCATATTCAAGTAATACTGGGGTGAAATATTTGATTTCAGAGACAATAAGAAGTTATTTTTTAGACCTGTATTTTGATATTTTCGTTGTACAAAAATTCTACTCGAAAACGTGTTCTAATAATATATTGATTTTAACCTAAAAATAAAATAAAAATGGGATAATTACTGAAACAAATATGAATTAAAATCAATTTGAGGTAAATTAAAGATATAGCTGTACTCGAGAGAAGAAAAAAAGCGACAGACTACAGAATCCGATCAAAAGTGCTCGAAAATTATGTATGTTTTTTAATATACATATTAATATTGATATTTAATATTAATTCACTGAAATAATAAATAAATAAATAAATAAATAAATTCAACAGAGAAGTTAAGATATTTAGAATGATATTAAATATTAATGAAAATAAATATGAATAATATTTTAAATAAAAACACGAAAATGTGTATTCTTTTTATCAATTCGTTTTGATAGATAAAAATAAAAAGATAAATAAATAAATTAGTAAATAAATAAATAAATAAATAATGTAAAATTATGTTTTGTAATAGTATAAGTAATAGTATATCATACTTAGAGCAAACAAGAATATAGTTCTTATTTATTTAATTAATTATTTATTTATTTATTATGTTTATTTTTTATTTATTTTTTTATGCTGAAGGAAATTGAAATATCCAATATTAAAAATAAATAAATAAATAAAACATGAGAAGTTACTACTGATAAATCTGGGTAATAAATACAGATCACTCTACAACCTTTAGTTACTAGATAACTTGGATAACACCTTCTGCGTCACTTCCGGTTTTGGACCCTTTTACTACCAAAGGGAGATAACACCGTTTTTCAACAGTTTTAGGACTTTATTTTACGCTGTAACAAAAGACAGAAATGATTAAAAAATGTTATTTGTGGCTAAATCGACTTTTTATTATGTAATCTTTCGGAATATAGTACTAAAAAAATTTCGGTTTTTGGTGACCGGTGACCTTTAAATATTTATTCATTTTTACATTTTGTTTTTCACATAAGGCCAATAAAACGATTGTTAAGTGTGACTTTATCGACAGGCAAAAATTATCAGTAGTAAAGCAACAACTACAGTTTTCTTTTTTATTTGCAAGTAATCGTTCAAGATAATCAACAGAAAAATTCTTTCATTATTATATCTCTCTGTCACTGATCAACCAAAGAAAATGTCAGAGATTTACCAATTTTTTTTCTTTTTAGCGTTTTATGAAGTCACATACTACATAAATCCATAAAAAAATATATAACAACATATACTGTCAATTTAAAAAAGATGTTGCATGAAACTGTTTAGTACACTCCACTATATATGTTATATAAATATTGAATAAATAATAGTTTCTATCTGTTTAACATTGATTTTATTATCTTGAGCCAAAGAAATTCCTTGCTCTTTTATATTTAGATATAGGGATCACTACGTTATTCAGGATGTTCAAAAGATTAAAGCCAAACAGTAACATATATGTTAATGGTAGCTGATACGTGCTATGGTTTCTCTCGTCTCCTCGTGTGTACAAATTGCGTCCGTAAACTTAATCAGCGTTTTGCCAATTAAACGCTCTATGTTAAAAACAAATATGACAGAAATTAGCTGCCATAGTTTAGTTTATGTACCATAGCAAGATATGTAACTCCCGTCAGGGTAATAAAAAAGAAAAGTTAATTGTAACTTACGTGACAGGCACAAACCACCAGAAGTATAGCAATAACAACAATAATTTTCATATTTGTTTGCTAGTAGTCGTTCAAGACAAACAACGGATAGTTAGACTCTATAAAACAAACTGTTTCGAATTTTGTTTAACTTTTAAACTCTTTTTTACCTTATAAATAAAGCAATTTGTTACATAAGAACCAGGATGTTACATAAAAAACCTACTTACGTCACATGTTGTAAATTATATTGTAATATATAACGCAGTATGTCATTTTATTTGTTGAAATATGGAATCAGTGTGTTCATCAACGGACCATCGATTCTCTTAAACATCTATTTCGTGATCTGAATAAAAAAGAAAATCAATAATGAAAATAAAGCAACATTGCGCTATTCAGGATATGAAATATATAAAAGAAGAACTGTTATATAAAAGCTGATACAGACATATAAAACACCGAATTTTATTATTTATATTATGTCATACATTAAATCAATTTTTTTTTGAAATATTACATCAAAGATAAGCAGTATATAAACACAATTGAATGAAAAACCAACTGAATTAAAATACAATTCTTAAAAAATAAATGGAACAGAGACACAATTTTCAAAAAAATGTAATGATGACGCAGCTGGTTTTTAGCTTTTTTCGTAAAAGTTGATTAATTAGATTCTGCTAACAGAATTAACTAAACGTAATTTGTTATCACTTATCACCGTTGTACAAGATTGAATCAGATAATGTAGATCGTATTTAACATGAACATATGTTTATTTGCTTTTTATGCTTTATATGCCAAATAAGTATTGTTAAATATTGTTGCCAACACATACTGTATTTTTATAAATTGAGAGCACATGTTTTTATTATTTATTTTTTTTTAATTGAAAATGTTTCCATTGAACTATCCATAAAATGCATTTAAAATGCACTGACCTAACCAAATTATATTTTCAATTTAATACATTTTTGCTTAGTTCTCCTGTACATAGACAATTTTGCAAAAATTGTGGAAATTTGATCAAGTTTATACACCAATTTGGCCTTATTCATAATTACATCAGGGCATTTAGGGTCAGAAAGGTCATTGTAGTTCGGTTTTTTGGTGTGATCATCATGAATATTTCAGTTATGACATAACGTTTATAGTTATTCCAAGTAAGAAGGTACAGAAGGGATAATTTTCACATAGCGATATTTGTTGTTTTGTTAAAAAGTTTAAAAATTGCTCTATGTAAAGAATTAAATTCACATTTTTATGAATCAAAAATATTTTTCCTATTAAGTCAGTATATGTTGTATTAAGTTTTGACAATTTTTGTGAGTGTGTCGGAAAATACGACTTCATTCTTGCATTTTCCATGTGCACCGAATTTGTGGAAATACAGTAGTCCCAGCACAAATTAGTTTGAAAGTATTATTTCTTTAGCCCAATTTGGTTAAATACATTTTTATCCTTTAGATATGCTTCAACCCCAAGTTTTGTTTCACAACTTTGTTCCAAGCACTACTGATGGGAAATTGTATTCTGAAATGGCCGTTTAGTGATGTATACTTATCACTTGTATAATATGGTTTTTGCTGTGGTTAGTTCATTTATTCTTGTTGTTGTTGTTGAATGTTGCTTAACATCGCACCTGCAATTTTTCAGCTATTTGCGACGAGAACTTCTTCATTAATCTCTTTGGATTGATGTATGAACAAGTTCATGTATGCATGTGATGTGTGATTGTGCTTTATAGTCTGCCTTGTACCAGCAAGCACTCAGGGCGACTTTAAGGTGCTACTTCGCTGAATAAGAACAAGCGTACCATTATACTGACACCGGGTCAACCAGTAAAGGCCATCGGCAAAAAGAATTCCCTTTCCCACATGTGGTCTCAGTGTTGTTCATTTATTGAAATAATGTGCTTGTTACATATTGCTTTAAGTATTTACTAGATGATATATTTATGTAAGATCAATACGATTCGTTCAGATGTCCTTCCTACCATAATGAAAAGTTGCATTACCATAATATATGCTGTCAAACTTATCAGTGTGTGAAAATAGGGGGAAATCAAACAAAATCGTTTATGTGACACGAATTGACAGAAATTGAAAATTTGGAGCTGTATTACATGCAGGTGACAAATTCGTGTTCATATAAACAAATCATTTTGCGAAGTCAGCATTGCAATTTTGGGATACTTTCGAGACATTAGCTGTTATCAGTGTTTTTGAGATTGGAAATATTTCTAAAGATTTCTATCGATTTACATTTTTCAAATATTGACTTCTGATTATAATTTTCTTGGTTTAAGGATCTGGAAAATAGCATTGAAAACATAAAGGTATTAACTAGATCGATGATTGTGAAAGGATGTTTTTTATGATTTCAATATTATCAAAACAATGTATTTGGAAATCTTCAATGATACATTAACGATTTGATCGAAATTATCGTCTTTAAAGTTTAATATACATCTCTAGTACAATTGATAATTACTGATATAACATTTTCATACTTGAGCGATGGATACACTATCCACTATCCGAAAGTTTTTTTCTGTAAACATAAACTCCCTTTTAGGTATTTTTCTTGTCATAGATCTTAATGAAATATTTATTATGATATTACAGGGTTATTGAACTGATATTGTGAAATATTGTTCCGAGTTGACTCACAAGCTCGTGGAAATTCGAGTCAACGAGGGACAATATTTCACAATATCAGTTCAATAACACTTTTATTATATAGCAAAGTAAGTTTCGTTTATTTTCGTCAAGTATTTCATCTAAAATACCATTTTGTCGTGCATATGCATAAATATCACACTAGTTCTTGTAAATAGATAGTGCAATATGACAACACAGCGATGACGTCGACAACAATCATATGACGTCATAAACGGCAGCGTCATGTGACAAAGCGTGCAATATGAAAAAAATGATTCGGAAAACCTCGGACTGGAACAAAGTTAGCGTGCAAATATCGATAGTTATTGCACGTCGAGATTTATCGTTTTTTTTTCTATGCGAAGCATATATTACTATATAATAAAACTTATTATTTCTTATTCTCATGTTTTTTGGACACTTACAACACCAGTCTAGAAATACATGTAACAAGTCATTCATATATGGGCAGGTAAGCTTGAGGTCTCTCAAACAATCTACAGTAACCTTTCTGTAGCACGTCATTGATGTACACATGCATTTTGTCAGTCTACAATTAAATCTACAGATAAACTATGAAAACCTGCACAAAATCAAACCGAGAAAATGTTAATGAGATTTTACTGTAGAGTGCCATCATTTATTTGTTTGACGCGCTACAGTTAAATTTAATTGTAGACTGTGTGCATCGATGACGCGCAACAGTAAATAACTGTAGAGTGTCACGGCTGATATAGGCCATCGTACTGAAATATTTCCCGTGCGAAATCAAACACTTAATTGTTCATCGGGCATTAATTTTCCAAACAGAACAAGTATGTTATCAAACTCTCTAACTATTTTGTTGATGGTGTATTCAGTATTTTGTCAATTTTGGAGTCAGTATGGTGTTAACACTCGACTGCATCGCTCAGTATTGCACTTCGCTGTAGCTGTGATGGGAATAGCGGTAAAGTTACGAAGTCTGTATAAATATACAAAGTAACGCGTCTAGATGGCTCTATCTGATTCATATAAACCCGATCAATCAATTGAAATGTCGGCCTTTGAGGAAGAATGTCGTTTGTAAAATCATATGTTTTGAAAACAGGTAAACTATTTAAGCACATCTGAAATCGTAATGGTACCATTTAAGTTTGAATTCGATTCAGTGGTAATTTTTAATATTAAATCGCAAATGTACTTTTATTTTTGAAACACATTTCAAAGTACATTTTTCTTTGTTTTATAGAGTATAAATCTTTTCCAAAGAAACGCATTTCATTTTTTCACATTTAGAATTTTTCAATCTGACACATAATGATATGATGCATATTGCACACTCAATTACAATACATCTTTCATTTAAGTGTTTAATTGCTTGACATATCATGGCATGCTTTTTGTAATATAAATTAAAGCAAAACATTAAATGTTGTTTCATTATATTAAATTATTTCTTACTCTGTTACTGACAACAAACTTTCTTTGAGGCATATTGTGAAATGGGCAAAGCACATTCTCAGTGTGTAAAGAAAAGTCTAATTTTTAGAATGTTTTCGCCTTAGGTCCAGGTAACTACACTAGTAAAAAGATAATGGTGTTTATTTGAATCAATATCGAAATGAGGGATATATGCAGATATTGTTTACCTTTAACAAACAACATTAAGTTTTATGGCCGTCATCACAGTATTGTTGATAAGTTTCATGTCTCTGTGTCCAGGATTGCCTTGGATATATTTGACGTCTCATAGTTCCATGTTCCTTTCACACAATTTTGATTACACACGTGGCGGGTGTAGCTAGCTGAACAGGAGGTGCTTACTCTACCGGAGCACCCGGCCTCACTTCCCTGGTGAAAGTTCACGTGTCTAACTTACTTGTCAGTTCCAAAGTTTTTACTTTGCTTCTGGATTGTGATTCGGAAATGGATTAGTATGTTTGTTTTTGATTTTCGCTGGTTGAAAATTTCGCTATTTCTAAAATCTAGCATATTGCGTGGGTCTTATCTTTGCGTTACCAATATAAGTGGGTTTATATTCTTTATAATGCATTATGATAAATTTATCTGTATGGTAAACATATTCGCATGTTTACGGGAAAATTGTTTTTTTTGGTTTTGAATATAACAAAAACAGTGTGGTTAGATTGATAGTGCAATTAAAATGACTGTTTGTTGTCATAAACGTTTAAGAATTATGTCATTTTTAGAAAAAAATATGGTATATAAATAAGAGATTATATAATGTGGTTTATCTTGAACGACTACTGGCAAACAAATATGAAAACTGTTTTGTTGCTTTACTTCTCGTGTTTTGTATCTGCCATGTAAGTAACGTTTAACAAATCTTTTTACTACCTTAACAGGAAACCCACAATGTGAAAAATGAAAATTATATTGAATTATGTTTTTGCTTGATAATGAAAAATGAAAATTATATTTAATTTAGTTTTTGCTTGATTTTAAGTGTTTTTGTCATTATTTCACCAGATATTTTCCAACGTTGATCAGAGCTATAAGTTAATAACATGTTGATTCAATTGGACTGTAATTGACAAAGTCAGGGATAAATCCTGCGTCTTATGCCTTGAATGTTAACAACGTGGAAAAATAAGTTTTTAAACTGTAAATATAACTGTATTTATTTAACTGTAAATATAAAACTGGTATAGTATGTAATTTTTAGCATTTTTCTTTATTTTTAGCATAAGCGGCTACACTGCGTAAGTGCATTATATTTTGATTATTTTAATTTACTTATTATTATTGAAATAATAGTTCTTTATTACATATAAAATAAAATAAATTGTAAAAATATCTGTTTTACAAGCTTCAATAATTTATTAAAATTGGCGATAGCAATGACGTTGAAATAGATTATGTTCATATAGAAAAAACAGTAGAATCTTCTGTGTCGAATTCTATTGTCGCCATCACGATATTAATGATAAGTATGATGTCTGTGTATCTAAATTTACCTGGATATAAATGACTACTCACAGTACCATTTCCCTTTCATTTTTGATCTCTATTTAACATGTGGTGGATATAACCAACGAAACAGGAGGTGTTTATCCTTCCAAAGCACCCGGTATTACTTCCATGGTGGAAGTTCACCTGTTTAATTTAATTCTATTTTCATTCCTAATCCTTTTTTAAACATGTGGTGGGCTTAAGGAGCTAAACAGGAGGTGCTTACTCTTCCTGAGCACCCGGTCTTACTTCCCTGGTAGAAGTTCACGTGGTTAATCTAACTAGTTAGTCCCAAAGTTTTAAATTTGTTTCTGGATTGTGATTCGGATATGGATTAGTATGTTTGTTTTTGATTCTGTGCCAGTTTAAAAACTTTTGCTGTCGTATTGTGTTTTGGGCTTGAATTGGTATGTTTTTTTATGATTAGTACGATTAGATCTAATATCAAACAACATTCGAGTCGTAATCATATGTATTATACAGCATAATATAACTTCACTAAATGTTTTTAGATAACATTCTCATTTAATGAATAATACCTTAGTGTGGATTTAACTTAATGATATGAACTATATTTAGTGTAATTGCGATTAGATTTTCGATGAATCTTTATTTTTGTGTTTGCTTTTCAGTTACATTTTAAAACAATTCATATTTTTATGTTTAAATTACAGAGTTAATTAACCGGCTTGTATGTATAACAATCATCCAGAATTTCCATGTAAGTATGCTGAATACACAATATTCGTCGGGTTTACAACTTTCTAAAATATAATTCGTTCGGTGACCCAGCTTTATGTCCTGGTTAAAGTTTACGTGTTTTAATTAGTTTGATTGTTAATTTACGTTGCCATTGGTCTGATTAGAGATTACGCACGATAAGGATGTCTACGGGTTTTGCGACCAATCGAGCCACAGCATATTCCTCGTATGGAATAAGATTTTACCTGTATGAGGCCACTGTTATATAAAATAAAGTTTTCTGTCACTTTATCGGTGATAATATTTCAGTTCAAATCTGCAATAAAAAGTAAAAAGCGGCTGTACAATGAATTAAATACTCGTTAATACTTTTAAACGAAAGTGAATTATTTTGGCGATTACCTATGACCTAGCAACAGCTGTTGCTTCAGATTACAACCAAACCTACAACCACGACACACTTTTGTTTCATATTCCAGTTCACAACATCAATCATGTTGTTGTGTCTTGTTACATAAATTATATGGATGCTTATTCAACTTGTTTGGACATTAACACTTTTGACGAAAAAATTAATATTACTTATTCATTTACAACTGAGTAAAATATAATTTAGATAGTGTTTTTTTTATATCAAAATCCCGTGCAATATTTTGGATTCGAATACACACATAAAAAGAATATCATTTCGTGATATCTTAACAGTCTACATACTCTACCCCTAAGCTACCGTAGCTTACGAACGTTTTGTATACGGACAAGGATAATGATTTAATTTTTAAACTTATTTCAATTTTTTACCATGATGACAGGAATGCGCGTGGATAATCTTTAGGACAGTGAAAAATATTTTAACTACCTACAATTTCATGTCGGTTTTGTTCACGGGTAGGCCTGCCATCATTATGAAATCACAATATATTTGCAGTCAAACGTATTGGAATAGCAAGTTTTTGCTTTGAATCGCCGTTTTATGTACATATAGAAATGTTTTACGTTACCAGAGATATCTTTATTGATATGACACTTTAGAACAGACTTTATTATAAAGATAGAAAGTATTTTTAACAAATATTTTGATAATGTAAATTTTGAGATGAATGGTATTTTCTTATCAGTGATTTCCTTATATATACATTACGTAGACACCATTTGCCTCATCTATCTTTTTATCTATTGAAACAGATAAATGTTTATCACAAAACTAAGAAAACAGAGAAAAAAATTAAAATAAGCCTTACATATAGAAGTCAAACATTCAAGAAAAATAAAGTTCTATTAGAATTAAAAAGAAGCTATGAAATAAAATGTTTCTCTTTATTACTGACTGTTATTATTTAACAAACACGTTTATTAGGCACTTACTGTCATTTAGACTATATTGTAATCAATGAAAATGACATGTGCGTGATTTTCTGATCCGATTTGTAATAATATACATGTATGACGACAGTAAGAACTCCTAATGTACTCTTTAATTTTTAAAATGTAGAAAACTACCCTTGTCTCATATAAATTATATATCATTGCATGCTTTGCAAATTTATATTTTATGGGTTTTTTTTTGTAGACTGTAAGGCGCCTGGACTAAGTAAGTGTATATAATACCTGTAGAAAACATCACTTTTTCATCTTATCAGTTTGAAAATAGAACCATGGGAAAAACTTGATAATTGCTTTTGTTAACTAGGGGGCATTTGTACTAAATATGGTTTAAGGTAATGGGCGAGTATTCATAAATGAACTACACCCAGTAGTTAACAATATGGACTCGATATTAATCATTGCAAGCGGAAAAAAACGAAAAACATATTTTAAGTGACAACGCCACAGAAAGTAAACCAAAGGAAATAAATAAATAAATAAATAAATAAATAAATAAAATAGATAAATAACAGTTTGGCAAATGTGAAAGCTAGAATAAAAAATCAAGGTCAGTGAAATATTTTAATATTATATTACGTTCTCTTCCCAAACTAGCACCGGTGGTAAGGATGTAGATCTTAAGCCTTTTAGAGACACAAAACTTTTTTGAATTGCCGGAACCTTAAAAATTTTCAACTAGTCACACTTAATCTAACATGACATCGTATCCATTGCATAATCCGCAATTTTTTTTCTTTTAACCTCGTTTTGCACATAGTTTTAGCAAACAGGAACTACAATTTGCATTTAGAAGCCAATATTGATTCTAAAATTCTACGGTACGTATAACGATAGTACTGAAACCCAAGATAATTAAAACGGAAGCAAAGTAAAAATGTTAAAAATGACACATGATCTTCCACCAAGGAAGTAAGTCCGGATGCTCTGGAAGGGTAAACACCCCTGTTAAGCTAGCTACAGCCACCATGTGTATAATCAATTGTTTTTATTTTGTTTGTTTGATTTTGTTT
Organism: Anadara kagoshimensis; assembly: GCA_021292105.1. NCBI lineage: Eukaryota > Metazoa > Mollusca > Bivalvia > Arcoida > Arcidae > Anadara > Anadara kagoshimensis. Next base: position 3,800,317 of record CM037871.1, read on the forward strand.
TTGTTTTTAAACATAACTTGGAACGCAGAGATGTGGCTTTCGTAAGAATTTAAAGTATTGATACTGTGCACCATTGTATTTATTTATTACAAATTTCAGACGTTTGAGTTTGATTTGCTATATACCTCTTCAATATTATTCTGAATTAATAATTATTGGTAAGTTTAAATTTGTGTTTTGTTAATGATTGTGTGATATTATATTTGCAGGTTTAGTAAAAAGATCCATACCAATATGTAAACCCGGCTATCCATGGTGGCCAGGTCAGTTTCATGAAATATGTGGTTTTAGATGTAAAAGGATGTCTTCGGAAAATATAAAGGAATGGCCCATAGGAAAATTTCATGCATGTCAAAATTTACATTAATAAAATATTGGTTAAAAGTACTTCCTATCTATAGAATAAAGTATGTTCTAAAGTGTCATGTAAAAAAAGATATCTCTAGGTAACGGATAAGTATTTCTATATGTGCATGAAAACGGTGATTCAAAGCAAAAATGGTTATTTCCATACATTTGTCTGTATATATATTGCAATTTCATACTGATGGCAGGCCTGTCCGTGAACAAAACCGACATTAAAATATATAGGTATTTAATTTAGTTTTAAATGACCTAAAGATTATCCGAGGGCATGCCTGCCATCATGGTGAAAATTGAAAAACGCTTTAAAAAACTATTATTCTTGTCCGTCACTCATATATTATAGCGTATACAAAGCGTTCGTAAGCTTCGGTAGGTCACTGGTAAAGTGTGTGGACTGCTAAGATATCACGAAAAGTTATTCTTTTAATGTGTGGGTTCGAATCCCATACATTGCACGGGTTTTTTTTTTGTTTTTTTAAAAAAATATTTTCTAATGTTTGTCTCTTCAAAACACATTATTTACTAAATTTTATTTAACTAAATTGTAAGTGAATAAGTTATAATACTTTTTCGTCAAAAGTTAATGTCTAACCAAGTTGTATAAGCATCAATATTAATATACTATACTACATGTATATAACAAGACAAAACAAAGTGAAAGTCTCGTATATAACATGCCGTCTCAACAACGTGCTTGTCGCATATTGTTATATGTAACAAGAGTGTCACGGCAGTAGGTTTGTTTGTAATCTGGAACAACGAGTTAAAAATGCTGCTGGGGCATCGGTAAATCATAAAAATAATATACTTTCGATTTAAAGTGTATTTATTCATTGTACAGCCATTTTACTACGGATTTAAACTGTAAACGTTATCGCCGATTAAGTGACAGAAAACACTATTTTATATAACAGTGGCCTTACACAGGTAAAATCTAAAAGCCATATTATGAATATTCCTGTGGGTCAATCGCTCGCAAAAGCCGAAGACATCCTTTACATGGGTTTACTATAGCCCGTCAGTTGAATTTCCAGGATTTACTTGTTCAATCAAAAACAAACATACTAATCCATTTCCGAATCACAATCCAGAAGCAAAGTAAAAACTTTGGAACTGACAAGTTAGGTTAGACACGTGAACTTCCACCAGGGAAGTGAGGCCGGGTGCTCCGGAAGGGTTAGCACCTCCTGTTTAGCTAGCTACACCCGTCACGTGTGTAATCAAAATTGTGTGAAAGGAACATGGAACTATGAGACGTCAAATATATCCAAGGCTATCCTGGACACAGAGACATCAAACTTATCAACAATACTGTGATGACGGTATTTCCACCCAATCTGATGTTGCCATCTTCGCATTATTCAAAACTGTCATAAAAATATCAAATTTTGCCAAACGTTTACAAATAATCCAATCTGTATACTGGAAATAGGGTGAACGCATATTATATCGTGTTTATAAACACTAAACCAAACAAATCGTTGACGGACTATACATGAAGTACGTATAACAATTGCTTAACAATCTACAACGCTACTACTTAAAAATATATCAATATTTAGTGTATAACACAGCTGTTTAAAAATACAACTACAGCTGCAGTACAACTAAGTTTTTGATATTATTTGTATTTAAATTGCATTATTGTATAGACATAATCTCTTGATTTTCTAAAATAAATATGTATTTAAATACTTTGCTATTAACAGTTGCTTTCTTTGTTTTCAGCCTGTGCTGCATAGCATCATTAGCTACAGAAAGAGCAATAAGCAATAAGTAAGTTAACATAATGAATAAAAAACAAAGATACCAATATATTTATAATCGAAATTCGAAAGCAAAGTAAAGACTTTAAAAACTAACAAATAAAGTGAAACATACAGATTTTCACCAGCGCATAAATAAAAAAAGAAGATGTAACAACAAACAAATACGAAACTATAGCTACTATAGTAATTCATGTAATAAATATAAATGCTTATTTTAGTATTACAAGGCAAATGGACGGCGAAATGGTATATATACCAAAACATATAATCAAATCATACAATGTAGCAAAATAAATACGAGTAAGTGTAATCGTATTTGTATTATGTATTTTTTCCTTGCGTGTTACTTTGATTACACACGTGACGGGTGTAGCTAGCTAAACAGGAGGTGTTTACCCTTCCGGAGCACCCGGCCTCACTTCCCTGGTGGAAGTTCACATGTCTAACCTAACTTGTCAGTTCCAAAGTTTTTACTTTGCTTCTGGATTGTGATTCGGAAATGGATTAGTATGTTTGTTTTTGATTGTGACAACAACGCAACAATGACATCTTTAGTCATGTTACAACAATCGTTTGACGTCATAAACTACAACTCATGTGACAAATTGTGCAATATAATAAACTGATTCGGAAAAACCTAGGACTGAAACACCTCGGGATTTATTGTTTAATTTCTATGCGAAGCATATATTGCTATATTATATATTATATTTCGGTATTAAATTGCTTTATGACAATATATTTGGTAATATATTCTATCCAGGGAGAGTTTATAAGAGTTAATGCATGTCAATTGGTAATATTGTATTATGTTCGTTTATTTAAAACATATTGTGGTTTAGAGTATTTTAAGTAACGATTTCCAATTAAATTTAATGCATAATATATATTTTGTAGAATCACCAGCGACTATCTCCTGAGGACACAAAGTCAAATTTTAATTGAACATTATATGTAGCTGGATGCTTAATAAATTTGGAAAACAAAAGGTCTCATATATTATACCAGTTTTAATTTTACAGCACTAGACGGCCGTTTCGAAATACAATTCATTATCAGTAGTACTTGGACCAACATTGTGAAACCAAATTCTTTTACCAAGATGTTGTAAAGATACCCAAAAGGACATAAGTATATTTTGCCAAATTTAATTGAGGAAATACTTTGCTTATATACCTTAGTTTTTGAGGAATTTCAAATTTTAATTAGCAGCAAAATTAGACAATAGTTAATTTCTAATAATACATAATTATTGTGTACTGAGTTTGTGATAGCCTCGGGACAACAGCAACCAGCAGATCAGAAATACCGACTCAGTAATTTTAATTTCATTAATTTTACAACACTAGACGGCCGTTTCGAAATACAATTCCTCATCAGTAGTAATTGACCATAATGATTTAATGTGCAGCGCTTTTAAACATTTTGTTGAATACAATCTTACTAAGAATCCGGAATACTATTATGATTTGATGGCAGAAAGTATATAATCACAGATGGTTTTAAAAAACGAATGTAGATACTAGTAGTACATGCATACACTGTCCTCCACAAATGACTTATAAATTTATATTTGCCATAGGATTACATTAAACTCATCATATCTAATTTGTTATAGAATTGAAATATTGAAGTTTTTCCTGTATTTAAAAGTGATATCTTAACTTAATGATCTAAATGTATGTAAAAGAGTTAACTTTCTTGAGAATCAATTTTTTTGAATTTTCTGAAATTTTAGGAGAAAATATAGCTATTTGGGATAATTACATTTTTCAAGATAAAACCATTATTTTAGCTGAAAAGATTTCAGCTTTAGCATAATAATGTTTTCAACAATTTAATTTTGTGAAGATGATAAGATTAGATTTAAACATGTATGATAATTTGTTGAGGACAGTGTACAATCACATCAGCTCACAATTTAGTTTTATGGCCGTCATCACAGTATTGTTGATAAGTTTGACGTCTCTGTGTCCAGGATTGTCCTTGATATATTTGACGTCTCATACTTCCATGTTCCTTTCACACAATTGTGATTACGCACGTGGCGGGTGTAGCTAGCTAAACAGGAGGTGCTTACCCTTCCGGAGCACCCGGCCTCACTTCCCTGGTGGAAGTTCACGTGTCTAACCTAGCTAGTCAGTTCCAAAGTTTTTACTTTGCTTCTGGATTGTGATTCGTTCATGGATTAGTATGTTTGTATTTGATTACAACTACTGTAATATTAAGATATACTCCTCGTTTTATACTTTGTCATCAGATCCTGAACAACCTATACGTTCGTTTAGACTGATCCGTGTTAATAAACACTTTGTCATCAGAAGTTGCACTACCTTTACTGAAAATTTATGGTTTAGTTATTAGTTCCTCACGATTCCTAAACTGAGGAGACTATAGATTTGATCTCCGTCGTTTCGTCCTTCCGTCACACTAAGGCTTCTGTATTGAGCATATGTTTTAAAACTTTGCAGGTGTTTAACCTATGATTGGTGGATACTGTGCACATTTTTTCCAGAATAAAAAATATAAATAAATACTAAGAAAATCTGTAAGTTTGGCATCTTGGAGTTTTACGACAAACAATTTTATGCATCGAACTTCATTTATGATTTTTGAGCAAAAGTTTTGAAACTTTGTATGTGTGTTACTTATGACCTGTGGATGCTGTGTACATTTTTTAGATTGAAAACAAACCAAAATAGCTGCCTGGCAACCATCTTGGATATTTATAATATTGTTTCCAGAAAAAACACCAAAATGTTGCCTGGTGTCCATCTTAGAGTTTTACAATATATATAATATTTGTCTGCATCGAACGTCTTTTACAGTTTTGAAACTTTGCATGTGTGGTACTTACGACTACAGGGTGTTGTGTACATTTTGCCAGATTTAAGAAAATAACAAATAATTGCCTGGTGGGCATCTTTGATTTTTACAATACACATATTTGTTGTGAATTTATATAATTAGGAGCATATATTTTGGACCTATTCCAGTGTGCTACTTGTGACTTGAGGATGTTGTAATAGCTTTTCTCAGATTAAAAAAACCCCAAAAAATTGACAACTTGGAACGTCTTACATTTTAATAATACAATTCCATGTGCATTGAACTACGTCGATAGTTTACGGGAATTTTTTTAAAATATTTCCTGGTGTGATACTCATGACTAGTTCATGATTTTTCAGATTGATAAAATGGCAGCCATCTTTGATGTTTATATTTTACAAATTACTTGTGCATCGAACTCCTTTTACATTTTTGAAGCAAATGTTTTGAAACTACGAAGTTGGTTTACTTATTACTAGCGGATGTTGTAGAAAATGGCTGCATGGAATCCATTTTCGATTTCCTCATTAACTTGTTGCTTGTGCATTACACTACTTTAAAAATAACTACTCTGTGCCTTATTAACCTTACCTTACCTGCTTTGTTACCTATTCTACACTAACGTTATTGGTCTTATTCAATATATAGGGCGTTTGATCACTGAGGACTATGATTTGCTTCTCTTCTTCCTGTTCCTAACATGAAGCTTTAAGTCATTCCCTGTATCAATAAAACCACCCCTATCCTGACCCTTCATGTTTACTAACGATTGAGGACTTTGTATTGCCTGCCAATACTGACTTGCTCTTACCAAATCTGTCTTAATTTTGAGACAGCACTAGACGGTCGTTTATAAATCAAAAACAAACATACCAATCCCTGTCCGAATCACAATCCAGAAGCAACGTAAAAATTTGAAACTGACAAGTCAGGTGAGACACGTGAACTTCCACCAGGGAAGTGAGGCCGGGTGCTCCGGAAGCATAAGCACCTCCTGTTTAGCTAGCTTCATCCGCCACGTGTGTAATCAAAATTTTGTGAAAGGCGCTAGGAAATACGGGACGTCAAATATAAAATTTTTCATCAGTAGTCCTCGGACCAGAGTCGTGGCAATCCAAAGATTTGGATATTGGATGTTAAGAAAATAAAAATAAATTATAAATTTAAAAAATAAATAATTTGACAGCCCACACTTGTAAAGTATCATTTAATATATATGTTTATATACAATATACGCAAGTACACGGAAATAAAAACTTTAAATATAAGACACAGTTATACAAATTACACTTAGCAGATAAATAAGGAAATATTTAAAAGTACCTAATTTAAAAGTTGCACACTTTTCATAAAATGAACAATAAAACCAACGTGCATAAGGTTGCGTAACACTTAATAAGTGTCACATGCATTGTGAATTCTGAGTATTTAATTTTATAAAAAGTACTAAAAATGTGACATATATGCATTTTGAATACTTAATTTAAGAAAATTAGAAAGACATACTTACGTCACAATATCAATTTTTTTAAATTAATGCTTTTTTGAAGGCATCAACAAGACGTTATTTTAACTTTTTATAAACATGTACTAGTTTTATAGAAAACATACAATTTTTTTAAAAGTATAATGAGTTGAACCGCATTTTTTTGAAAAAAAGTTTATGTGAAGGTATGGCATTTAAAATGTTAAGTCAATTTTTTTTTACAAAATACTGAAAATTTACATTATTTAGTTTTAACGGTGGTTTAATCGGCCAATAAACAAAATACTTTTATGAAATATGCCTTCCGTATACCTAAAAAAACACAATAATTCAGTGTTATACATACACTGGCATTTAAATCTTTGTACAAAGGTCTCCAAAATCGTATTGGAACACGTCTTTATGCATAAGTTATTTATAAGTAAGTAAGTAAGTAAGTAAGTAAGTAAGTAAGTAAGTAGGTAAGTAGGTAAGTAAGTAAGTAAGTAAGTAAGTAAGTATGTAAGTAAGTAACTAAGTAATTTTTCAAAGCGACAGTTGCATATTTACAAAATACATTATTACAAAAGAATTGTAATGTAGTGTTATTGCTATGATAGTTGTAATATATATATATTCTCAAACAGGAATATAGTGGGCAAGTTAATAAAACATACAGTTCATCTCCGGTACAACATATATTACAAAATGTACAATCTCTATTATTTATCTGTTTATTTCTGAATTATCTTATTTCTATCCGTAGCGGTAGTAGTCCACACGGTAACTGCCAGAACTAATAATCGCTCGCTCATGTTTTTGGCATATTCATTTTGATATATTTTTATGTTCGGGATTCGGTTTTTAATTTCATGTAAGTTCTCGACAGCGATATTGCACAATTCTTTTGATGCAAACACATTTTGTTTCTTAATCAAAAACAAACATACTAATACACACTTGAATATCTTGGTAATGCAAGTAAACCACGTTTGTGCAGAGTTGTTCTGAAGGTCCCACATGAACATTTTTTGTAAGTCGGTCGTCGTCCATTAATATACAGGTCAGTTCCATAGACTAACATATTGAGCTATCTTCTATTTTAAGAAATGATCTATCGAAACTTAACACTTATAACATCAAACGTAACAAAAAAATCTATTATTGACGGATATAAACAAAGAGTTAAAACGTAAAAAAAATATATTAACTAGCATTCTTATTCGTAGGCAACAGAACGTTTTATAAAAGATTTTGAAGTAATTCAAATTCTTCTTGATTTTCAATTTCGCCTACTTGACACCGATCAGGTTGATTTCTTTGTATTTTACGTTGACAATTCATGGTACGGAAATCTTTTATAGTTTCCTCTAAAGCCCATTCAAATTCCCTGTCTCGTTTACCTTTACTGAACATACAGATTTTCTTTAATAGTTTCGGTACAAAACAGACAAACAAAGTACTAATGACCTCGGTAAGAGAGGTAAAATCCTTGCTAGCTTTAAAACTTTCCAAGAGCATTACAGACACATAAATGATGCAAATTAGGGATAATATCTTCAAAAATGAAAAGAAAACCTGAATTCGAATGGGTTTGTGTCGCTGTAATACCAATTGAAATAATTCACGAGGAATCCCCGTGTAACCTTTATAAAACACCCATATTTTGGTTTTCGATTTTGTGTTTTCTTTCTGTACCTTTTTACATAGTGTTTTAACACGTTCAAAAAGATCACGGTAGACTTTACCAATAGACTTTACGCTGTCAGCAACATACATGATAATACTAAAGCCGAATATAACGTATGAAAATGAAAAGGCGGGGTAGGCAAAAAGCCCGCTATAAGTGAAAACTATGACCCGCGAAATAAATACGAAACTATCGACGAATACAACAGTGAACATGTACATAACAAAGAAAATTACACAAGCTTGTAGTAAGACGAATAATACACCAACAAATCGGATTACTAATGCACACGCCGAAAACAGCTTCCAAACTGGTAGGCAAAAAGCCCGTAAGAGAACATGTAATAAGAATATAGCTGGAAAACCAAAATAAAGAATGCAAATTAAAAGCTCTATCAAACAAACGAGTACGTACACTGGTAGTACGAAAATGTAGAAAATGACAAGATACAATTTACACGTTGGAAAAAATGATGTTAAAACTCCACACCATCTGTCTTTCTGAATTTTAAGCGCATGCTTCCAAAACTTTGAGTTTAGAATCATATAGAAATGGTTTTGCATCGAATCGTTTATTTTTCTGTATCCACTAGAAGGTAAGAAAGTTGATGTTGATCCAAAGCGTTGTTTACCTTTAATATCAAGATTAAGTGGCGATGTTGATAGATTTGGATTGTTTGGTAGCCCATGTTCCAAAAAGACCGATATATCCTTAGGGTAACAGAGAAGCATTGTCAGCAACGATAAGTACAGTCCACATGCTACGTACGGTCCGCCAAAACTCCTCATGAAGTTGTTTTTGCTATCCTCGTATCCTGCAAACACAGACAAAAAATCCATCGGTACTCCTCTTTTGACACTGTATATAATGAAATCATATTGGAACATTCCGTGTAAGAGCAGTTTAAAAAATATTATTGACATAGTCATAAGAGAAAAGAGGAATCGAACTAATCTTGACATACACACTGGACACCTTTTAAAGCAGCAACTGAACTGACTAGAAATAATAGGGCAAATGGTTACGGGGTTTTCAAATATCATTTGCGTGTCAATGTCTTTATCTTCCAATATGTCTCCGTTTGGATCACCATTAATACTACTGGTAGATTGGTATGAAAACTTTATTTTATCGAATGTTTTATGTTTGGCCATTCCAATTTGAAGTATCTCTCCCAACTTAAACAGGAATATTGGAATATACAAATAAACTACAAAACCGATTATGAACGGAATAATCCACCACAATCGATGATAAATCAGGGTCTTCCCAGGACATACCACCATGAATTTTGTCTTTGAATAAGTCCATCGTAATTGGCAACACTTATAGCCTATGGCTTCGATCGGACATGTTATAAAATTACATATACAGTAAAATACATTGTTTAAAGCCATGCGTTGTTTATAACAGAAATAACTTTTAGTGAAATGGACTCTGTAATATTTAGTTCTGAAACTTTTAACCATAGCTTCAAATGCAAGAGCTAAGCGGGCTGTAGTGTTCTTCTCTCCTATATCCACACTGCAATTTCCTTTAACGGTAACATTTAAAGTTATTGGTCCATGTGTATGAGCATCTAATAATCCAAGTGACCAGACACTATATTCCATCGGCCAGTTTAAGTATTGACGCGCTCCACCTACCTTTGTAAGTCCAGATCCAAAGATTCGGCTGAACAACGCAAGGCCTGCTTTTCACGGTAATTGGTTCTGATGATATAAAATTCATTTGCAAGTAAACAAAATTGCTTTCTCTAATATAATCTTATATTTTAAATTTCTCCAAGACTCTGGCTGAATAATCATCTTGCATGATCCTGAATTGTAAGTTTGATCAGGAACAAATCTGCCCCATTCGTCGTGCATTATATCATCGGGATTGCAAGTTAAGTTTGTCGGATTTTCCGCTAAAGATAATGCGAACAAAATCATTTGTAAGACAACAAACCACAGCATTTTGTTATACGGCTCCTAAATAGAAAACAAAACAATCTACTGAAATAGAGAAGTGTGTTAACTTATACATAAGTTTAAGAGTTTAAGTGAATTTTCTATCCGTTCCAGAAGGAAATTAAAATGTTTTGGCTATTGATCTATTTCCGGTATACTAAACATATGTACGGTGCCCGTGAAGGGAAATTGAAACAAATATTTGTCTGTGTTCTCACTAAATTATATTTCGTTCCCACGCAATAATTTTGCGTTCCCACATATATGTTATATAATTAGAAAGTATACAAATCGGAAGTGGATATATTATTATCCACTTTGGTTTACATCTGGTCATGTTTTTTTTATATAGTATTGTCACGTAGGCCCGTCTGGTATTATGTTTTCACAAGGCAAGAGTTAACAACTGTTGACTACTATATCGATGCACCTTACATCGATGGGGATATGAAATCGCAATTTAAGCATCATTTCACGACCCAAATTTACTGAATACACGGTTCTTTTGAGAAAATATGTGAGAGGTCGTGGGATCGAAACCCGGATGGACCTGATCAAGCCTTGAAAATAGAAAGCGACAGTACTTTTGCCATACATTCGGCATTTAGAAATGAAAGTCACGGGATTCCTCCGGAAGTGACCTTAATGGCCTCATTGCAGACATGACATGTTAAAGAACCCTCCTTGCACATGTCGTAAGCGCACTGCAAAGCTCATAATTTATAAACCTCATTTATTCACTCAACCAACTGACCAATCAATCAACAAATCTAATGGGGCATAGTCAGGCTTCCTTTTCCATAGAATTTGATGTTTGTTAAAAATGTAGAGAACTATCAATACCTAAACCATTGAAACCATTAAAACCATTGAAACATTAGGTCAGATTTTTGTATTACTTATGAAAGGTCAACCGAACAGGCAAATTAAGTTTGCCTATACCAATGTGTATTAATAGAACACTACTAACTTTACGTAATATTATAGTGCGTAAAGTTTGACAGCCGTTTGACCTTTAATTTGAATATTAGATTTGGCCTATGCACTATGTGATATAGATAAGACATCATATTTGCATACCATAATCACTCGGTTTCCTAGTATCACTATCATCCATCTTTATATATCAACTTTATATACCCCTTAACTGCTTAATTGATGTGTCTGTTTGAATATTCAAATTTAAAGTTCAAACGTCAGGCCAAACTTGACGCACTAGAAGAGCGGAGTGGATTCGGAGTAAAGTGACATAATACTAATGGTGGATTAGATTTGTTCGAGCAATAATGTTTTAAACTCAAGTATATTTCCTTTCACTTATAACGAGATTGTCATTTCCTTGATGGTTGATTTGAATAATTGTGTTTTAAGTAAGATTATTTCAATTATATCGAGCCAGTCAGTTTTGAGATGGAGTAGGAAATCAGAATGTCAGGATAAATCTACTAAGCTCATCACATATGAATCTATCTAGTGAATATCAATCCTCTAGTTGATGAAAGGCGATGTTGTAATAATATTTAGAAGGAGTAGCAGTTATTCCAATAACTGCTTCTTTCAAATCTCACTGTTCAATCTAAACACGAACCCATATTATGACTGAACTATTTGAAATATCTGACTGCATCTCTAGCACAATACCAAACATAGCCGTAGGATGAGAACTGCGAACTCCTGGAACAAGATGACGTTCTTAACTTCAGTGTTCATCCCATCGACAGCAAATTGAAACAGTTCAGACAACATAATGGCAAACATGTATTTATATTGAACATTAATTTTAAAGTAATGTACTACAATCCCTTTACCAAATAAAGTGTTTTTAAAGGCCATTCTTCTGCGCCATAACGATAAATTAGTTGATAGAGTATTCCCTCTCAATGGGTTCAAACCCTTGTCGGGTCTGATCAAGACTTGAAAATAGGTAGTGACTGTTCCTTTAGAACTGAAAGTAACGGGGTCGATCGAAAGAGACCTTACAAACCAGTGTCCCGTATAACTGTCTGGATGCCAGGCTAAAGATACCTCCCTACACCGCATAGTTTAAATTTCTTCCACCTCATATAAAGCTATTAACCTCACGATATAAGTGAAATATTCTTGAGTTGGATGTTAAAGCCAATTCGACCAATCAATAAATCTACAGAAGAGGGACACTTCTCAAGAATCATTAGAGAGAGATGTTTTATCAATATAGGCGCATGTCCCTCTGTAAACTATAGATAAATAAAGTTTTCTACCATAAACTTTGTATAAAAAATAAAAATAAACATACCAATCAGCGTCCAAATCACAATGCTAAAGCAAAGTAAAAACTTTAAAAATTGGCAAATAAAGTTAAACACTTAAACTTCAACCAGGAAAGTGAGGCCAGATGCACCGGAATAAAAGGCAACTCTTTTTACCTACCTACACTCGCCAAGGGTGAAATCGAAATTTAAAGTTGAACTCAAATATTTGTATAAAACACTTGCATGAACGCCAAATAATAAAATAATACAATAATAGTGTTGTGGTGTGCCTAAGTACTTTCACAACCAAAACTTGTTGCTTAAAAAGGATTACTGATTTAAAAATATATTATATTGGCCGTTGATCTAAAAAAGTTTGATCAAGAAAACAATTGCTCGTAAAAATATATCGAATATAGTTACTTCTTCCTTGTTTCAGTTTTTTTTAATATTTAATTGAACACGATTTTAATACAAAATCTCGTCAACACAAGAAAACAGTATTACAAGCTTCGACCGATCTCAAAATAAGTATGACACTTTAAAATATTAAATACCTTGGAAAATAATAAAAATATTTAGATTTCAGTTTTACTAGATTTAGTACGAGTTAAAAATCTTCGTTAAGGGATGATTGTGAAACCGGGACCTGCAGGTATCTCCAAAACATCGATATATACAATAATTGGTTTGTCAAATTATGCTTCAAAGCAATAACAAAAAATAAAAAACAAACATACTAATCCATGTCCGAATCACAATCCAGAATAAAGTATAAAACTTTGAAACTGATATTTTGAAAATATTTTAAAAATGTTCATTATGCATTTGTATCTTAGGATGAAATATGTTAGATGTGGAAATAATAAAGTCAGAAATCCAGTCAATACGCCGTTACTTGGATGTGTTCATTCCTTGCCGATTCGGATTTTAGTATTGACCTAAATCAGGTGACTAGTCTGTAATTTATGGCATTTACTGACAGAAAATGTCAACATTGATCGGCTGGAGGATGCTAGCGATAGGCTGTATTTAGACATTTATTACACATGTTTTCGAACTTAACCCTGATTTAGATAATTAAAATACTTTAAACGAATAGATTTAATGACATTTGAACATGTAAATAAAGTTCATAAAGATTTATCGGACATTTTTGTACGGCGTTTCACGATAGTGAACGCGTACTTTGCTATCGGTTACTGCCAAGATCGGGCTTCTTTGCTATGAAATTGTATGATATTAGTACGCATGGAAATAGTGCGCCTGATGAAAGAAATATATATCTGTTTTATCGTGAGATATGTATTCCGAAACGAGTAATGCATTTGGTTACAAATATACATTTGGAATAAATTTTCGGAATATATTTCGGAATCTAGTAAAATCTTGCGACGGGATGCATCCAAAATTTCTGCAATCTGGCTCGTGTTTACAATTAAAAGTAGTCCGGGAAGTTTCCGTCCTACGATGTAAAGTCATAACTTTTTATGAAATAAACAGCAATGGCAGGTGAATTTATCTAATTCTTCATGAAATCTAAGTTTATTTGAATTTAGTTCGAAGAGTATGATAACGTATTTTGGTGTTAAGGTAATTGTGTCATATTTTAAAACTGTTTATCAATTAGGGTGAAAGGGAGATAAATCGTACAGAACCATGTGCAAATCACCGATTTAGAAGTAAAATTAAAATAAAACGGGAATATTGTGAGTGATAATTAGCAGTTTAGTAAAAACCAGACTTAACAGCAAATGACCAAGTTACATACAACCGCTAGAATGTACCCCCTCATAGCGACGGTCGGGTCTGCTAAACTTATACTTCTCTCTATCCGAAATGACAAAACGATCAGGTACGTCTTTATAGATAAAACTTTAATAAATGTCTTTTTCATATATTTATGGAATTATTATTTTCTACCATTTTTCTTAGCAATACATGGTTTGGTACACTGTTTCTTTTTCCAAAAAAAAAAAAAAAAACCCATCCGTCGGACTATGCATAGATCCAACCTTTCCGGTGGGGGGGGGGGGGGGGGGGGGGGGGGGGGGGGGGGGGGGTGGGGGGGGGGGGGGGGGGGGGGGGGTTTCGGTTATATTCTGTCTTGCCACAACACCATTTTTCCAATTACGCCGTACATCAGCACGGCAGTGCTATGTTTCTCTGAACAGTAAGAAAACTTTTTGCCAGCGGCACGGAGAAGTAAGATGGGGAACGCTGCTTCTAACTAGACTTTAGACTGCTAGATTTTCAACTTGATTTAAATTGATTTATTTATTATTAGACAAAATAAACAAAAATATATCTGAAAGTGGTGCAAAATTTGAATTTGGTCGCTTGAAACCTCGTATGCAACAAACACCTGATCACAACATACAGCGCCGTGTCCACCGGAATTCAGTGAATAAAATGAGTTTATAATCTTTTTTAAAATTGCTTATTATCATTTTTACAACACTTAAAAGATTTACAAATGATATTTTTGAACGAAAAATTGTCATTATTAATTTATCACTGAAAATGATGCCATGTAGCGATTCACCTCATTTTTCACAATCGAAGCCATTAAATTATGTCACGTGGTGATGAAAGTCACGTGACACTTCGTCCTGAACTTTGTATCTCGGAAACTGGCGGCGTATTATATGTAACCCCACTGATTATAAATATTTAAAATTTGTACTACCACTAGTACAATAGAGTGATTTAATATCTATTTGTGCGCTGGTCATCCGATCCGTGTTTGGCACTGAATAAGGAACTAACACAACCATATAACATATACTAATTCCTTTATTTTTATCTTAACACAATTAGGTTTTTGTAATTATAAAAAATACCACAAGAGAAACATCCATAAAAATTGGTACAAACATACATCAAGCAACTTAAACAAAGCGTTTTGTAAATAAATATAAAAATCAAGAAAAAATAACAATATGGTGGTCATGTCAGTTTTTGTTTTAATTTCACAACAGAACTTGGTTAAAAATTTACTTTTAATATTAAGACTCCCTTAACCCTTTTACTCCCAGACGTTCAAATTATTGACGCTGTGCAAACCCAAAGGCAACGACAGAAACATGACGTCAGATCCCACAGTATTATGACGTCGTATTCATCTGTGCACATTGAACTCAGATAATACCAAAATTCATTGATAAATTTTGGAATATTACACCAAATTTATTACTGAACCGATTTTTATGAAATTTTCATTGTGACAATCTTTAATTGAATACCATTTTCATGATAAAAACATTTAAGGCCATTGCATTCTCTTAAAAAATCAATCGTGAAACAAGTTGACCAAAAATCTAAAAAAATAAATAAAATAAACAAAATCGTTTCAAGTTTTTAAGTGTTTTTTTTTTTTTTTTTTTTTTTTAGATTAGATTATTGAATCGAAAATTTTGATTGATCGTGACTAAGAGTAACCCTGGGGCATCGGGCGCAGGACATTTAAGCGAAAATTAAAAAAAACTCATAGTGGACTTTTGAGCGACGACTTTAGTGGACATTTGAGCGACAGATTTTAAACATTATGGACGTTTGAGCGATAGTTTAAATCTACTTTCTGCTTCAGTATGAAGAGAAAACGCGAAAATTTTAACAGAAATATGCAAAAAGTGAGATCGCAACAGATTTACATGTATCCTGGAATTTAAATATCTGGCTAAAATTTATGTTATTTTACTGCTTTATCCTGTTTTTACCAAGTTTTAACAGTTTTATTAATTGTAGTGCTAGACTGTTAATGGATTAAAAAAATTAATTGGTGCTTTTCAAAAACTTTATCCCTGCTCAAAATCCTACATCCATATATTTTTGGACAAGAAAAAATGTCGCTTAAATGTCTACCATGAGGAATTTCGCTAAAATGGGTTAAAATTTTGTCACTCAAATGTCCATTACTTTGTCGCTCAAATGTCCATTACTTTGACGCTCAAACGTCCGTTTATTTTCGCTCTTTTTGTCCTATGCTTTCGCTCAAATGTCCAACGCTGGGGCCACCATTCGAAAAGTGTAAGCTGCTTCTGCGCTCGCGCTAGATTTTTACATTATTTCTGTAATATTTTGTAATGAAATTTTATACACTTATCGGGTATGGGTATTTCTAATAAACTTTTGAGGATTCTATTATTTTCAGAGTGAATTTTACGTTTGGGCAATTTTTAAAAAAAATATTTTGAATGCATAATCATGTATTCTGTAAAACACCCTGAACATCAATTGATTGAATGGATAAGATTTCACATCCAAGTCAATAATATTTTACTTACATCGCGGCGTCACCAGCTATAGATAAATTGACAGAAATTTTTACCTTTGCAGTGCGCTGAGATCAATGTGCAGGGATGGTTCTTCGGGTAGATACCACGCGTGACTTTATACAGGGAATAGGTTTTTAAGGTCTCTTCAGAAGGACCAGGTGACTTAAATTTTTTATCGCCAAGTGCTTGGCGGAAGACTCCGGATGTGGTTCGAACCCACGACCTCTCACATACGAAGTAAAAAATTCAGCCAGACAGAATATCTTTATCAGAGAAAGTAAAGGTATCGCAGCATAAACTTTTAGATTTTATTACAATTAACTCTAGTATTCGAAAAAATACAGAATTATTATGCGCACACAGTATGAAGACTGTGTGAATGAATGTGTGAAATTGTAGCAACTCTTTGTTTCTGATCATGAAGCGAGAAATGAATGAAACTGGACATGTTTAATACAGTAAGCGAGTACTTTTAATCAAAGATTAAGCATATACTGTAATATCTTGAACAAGCTTTATGAAAACGATGGAAATTGTATACCATTTCAAAAATCGCTATCATATATACCTGCATACATTCGACAGTAAGGGTACTTGAACACGAGAAAAATCAACAAAACACCCCGACGGGTCGCGGAAAACGTATAAATTCTCTGATATGTTGTTATTTCTATTGAAACAAACAATTTTCAAGGCAACATATAAAATATCGGTAATTTCTTTGTCCAGATAGCTCAAAATTAAAACAAAATAATTCAATGTTTGTCTCAAAAAAGGGAATAGAAACGTTTATATTGTTTATACTGTGAAAGTAAAACAACATTTATTTTTGCTGAGTTTGTCGACAATCATAACATTTCACAAATTCATTTAGTAGATTGCTCGTTCCCGGTATGCTGACATGTGTGAGGATGGGGTTCGAACCCTTCCCGAATTAGACCAAGACTTAAAAATACGTAGGTAGTGGTTGTCCTTTTGTTCTAGTTCTTTATTACTCTCAAAACCACCAGAGGTGGTACCTCCTATACATAATTATACATAATATGGCGATTGATACAATGTATAGAATATAACATTATACCATAAAGTAATAGAATATAGCACAACACTATCATATAAACTATATACATATAGTGTTTTAGAATACTTTACCAGAGAATTAACATAAAACTAGAAAAACTGTGAGCCACAAGCTCACAAAAAATACCCCCGCTCCCCCCCCCCCACATAAAAAAATCCATCGGATCAAATTTTTATATAGGAGGTGCACAGCTACATTCATGAAAATCCATTGAAGGGTTTAGGAGGAGTTGCGAATAAGAGATAGGTACCTTAAGGTGTAACGGAAGGATGGAAGGACGGACCGACACACGGACGGACACCCCTAACACTATATGCCCCCACTTTTTAAGCGGGGGATATAATAATGGTATTTGTTTGAATAATAAGCAGAGCAGTAGACGAGTGATTGGGAAATGTCCCCACCAACAAGTACAAACTGCAGTTCTTATTATCCAAAACAATTTATCCATTTTTTATAAACCAAAAAATTACCTCTTGTGTTAGCTGTAAAATTTTAGACCCTCCATTCATTCACCGAATCGGTCAATGCTTTTAAATCTGTGGTATCTGTAGTAAAATATCTTTTGGTGCCAATCACATCTTGACACACAATGCTTATAGTCATTGTCATCTATCCTAGTGATCTTGAACTGATTCTCTTGTACCTCAAATATGTCGCCAACGAAAGGCTACATTTGATAAAATATGAGCTACCTGTACAGACAACAGAAAAGCTTACGACCTTATAAAATTTAATTTTGAAATTTTCTCAAATGTTATAAATACTGTAATAAGTCACATGTCATTTTAAACATTCAAAGCTCGCTAACTTTTTGCATAATGTTATTAAATACTAGAGGAATTTAGAGAAAACGAAGGATAAATGGTGAATTCATGACCATTCGCTCTGATTTACCATGTTCAACAAACGAATACTGAAATGCCTTAGACTTATGTTTTCAAAAACACATTAGATAAACCTTTAATGCATTACTTGGTGAGATCTATTTACATATTACAATCGCAGGACTACAATACTAATTTTAGATAATTCTACTCAGGTTAGACCCAACTTCGTCGCTTCAGAAATGTACGGTTTGATTGAACTTCCGTACCACACTCATAGTGTATCAATAGAGAGCGTCAAGATTTACATTCATCGATACATAAAACAATGTGATACATGCACTCATACTTATATTGTGTACGTATACACTGTAGCTCTTTTTATACCCCCTTAAAAAGTGGAGGTATATAGTGATAGGGGTGTCCGTCCGTGTTTCCGTCCGTCCTTCCGTTACACCCTAGGGTACCTATCTCTTTTATCCGCAACTCCTCCTAAACCCTTCAATGGATTTTCATTAAACTTTCACACAATCTTTGTGATATAATGTAGATGTGCACCTCCTATTTAAAAATTTGATCCGATGGATTTTTATATGTGGGGGAGCGGGGGATTTTTTTGTGAGATTTTTTGTGAGATTGTGGCTCACAGTTTTCTAGTTTGGTTAGTTTTTACTAGATAACCTATGTGGATATTATATTAACAGTTATAGTGGTATCCAAGTCACTGAAGAATCGAACCTGGAGATTGGTTGGTTGGTTGGTCGAATGCTGCTTAACGTCACATCGGCAATTTTCAGCTTTTTGCGACGAGAACTATTTTATTAATCTCTATAGATTAATCTATGAACAATTTTGTGTATGCATGTGAAGTGCGAGTGTGTTGTATGGTCTGCCTTGTACTAACGCGCTCAGGGCGACTTTAAAGTGCTAGTTCACAGAGTCAGTACACCGCAGACAATCGTACTACTCCCCTGAACCATTTTACTGATGCCAAGTGAACCAGTAAAGGCCAACGGCAATGAACATTCACTTTCCCCACATGTGGTTTGAGCGGGACTCGCAGCGGTGAGACTGACGTCTTATCCATTAGGCCACCACGGCATCTCCCGTACCTGGAGAGTAAACTCGGGTTTTCCGATAGCTCAATTCCACATCTAAATATCAAAATATCACAGGAACTTTATTTCTTTATTTTAAAATAAATAAATAAATAAATAAATAAATAAATCTTTCCAATTAAGGTCGAGCCCCAAAAGGTAGGACTTCCATGGTTGCGGTAGTGCGAGTGACATTTTTCGAGCGGTGGTCTGGAGTTGTACCCTTGGTCACGATCACTGGGTATAAAACTTTGAATAAAAAATCTAAACAGGGGTTCAAAATTATGTTTTGTAATGGAAGGTCCAGGACCTTTTGCCTTTATTTTTGGCAGGTCCCACATAAAGTTTTGAAAGTCCAATATCAACATTGAAAGATCCATGTGCAATTATGTAATTATATTGAAAAAGTAAAAATGGCAGGTTCAGCGGACTTTTACAATTTAAATACTAATGGTCCCAAGGTAAAATCAATAGGTCCCGGACCTCGGATCCAGGGAATTTTGAACCCCTGCTAAAAATCCAAAAGCTCAAAAACTAACACTATTTTGAATATATGCTTTTTTAGATTTTTGACAGTCAAAAACCTTAATTCTAAAAACTCAAAAAGATTTTGTATACATTTGGTATTTTAGGTTTTAAGTTAAAATTTCAAATATCTGAAGTTCTAAAACTTCTGAGAATTTTAAATTGTTAAGTGTTACACAGACCATACACAAGTTGACCGTCTTACGACATGATTCTTTCTTGTCAGACAGAAAATAGTGACCTAGCACCAAAACAAAATCGCATGTAGCTTACGTCATAGGTTTCCGTGACGCATATTACGTCATTGGCGTAAATGACGTTATGTGAGCTTACATACGTCACCAACGTAAAATAAACTTAACCGACCAGCGTAAATATGAATGACAATTATAAACACTTTATATCTTGAAATTGAATGTAAACCAATTAAACGACATATTTGTCGCTTTGGTAGTTTACCCCTAAACGACAAATATGTCGCTTTGGTACTGAACCCCTAAACGACAAATATGTCGCCTTGGGAGTAAAAGGGTTAAAATATCCCACATGTGTATGTTATTCATACATCTTCCAGTAAACTCATTTCCTCTCGATTTTGGTCATGATCTGGAGAGGTTCGTAAAGAAGCGTGAATATGTTCACGTAAGTCTTCCATAGGCGTAATCGAGATTTTGCTTTGGTATTTCATGATACGAAAATCTTTAATAGTTTCTTCTAACGCCCAATCAAATTTTCTGTCTTTTCTGCTATTATTGAACACACAAATTTCTTTTAAGAGTTTCGGGATAAAACAAACAAACAGCGTACTTAAGGATTCAGTAAGTGTATGGAATCGATTAACGGTCTTAAAACTCTGTAGAAGAGTAACAGAGATGTAGATTGTGCACATCAGGACAAAGATCTTTAACATTGAGAGAAAAACCTCGATCCGAATAGGTCGGTGACGATCTAACACAAACTGAAACAGATCCTTCGGAATGGCTGAATACCCCTTGTACGTCATCCAAATTCTAGTTTTTGATCTAGGGTTATTTTCTTGCCAGGTTTTACTAAGGGACTTAATGCGGTCATACAAATCTCGATAAACCTTGCCAGTTGATTTTATACTATCCATTCCATACATAATTACACTAAATCCGAATATGACATAACTGAACGAAATGGCAGGGTAAGCGAACAGACCAGTGTAGGTGAAAACTACCAACCGTGAAATAAATATAACACTATCGACAAAGACAATGTTAAATATATACATTACAAATAGAATTACAAGTGACTGAACTACAACAAAAATCACACCAACACACTGCATCCGGAGGTCAGATGAACGCCAAAACCTCTTTAATATAGGCAAATTGTAAGCGCGTAATACTATATGAAGCCAAAACAAAACAGGGAACCCATAATAGACAATACACAACAATGCCTCACCAACACAAACCAAAACGTAACATGGAAATACAAACATATACAATATCACCAAATACAATTTAGTGTTTGTCCGAAATGTTTTAACCACTTTCCACCTGTCTTTTTGTATGGTAACAACATGTTTCCAAAAGCTGGAATTCAGAATCATTACAAAATGTATTTTCATAGTTTTACCTATACGTCTATACCCTTTAGTGGATAGATAATCTGAAACTGAACCGAAGCGTAATTTAGTGGTGATGTCCAAATTTAATGCAGATATGGCAACATTTGGGTTATTTGGAAGACCCTGTTCATAGAAAGATGAAAGATCTTTAGGCACACAGAGAAGTACAATTAATAATAGAAGATGGAGTCCACACGCGACATATGGACCTCCGAAGAATATCAAAAAGTTCATTTTACTTAAATCATAACCGGCATACACAGATAAAAAGTCCAAAGGTACCCCACGTTTTACACTCTCAATGATAAATTCTCGTTGAAATATTCCATGCATCGCAATTTTCAGAGCAATAACAGACATTGTCATTATGACGTAAATGAAACGAACTGCACGTGAGCTACATAGAGGGTATTTCATAAAACAGAAGCGAAAAGGGCGGGATATGATGGCGCCAACACTAACTGGACTCTCAAAAATCCAACCATGACTTTTACAGTCTTTTAACGAGTCATAACTATCACTGTTGTCATTAATTACCTTGCTAAATGACTGGTAACTACCTAGTTTTATTTTCATTTTGTCTAGAGTCCGGTGCTGACTGATTCCAAATTTTAGCATCTCCGCAATCCTGAATAAAATTATAGGAACATACAAATAACATATAAATCCAGCAAGGAACGGAATGAACCACCACAGGCTAGCATGACGAAATGCTTGTCCTGGACACGACAGAACATAACGTGCTCTTGTCTTACAGTAGTAACTATGGCAACATTTATATCCTGCGGCTTCGACGGGACAAGTGATAAAATGGCAAAGCCCATACAGAAACTCAGACATAGCAATTCGTTCTTTAAAACAGAAGTAGCTCTGCTTATAGTACCTATTATTGATACTAGATGTCATGTTCATTAAAGCCATTCCTATCTGCCCTGTAGTGTTCCTTGTGCCTATGTGTACACGACAGTCTCCTTCCACTTTTATGTTAATATCAATCGGCCCAATTGTCTGAGCATTTAAAAGCCCAAGAGACCAAACACCGTATTCCATTGGCCAATTTAAATACTGACTCGCACCACCATCTCCATTATATGTCCATATCCAGTGGTATGGCTGTATAACACACGGTCGACTTTGGATCGAAAGTGTTGTATCATGAGTGAAATTCAATTTTAGATGAATCAAATTAGCATTTTCCGTAAGGACTTTGAAACGAAAAAACTGAGCTGAATTTGCATGCACTTTCATTCTACACGGTCCCATGTTGTCATTATTTGGAAACAAATCTCCCCAATCATCTTTTAGGATATTGTCCACATCACAGGCAAACAAAAACTGTAAACTTGTTAATATTATCAGAACAAGAATCACCATATTTAGTCTCTAAACGAATTCTATACGAACTATCAAAAATTATAACCTGAACGTAATTCGAAACAGGACATATAAAAAGGTTTATATTGTTGAAGTACATGGAAGAATGATTTCCTGTTTCAAACACGTGGGAAGATTATTTTCCGTTTATTTCATCTACGAAAAGGAAAATATTTAGTATTAGTGATAAGTGTTATCATTTAGTGATTATACTAAACTTGACATTCTGAGTTTCATTTCCCCTTTAACAATATTATGTTAATAATATAATTTAATATAATTTTATTTAATATAATATAAAATTAAATTGTCAAAACATCATTATGCTAAATCTTTTTTCAGCAGATTTAGCATAATGATGTTTTTGACAATTTAATTTTGTAAAGATATTGAGTCTGTTATGATAGGACCAGTTTCACACATGTATGGCCGACCACGCCCACAATGTTCCGACACTGGCCGCCATCACGGTACCAAAGCAGCGTCACAGGAACTAATGACGTACTAGTGTCAGTGACGTCATTAAATGGCGCAATTCAGGCCGAGTTTTCATTCTTTTTGCGTGTAAATCCAGCATCCGGCCATTTGTCGGAACATTGTAGGCGTTGCCGGCAATACGTCAATTTATGGACGGCAGTGTATTTACATTTGAACTTGATTTTAAACACATTATCTTCATACAATTAGAATATCTCTTAGCAAACACCACAATCACCATAAGCAGAGATTCATCATAGCCCTATCAAATTAAAAAAAAAATAAGTATCTTGTATTGAAAATTAACACTGGTATAAGATGTTTATGTTTCAATTTTAATTCACCGATTTTATACGGATACAAACGAGGTTTTTTAACAAAAATAATGCCATTGGTTAAATAGTTTCGAAAAAGTATGGTGTTTTTGTATCCAAAATGATTCTTGATCTTTCTAACACCGCATAATTAAATGTTCTTTTAGTTTTCAATTTTGATTACAAAGGTGGCCGGTGTAGCTAACATGACAGAATAAGCTACCATCCGGTAGCACCCGGTCTCACTTTCCAGTTGGAAGTTAGCGCGTTTTACTACATTCGTCATTTTGTAATTGTTTTGGGATTGTGGTTTGAACATGGGCTGGTATGTTTTTATTACTTTATGCAACATTTTCAGTTGATGCTCTGGTATAATGGATACCATTTAGTTCTACAACCCACTCTACTTTGTTGATAAGGATAATGCCTCTGCATCCAAATTTTCCCTGAATATATTTGACGTCCCATATATTCATTTTTCTTTCATTATGAATTTTAATAAAGTGGCTTTTGTTGTATGCTGAACATATTGTGTTTACAATTCTGGAGCACTCGGTATCACTTCCCTAATGTATTTGTCACGCGTTTAACTTAATTTGTCAGTGTTCTAAGTTTTTGATCGGAATATATTTATTTACCACACATGGCCAAGTGGTACAGTCACTGCCTTTCAAAGGCAATGTTTGTGAGCTAGAATCTCATTCGGGGCATGGGAATTTTTATCTCTTGCCCACACAAGAGCTGTAAAAAGCTCATTACCAGAGTAGCATTTCGGATGAGACTCAAAATAGAGGTGTCGTGTCTCAGTACACGCTCAGTACAAGCTTTTGTAGAGTTCCTAAGAGCTACACAGGACACTTACAACTATAAACGATTAAAACAGAGTGAGCAAGATAAGAAAGTTTTTACTTTGCTTTAGGATTGTGATTCGGACATGGATTGAAATATTTGTTTTCGATTTGCTCTATTTCTTAGTGTGATGTGTTAGATGTCAATTTCGCATACTAAAAGCACGCCGGCTATAAACTCAGAGGTTGTAAAATTAAATAAAAAACACATATTCCTGCAATTCTAGTTTTTAATACATAAATAAACACATAAGAATTATTCACTATTAAGAATTACAAATTAACATATTTTATTAAGAATATAATCATCTATGATCTCAACAAGAATTTCAATGAAATGGCTTGATTTTCGGCTGAATTTGAAACCAAGAACAAACAAGGACATTGATGAAGTAATAAAACAAAATATAAACATGTCTGGAAACAACTAATCATACACCCCTGACTGTTAGGAGACGCAAGATTGAATGGTTACAAATTTCCTGCAAGTTCAAATTTGAAATTTCTCAAAAACTAAGGTATACTCCCTTATGCAAAGTATTTTCTTAGCTTAATATGGTAAAATATATTTTGGTCCTTTGGGTAGCTTTTCAACATCTTCAAAATAATTTGGTTTCATAATTTTGGTCCAAGCACTACTGATGAGGAATTGTATTCCGAAACGGCCGTCTAGTGCTGTAAAATTAAAACTGGTATAATATGTAATTACATCAAGTCCAATGATGTGACGTTTAATTGATGAAAAGTACCTGAAGTACTTATGATGCAATTAGTGGTTTTATCGATGCAAATCAAATCTCTTTTTATAATAGCACAGATGCAGTGTATCTATCTCCCCACTGTCCTATCCCATCACCCCTTATCACAGTTTTTAAGAAAGTTGCAAGTAAAGCCCTAAATCATGAAATATTCAAATAGGATAAAATTCGCAAGTTTAAGCATATTCGTAAATTTTAAATTTTAATTTAAACATTTCAAACTTGCATGCAATATGAAATTGTATTCGAAACATTAAGATTCTCATTATTTTCCAAATTTGGTTTTCATCCACACAAACTATATATAATTAAATAATTACATTAATTGTTATTTCACAATATCATTACCCTGGTATGTTGCCATGACAAAATGTAAATTCAGTATTTAAATCTATGACGAATGTTTAATGTATTTTTCAGTCGGAATATTGATGGTGTGACCTGTCGTGACCACACTCTTCATTAACAAACTACATCAATACACAATATTGACGCTCACAAAAAGCACTGGTGAAGTTTCACGGTGCTTTTAATTCAATTGTATTTATTCAATTAGTGTTTAAGGAATGTGTTTTCATCTGCGACACATTCTATTCCTCAACTATTTTCTTCATGTACTTGTCATACTCTTACAATCTGCAAAACATTGTTGATATTTAGTTATTCATGAGACAAAGTAGTGTATATAAAAATATACGAGACAGGACATAAACATATGCTGTAATAATAATTATTGTATTTCCTGTTAAACAAAACAATGTTGGCACAATCATAAGAAGATTGGCAAACAATTTATGCCTTATTGTAATTGATAATGCAGATTAGGAATAGAAATAGTAATCTAATTCAAAAGTTGTACATGGTAATTCCATGGCGATGACTTAGCCTCAGTTTTCAACAGATTCGCGTGTTCAATGCTTTCTTTTAATAAATAATGTCATATCTTACCAATACGCCGGATTTTCGATGATTCCCTGGTTGAAGTGTTAGTTTGTTCCATTTTAGAGAAGAGGAGCCGATAACTGTAAAATATTTTATTTTTTATGAACCCATAAAGTAAACATTAATAAAACTTGTACTGTCTATTGGCTGTTTTCGTAAAAGAACAGAACTTATTCTCCATTTATAGTATCCATGCATATTTCATAAAATTACGTTTTTATTTAGAAATAGTTTATAGTCTCTTCAGAAAGATTATATGTATTTACAAGCATATGTGACAAAACGTTTATATTTACAATTAAAACGTCTGTTTCTTGACCAGTAATCAACCTTTAGTCACCCATTACGTAAGGTGCGTATATTTGTGAGCATATGAGTGTGTGTGTGTGGTGTATTTTTCTATTGTAACATCATAAATTAGGTGTTCATGGACACAACATTTAATTAAAACAAGTTTCATGATGAAGCCGACAAAGTGAATCAATTGAACTGTTAAATATTTATCGCCAATTTACTTTTGTAAGTAAATTTAGATAAATATAATAGTTAACAATTTAGTCTTTTCATTATTTAATTGAAAAACATACTTGCATCCATCCATGTGAACTACAGTAGTTGAATGTAATTTTCTTTGGAAAACCTGTTCAATCTTCGAAACTATATCTGTGGGATACGCTTTCCAATTTCCATCAGTGTCCACATATTCCCATTTATAATGGGCGTTTCCTTCATCGTCTGTTAAAAATAAATTTAAATTGGCTCAATATGCATTTTCTTGAAAATAAGATTTTTCATTCTTAAACATTCATAAATAGCGTTATCTTCAGATCGCAATTGCAGTTTGTAATTAATCCATTTTAACATACCGACGAATGTCCCAATTACAATCACAAAGCATAGTAAAAACTTTGCAAATATTACTACTTAAATTTCCACCAGGGAAGTGAGGTGGCTGGTTGCTCCAAAAGAGTTAGTTTTTTGAAGCTAGCTACAACCGCCATGTAAGACACTAACATTGAGAATAAAATGAACATGGAACTAAGGGATGTCAGATATATCCATGACAATTCTAGATGCAGAGACAGACACCATAATAAACAACAATATTTATCGGCCATAAACATTAAATATACACGACAGGTTATAATAAACGATACAACAATAATTAATATTAATTTCGTAATACAATACACGATGTTCTAATATCGGAAATGGTATTCTTTGTTTTTGCTGTAAATCAGTATTGGAGATGTTACTCAACCTTGTTTGTTTCAATATACGTACTATTAAACATTGTGAGAGTATCAACTTATACTTTACCAGACGTTTTTGATTCAACATCTTTGCGATAGTCTTGAAGGTGATCAGCATTCACTTCTTCCACTTCAGAATCACTACTAGAAGTTACAATAGAAACATCGCTTACACTTAATGTATCATTACATTTCTCTTCAGGCCCCTCTAATTCGTGGACAGATTGTTCGGTAAGTTGTATATTTTTCTGGTTCCTTTCCTCTACAGATAGACGAGGCTGCCCTGTGTCTATCACAAAATACCACCGCTTTTCGTCATCTAATGTTCTTGCCAAACCATCATTTCCATCGTTTCTCAATGACGTTTCACTATAAAATGTAATATATTTATGAAATTTAATAAAATATTATACTTAGTACATGAACGAAAGAATACATTTATTTAGTGAAGCTACAAACATGTCCTGCAATAAAGTTTTAAACACAATTAATTGCATTTTAAATACAATGGAAGTGAACAGTATTGTGAGACTGATCTTAAACGAACATTTGTGATATTTTCACTTCATCTACATGCGTGGCTATATAATTACCTACTTTGTATTATAGCAGTATAAATTTAACAACACCAGACGGTCGTTTCGTAATACATTTCCTCTTCAGCAGTGTTTGCACCGAAATTGCGAAACCAAATTTTAATTTTAATAACCTTTGCTGTGATAATTGGAGTGGTGAAGTAATTAGATAGCAGAAAATAATAATTGAATGTCATTTATGTTTGTTCAACGAGATCAGTATTGAAATATTGAAAAAAAAGCCTATCACAAAATTCAAAATCACAAATTATATGATAAAAGAGGTAATAATGTTTGACGTTTACTATACAATTTTAATTGTAACTAATCAGAAAGTCATACGACAATTTTAAAAGTGTATCTATATACACAGTTTCAAACAAATCTGTAAATTTCTAAAGTAGGTCAAAATAAAAAACATAATGATTAAACCATGTCATATATAGATACGTTCACCGGAACTCAGTTCAGTTTATTAGGGTGAAAAATTAAGCAAAAATCGGATCAATTTTAAATCCGATAATCAAAAACAAACGTAATAATCCATGTCCGAATCACAATCCAGAAGCAAAGTAAAAACTTTGGAACTGACAAGTAAGGTTAGACACGTGAACTTTCACCAGAAAAGTGAGGTCGGGTATTCCGGAAGGGTAAGTACCTCCTATTTAGCTAGGTGTGTAATCAAAATTGTGTGAAAGGAACATGGAACTTTGAGACGTCAAATATATCCAGGGCAATCCTGAACACAGAGACATCAAACCTATCAACAACACTGTGATGGCGGCCATAAAACTTTTTGAGGGCCTTGATAAGCCTAGGCTTGCAATATCCCTGAGTCAACAATTTATTTGCATGCAGCCTACTTCGTTGTGCAAAGTCCCCGTAGTGGGAACAAGCTCTACCATAGCGTAGTAATTGGGAAACAAATACGCCATAGGCAGGAGAAGCAGGTATATTGCGGCATAAAAAAGGGAAAGTTGACAATAAAAAAATTGAAGTCATCAGGTTTGTCATAAAGTTTTAAATGTAGCCTTTCGTGTGCGTCAGGTATAAGTCTAAATATGAAGCAGAACTCGAGGAATCAGTCGTGTCTTTTATTTCAAGCTCACTAGGATAGAAGACGTTTACATAGTCTCCAAATTTACGACTGTTAAGAGACAGAACGTCATCTATATATCTGTATGTTGAGTTGAATGATTTGGCGACAGTCACCTCTCCAGATTTAACAAGGTTCTGCAAAAACTCTGCTTCATAAGAATAAAGAAACAAATCAGCAAGCAATAGTGCAGTTTGTTCCCATTGGTATACAGATTGTTTGCTGAAAAACTTTATTACCAAACACAACAAATATATTCATTAAGACGTTCTTGCAATTTAGAATGAGGGATAGTCGTATATAGTGTAGACCATCTTTGACGATTGTCAAAATTTGTGTATGAGTTACCGATAATGATTTAGTAGTACATTTAGATGGGCCTGCTATATATGTCAGCAACAGTAACAATACTTACCATAGTTCTACTTCAAAATAACCTTTATTTCCAAACTTGTACCGTTTCATTGTTTTATTTGGCCATCTCACCTATAAATCATATAAATATAGTGTATAATACTGTGGAGGAGAGTTATTCTATAAAAAGGCTTAATTACTCATTGCAAACAATTTGAAAGAGAGAAATGAGGTCAGTAAGCCAAACGTATTTACAGGAAAAAACAGCAATAACAGGCTTTCTCCTATAGTAGATATAAATCGCTTGCCTTATAACCCCGAAAGATACCATTCGTCATAAAAATAGAATTGACAAAACGATTAAAGGGCGACAAGCTGATTAAAGATTAGATTGAAATTTGAGAATGCAAGAGTATATAATTTAGGAAGCCATAGTGACAGTACTGGCAAAGCTCGTATTTAAGGATAAAATAATACTATGATACATTTTATATTTTAGATATAAAAAAATATGACAAAAACCACTAAATATTATTAAAAACATCAAAAGTTAAACAAGTTTTGAGACCATTGATTACAACATTTTCTATTTTGGACGGTAGTTTAAACTTTAAGTATATACGATATGCACATAGTCTCTTTATCAGTTAGTTGTTATAGCAATGAGAAATATATTAAGCTAGTATTTCACCTTCATTTCTGATTAAATTATACATTGTTCGAATGTTTGAAATTAATATTTGTTAACATATTTAGATATTTTTCAAGTTAAAAGGAATAATATTTTATGGTATTATTTCTTAGTGACTGGATATAAAACGGCAAATATATGCAATGTGTAATTAAAACATGTTATATGCAAGACAAATTATAATTAACAAAACATTATTTTAACAAACCATGTCATGGTTTAAATTAAACTTACTGCAACAGTGGAGTTGTCGTTTACAATAAAAACAACACCAACGGTTCCTGCACCCCCGTCTTCGTCATGGTATCTCCAATCTTTTCCTTAATAAATTAATAAACTATATTTAAAAATTTTTATAAACAGTCATCCAATATTGGAACAATCGTTTTTTAAATAAATATGACAAAACATTCAAAGAACTGTTCATTGTACAATCTGATTCCCCAAGTTCTGCTTCATGTTAAGACTTAAGGACGTCCACGAAAGGCTACATTTGAAAATGTACGACAAACGTGTTGACCTCAATGTTTCTATTGTCAAATTCATTTTCTATGAGCCATATACCTGCTTTTCATGCTAATGGTGTATTTGTTTCCCAGTTAAAACGCTATGGAAGAACTATGGGAACTCAATAAAACGAAGCAAGCTGCTAACAAATTAATTGTTGACTCAGGGATAATGCAAACCTAGGCTTATCAGGGACGTCGAAAGGTTTTATGGCCGTCATCACAGTATTGATTTTTTAGTTTGTTGTCTCTGTGTCCAGGATTGCCCTTGCGATAGCCAACAAGCTACGCATACAATCTAATCGTCTAGTATTTTGTCCAGAAGTAGGCAACAGTTCGTTAAAACGTAACATTATTATCAAAACAAATGCATGACATGTATGTACATCATTAATTAAGGACTGGCTGTATAAATTGATCTATTGATCAAGCACTGAGACCGTTTTTTCAACAGTTTATTGCTCGAATAAAGGCAATATGACTGATAATACAATGTGCACTTAAAAAAAACAAACGCTTGCAATATATAAACCATAAGGTTTCTTATTTTTTATATTTTACAATCTGCTTCTTTGTAACTTGTACAATTACAATCAAGCCTGTGTTACAGGTCACCTCAATACAAGAGGCATCTGCTTTTAAAGGTCAGTAAAATATTTTCCTATTGCTCTTAATTAATATTTTTACACTTATATATAAGGACCATTTGCCTATAAAAGCCACTTATTGGGTCCCTTGGGTAACCTTTATAGACAGATTTTACTGTAGTAGTTTTGTAATAATTTGTATGACCCAAATTACAAATGTCAAACATTGAGCAGTACATAAAGACAAATATTGACATAGTAGATTGATGACACACAACAAAACATTAAATATGTTTACCTCGTTTAACACGACATCCAACAGCAATCAATTGGTCGTCTATTAAAACCCTTGGTTCTTCAACTATCACTACTTCTAGGCCCCCGTTTACTCCACAGTGATACTTATGATACGTAGTGGTTTCAGTGTCCCATTGAACCCATACCATACCTTGAAGCAAGACATTTATGTGACACGTAAGGGATGGATGTATACTTGATGTGGCTGTGGTATGTAGCTTTTTTCACGAAAAAGTCACTTCCCTGATGGAAGTCCGCGGGTTTATCACAATTTGCCAGTTTCAAAGTTTTTACAATGCTTTGGGAATTTATTTAGAACATGGATTGGTATGTTTTGGTAATGTGTCGAATGTGGCCGTAATATTTCCTACTTCATGTGTTTTATTAATGCGTGTCAGCCTTCAAATCCGCTGTGAGTTCGAGCCCCGCTCAGACCACATGTGGGAAAGTAAATTTTTCTTGCCGTTGACCTTTACTGGTTCACCCGGTATCAGTATAATGGCCTGGAAGAGTGGAACGCTTGTCTGCGGCGTACTGACTATGTGAGCTAGCACGTTAAAGTTGCCCTGAGTGCGCGCTAGTACAAGACAGACCATACAACACATTCGCACTTAACATGCATTCATTAAATTGTTCATAGATTATTCCATAGAGATTAATAAAATAGTTCTCGTCGCGAATAGCTGAAAAATTGCTGATGCGACGTGAAGCAACATTCAACCAACCAACCAACCATCTTTTATTCGATTATACCCTATTTTTCACATTGCAATAAGTAAAATGTTAACTTTGTATCACAGAATGCGTAATAATTGACAAAATTACATTGTATCTAAATAAATATTATAAGTTGTTAATACAAATATATGATAAACAATTTTAAAAAAAATCATAAATGGATTTAAAAGTGAATTATGCTTTTATCTTTAAAATTCCATTGATCAATGAAATAAATTTCATAAATAACTTTTTTGCATCCAATTCAATAAAACACCATCATTTTATAAATTTAACAATTAGTTGGAAAACTGGGATTTTCCGTAATATAGTACACGAGAATATATGGTTGAGGTTAAGGTTAGAAAAACAACATTTTTCAGTTACAGATTTTGATTTCATGTTTTAGCAAGTTTATTTATTATTTTAGTGCGATTACCGTTGCTTGTCTGACCAACTACAGTCCCAGGGCCATTTTTGTCTTGATCCTCGTGATTCCAGCTTGGACCTCTTCGAACCCGTGTTCCAATACATGGGACATTTTCATTAACTTCCTGGTGTATTGTATCATGATACTCTGGGTCTGTCACAAAGGATATCACATCATCCTAAAATATTGGAGGATTAAATAAATCTTAAGCCACTTTCACATGCGCTAATTTACTCATGGGGTGCAGATTTTGCATATATGCAAAATCTGCACCCGGGTGTAAAGTTGAGCATGTGAACGCAATTGCATATATGCAAAAGTAAATATACACATGTGCAAATATACACCAAAGCGTAAATTTGCACCTACTCAGACCAGACGCAAATTTACTTTTGCATATGTGTATATTTACTCCTAGTGTATTTTTTGTCATGTGATCGCGTAACTTATTTTAAACACGTATGCAAAAATAAATCCGTTGTCTATGTATTGCGACATTGCCTAGTTCAGTAAAAGCGCGCCAAGTTAACATAAAAATGACTGTCCAGAAGAAGACTGTCAATTAGGTAATAGCCACCTGCTTTTGGACGCCTAATTTCTGAGAAATTTTTCATTGAACCAATTTTAGCAAATTATGCAAATGAGGTCAAATTTTGCCAGTTGAGCATTACAGGCCATTTTGGGCTTTTTGTTTCCTTGGGCGCCAAGTAATCGACCAAACCATTGCAAAGCATTTCAAACGTGCAATCATTTGAAAGTTCTCGATCTACTTAAAATTTTCAAACGTTTGTAGCACAATTCTGTCGTTCCAGTCTGTTGCCCTTTCCCTAGGTGAACAAATTTAGCTCAACTGGCAAAAGCTTATGGCATGGTGAACTCTTCAACTCTGAAACCACTAGGTCAGTTGAAACTAAATTTGGTATGGAAGGACCATAGGTGGAGTGGATCAAATGCTTGGTGAACAAATTTAGCTCAATTGGCTAAAGCTTATGGCATGGTGAATTCTTCAACTCTGAAACCACTAGGTCAGTTGAAACTAAATTTGGTATGGAAGGACCGTAGGTTGAGTGGATCAAAGTTTGTACAAGGCGACCCTGTATGACATCCAAGATGGTCGCCATTATTATAAATAGCAGAATCACTCAAATGGTCATTGTGCATTCAATTTTCCACCGATTTTCTTCAAAAATAGAAAGTAGATACATGGCCATTTAACATATATAACAGGTTTTTCTGAGAAATTTTTCATTAAACCAATTTTAGCAAATTATGCAAATGAGGTCAAATTTTGCCAGTTGAGCATTACAGGCCATTTTGGGCTTTTTGTTTCCTTGGACGCCAAGTAATCGACCAAACCATTGCAAAGCATTTCAAACGTGCATTCATTCGAAAGTTCTAGATCTACTTAAAATTTTCAAACGTTTGTAGCACAATTCTGTCGTTCCAGTCTGTTGACCTTTTCCTTTCATAAATGTTTATGGTATCCCGTAATTTGTTGTATTGTTGCATTTGTTGCCCCTTAAGTACAAACGCTTTTCTTTTATGTTAGAAAACCAAAGTATTATTGCCAACATGCCTGATTTCTTTACACTTAAACTACTATTCCTAATTCTAGATTGAAGGAAAGTCTAATTCTAGTCTTGTTAATCAAACAGCAAGCAAAGATACAATAGTGCTGCACAATAATTATGGTTATTTTTCAAACATAAATATACAAGACATATACTGAAGAAACCATAAACAAAATATTTTTGATAGACAACATATTTGTTGTGTTTGGTAATACATTTATGTATGTTTTACCAGCAAACAATCTGTCTACCGATAAACACAAACTGTGCACATTGCTTGGCGTGTTAAATCTGAAGAAAAGATCGTCACAAAATCATTCAACTCAACATACAGATCTATAGATGGGGTTCTATTTCTTAATATTGCTAAATTTATAGACTATGTAATGTTTTTATACCCCAGTAAACTAGATATAAAAAACAACTAATTCAAATTCTGTTTCATATTTAGACATATACCTCAATTATGACGCCCACGAAATTCTAAATTTGAAACATATATGAGAAACGTGATGACTTCAATTTTACTATTCTTTTTAGCAATATAACTGCTTCACTTTCAAACACAGTAGATTTTTTGGATAATAAGGCGGGCATTCTGACATAGACAAATGAAGGGAAACATGCGCCGCGATGTGCACAATGTCTATATTAATGATGTCACAAAACTAATTAACATACATACCATATCTTCATGTTCGATATCCCCTGTAAAGACACCTGTTTGTAGCATTAGTCTTAGCATAAATTCGTTTTGTGATGTGATCTCATATCAAAGGCATATTTCTGTAAATTAAAAACAATAACGTGTTTATCACGAGAAGCTTACATTAAAATTTGTATTTTGTAGATTATTTGAGAACTGTTCCCAATATCAGATTGACAATACCGCATAACTATGTAACATTTACAATAGCGTTGGCCTCTTTCTTCCTGAAATCTGGAACCAAGGAGCATATGCAACCTAATTAATTGACATACGCAATCACCAAGTTTCATCTTGTTGATGTGCATGCTAAGAAAGCCTTGTAATAACGTAATAACAGGGATAAACAATTTCTTTATAAGTCATTTAACTGTATCACAATATATAAGCATAAAAATCAAATAACGTAAATAAAAAACAAATCAGAAAATACCAGTTCATATCTAAATCAATCCCCTTATAAAGCAAAATAAAAACTTTGAAAACTGCCAAATTAAGTAAAGCAAGCCATCACACCAGGAAAGTGAAGCCGGGTGTTTCTGAAAGATAAACGCCTTGGAATTTAAAAACTTCTTTTTGTCTACTTCAAAGCGGTTATTCAACAAGATCCGTCATTCCATATCATTGTTTAGATCTGACAGTCAGTATAAATAATAAGATAGGTCAATGTGAGATTTTTTATCTTTCTGAGAAAAAGGTTCAAGCACCGAAAGTGAGTGGATCGTTCACGAGCTAATATCAATAAATGCATTTAAAAAGGTTAATTTTCTGAACAAAGAATTGTAATCAAAAACAAACATACTAATCCATGTCCTAATCACAATCCAGAAGCAAAGTAAAAACTTTGGAACTGACAAGTTAGGTTAGACACGTGAACTTCCACCAGTTATTATAATACATATGACATTATACCAGATATAAATTCGGTGCATGTACAGACGTTGAAAACTGTACAATATACACAAATGTACATTAATTTTTAAAGTCTATACCAAAATGTATTAAATATGATAAACATATGTCGTTAACCTGCAAAGTTAAAAGGCAATCATTCAGTTTTGGCCTTAAACTCTCAATCGTGTGTCTATACAACAAGACGATACTCTGTCCAAAGTACCTTGTGAATCATTAGTACTGTAAACGTATTTATTTACGCGTGAATTAATTTTCGCAGTAAAGAAAATTAAGACATTTCCGCGTAGTTTAATTTTCGAGTTTTTAAATATGCACTATAACACAATAAGTATAATTTTCGCTAGGTTTTCCTTTTCGCACACAATAAACGACCGCCAAATAAGCGAAATTTAGTACTCTGCGAAAATAAATACATTTACAGTATTTTAAACTCTAGTAGAGCAAACAATCACATTATTACTATTTTGATTGAAATTATTGTTATCACTTTATAACATGGACACTGTGATTTTATGTATATTTTGTTACCATGTTTTTATACATTCGTGACAATCTTCCTATGTGTTCAGGCTTAAAAACTTTACCATTACTTGTCGCAGAAATTCCCTCTAAATGCATCTGAAAAATATATATTGCATCTTAAAACGTTTTGATTTTCACAATTTCGGCCTGAATACTACTGATGGGATATTTTATTCTGAAACGGTTGTTTAGTGAACTATAATCATTTACAATATAAAAACATTGTGCATTAAAATTGGTTCCATTTTACTACCTCAGTGTTAGAAACTGCTTCATCAACATTTACTATCTAATTTCAGATGAATATTTTAATCGTATTGGAGAAGTGGTAACTTAACAACTACAAACATACAGATCCATATTTAAATCAGAAAAAAGTAAAAACTTTAAAAACTGAGATATTAAGTAAAACATATCATCAGGGAAGTGAGACTGGTTGCCCCGTAACAGTAAGCACCTTCTGTTTAGATAGCTACACCATAGATAGCTATACATCTTAGAACAACACGGAGTTTAAGAAAATAACATTTGTACTAAGTTCATAATTAAATACTATTTATTTTGTATTTTGTTTTCCACATACCGTCTCAGCGTTGCCAACAGGAACACAGTATACTTTATTGTCAGATTCAGCGAATCTATTCGCAACTCTCAACAGCTCGAGGTGTATCTATAATATATTTATTAGAAATAATATATGCAAGAACGTATTGTTAGGTTGTTCCGGTTATTGGATGTTGTGATCTTCAGCAAGTTATTATTCTATTTGACATCCTCGTGAGGATATTGGACCTGTGGAATTGCAACATTTACAGCTGTTGTCACAGCCATGGTCACATCGGGGTAGCATAGTGTGATCTGGTTGACACTGGAAGCACAGTGTGGCATATCCTATCAACGTACATCCTTGGCACTGGGTTTTGTTAAATAGTTCATATCAGTTTTGGAGAATTACTTAAAATTACTTACAAACAATAAGTGTCTGGACGGACCGAAACTTCAGAATACATGGAAGAATCAAAGTTTTAAAAAGTAATTTCTGATAAGACTTAAAATTAAAATTTTTAGAAATGATTTTGCATTTTATATTGATATACTCACGTCATCCTTAACGTTAACAAAAGGACAATTAGAGGAACCATCTGGTCCGTAAAGAATCTGTTCCGATGTCGCGTCCCCGTCAGATATCAATATAATTCTTGGTTGTATCGTAACATCACGTATTTGTCTCTTCGGACCTACAAGTGTTATGAAATAAGTTATAATTCAGAAAGAATTGGTTTGACCACTACTGTGATATTTGACACACAAGATAAAGAAAACATGCAGCCCAAATATAAACTGTCAAGTCATTTTATTGACGAATCCCACAGGAGCAGCTTTTATTGGGTACATAGCACAATCGTATTTAACTGTTTAATGTGGTAATACGACAAATTTGCTATTGCACACACACACACACACACACACACACACACACACACACACACACTATTTCCCCCTCTCCCATTAAATAAAGTATATTGACATGCATTTAAAAAGTGCAAAAGATCTGTTGAATAATGTGTTCTTTGGAAATAGAAAATAAGTGTAAAAACTATTGTAAAACAGCAAAAGTAAACAAACATGATGGATGCTACAAAAAATAAACAAACAAGAAACACTGCAGTTTTGGATAAATCTATAATTGTGTATGAAAACCAAAAACAGACCTACCGAAAAATAAAATAATAGTTTTGAATTGTCCATATCTATTCGTAAGAAATGATTTGGCTTTGAAATAGAAAGACTCCTTAATCACACAACTTCAATGCCGATACAAGTCATCTTCAAATTTTGACAATGCTATTATTTTCTAATTCCTCTCTACTTTTTAATGCAGTACTTTAAATTCACAGAGCAATGGGTTTTGCAACGAATGATTATAAATGATAAAATTCAAAATATACACTTTGTGGGTTTAACAATAAATATATAGTGTATAGGTTAACTGACCTGTCCGTTTGACCTTACAATAAAAATTTTCATATAGGAGGACCCAATCAATACATAGGTTAAGTTCGCAATTAATTTATATGCATATTGCCCATGATTATGGCTGACATCATATAAAAGAACTATACACTTTTTAACTCGTCCATAATGAATATTTATATATCCTACCTCTCACTAGTTTCTGTGAATTTCATTCGACAATATCGGTCACGTGGTGACCTAATATAATCCATATCGGGTCAGGTCTGTTCATATCATGTCAGTATGAGAGTTATTTCCCCTGACCAACGTCAATGGCGCCGCCTCGTAGTAAACACGTCATATTTATCACAAGTATTTACGGCAAATACAGACACTAGTAAAGGTGTTGTGATATTGAAACAAAATATTTGATGTCGGAGGATAACAGTGCAATTGATTTCTTTGACGGAAGCTGCTAGTAAGTCAAATTCATTATTATTTTCAATATTTTGTCAGACATAATGTCAAACGATGGTATTTCTAACTCAGTCACCATTCACATGTCGCTGTGTGGATACATTCAAATTGGTTTTGTAAATAATTTATTGATATGATCGGTATGATATCATAGTTACACAGTGTTTTAGTGACATAATATGATATATAAAGGGTTTGTTTGGAGCTATAGGTTACTAAAACATACAGCAGTGTCTCATCCTAAACTCTCCGGTCTCCGTATCCGTGTACTGTATGTTTGTTTAAAGGTATCCACCGTGGGTCTTCAGGGTGATCGGTAGGATATAATCGTTACACAGTCTGTTGGTGACCTAATATGGTTTATACAGGGTCAGTAAATTCCATATCTGGGCTCGGGCTTCGCCCTCGCCCGTTATGGAATTTACTGACCCTGTATAAACCATATTAGGTCACCAACGGACTGTGTAACTGATAATATTTATTGACCGATGCTATTACAACGTATTTTTATAGCCGTATGCACTATTACATATAAGGAATATAAAGATTAAATAGTCAAATTTATACTTAAATCCAGAAAATTCCTGTCTTAATGAGGGGTGATAAATCTTTAATCGTGTTAAACTGCAAAACGATCCGACCCTATGATGAAAACAAAATGGCGGATCTAAAAACGTATTTACGGTTTTGATTAAAATGATGTATTATTTGACACAATATGACAAATTTCTTTTATTTATACGTTATTATCACTAAACTGTGTATTTAAGCCATTCATACCGTTATATAACGTTATATAGTTTATTATAAAATACGTAATGATAAAATCCGTGGTAATACATTGTCCTCAAATATACTTTCAAATAAATGTGCGTTACTTACAACACATAGCGGCAGCCATCGCCATATAAAGTCCCCCGACCATTGGTGATGGCCCTCCGACCTGTAGATGTTCTGAAATAAGTAGGGGTACAGTTTGATTACGTAAAACGGTAAAGATATACGATAAAAAACAAACGTGCTAATCGATATCCCAATCACAATTCAGAAGCAAAGTAAAAACTTTGAAACTGACAAATTAGGTTAAACACGTGAACTTGCACCAGGTGAGTGAGACCGGATGCTCCGGAAGGGTAAGCACCTCCAGTTTAGCTAGCTATACCGACCAAGTGTGTAATCAAAATTAAATGAAAAGAAAATGGAACTATTGGACGTCAAATATATCCAGGGCAATTCTGGACAATGAGACATCAAACTTATCAACAATACTGTGATGACGGCCA
Organism: Anadara kagoshimensis; assembly: GCA_021292105.1. NCBI lineage: Eukaryota > Metazoa > Mollusca > Bivalvia > Arcoida > Arcidae > Anadara > Anadara kagoshimensis. Next base: position 3,840,672 of record CM037871.1, read on the forward strand.
TAAAACGTTTTGATGTCCCTGATAACCCTAGGCTTGCAATATCCCTACTTTCCGCGATTGTCATAAAGTATGTCTGTAAAAAGGAAAATGTCGGCGGTATGGGGATTTTACACATGCAAAAATGACGATGTTTACACCGTAAGTGATGTCCTTGGTGACGTTTTACGTCATATGCGCAACAGTAGCCGCCATTTGCATGGTTTTTCAACAATTTAAATCCCCATAGCACTAACGTTTTTTTCCTATGCAGATATATTTTGGGCTAATTGCGGATGCGCATACAGATTTCCTGTTACGACTAGGTACAAGTAAGTGAAAAATATCGATCTTTATTCAAATTTATTTGATTTTCTATGGATAAAAAGAGAATTTCACTGTCACAACCACAGTGTAACTACAGTAGGTCAACAATTTGTTGGTAAGCAGCTTGCTTCGTTGTTTAGAATTCCCGTTGTGGAACCAAGCTCTTTCATAGAGTATTTATTGAGAAACAAATATACCAGAAGCATAGAAGCAAGTATATTGCTGCATAAAAAGGAAAGTTATCACATTTGTCATATAAGTTCAGATGCAGCTTTTGTTGGCGTCATAAAAGTTAAATGAACAAGAAATGAATAGATATATTATTAAATCCGGATGGTTTATGGTTATATGTTCTAGCTACATGTACATGTATTTTGGATTTCTTAGCTTTTGACATGGTATTTTTGAATCGCCCTGTAAAATTGTTTGATTTGTGCGTTTGATTGTTTTGTAAGTATGTCCATGTTTATTTTTTGCGTAATGTATATTGTAAGGATTAAACATATAATCAAAAACAAACATACTAATTCATGTCCAAATTACAATCCAGAAACAAAGTAAAATCTTTGGAACTGACAAGTTAGGTTAGACACGTGAACTTCCATCAGGGAAGTGAGGCTTACACATAGGATATTTACGATGAGGAACTGTCATTGATGTAACGAAAAGGAATCTCGACTGCAGAGTGGCAGAGATGTATAGCTACTGCCCGTTTGCTCGACTGGAGAGAAAGGAATAACGCTAATATCTCAAAGATTTGAATGGCACAGTTAAAATCAACTGATAAATTACCTACATGAGCCGAGTCGTTGCTAATAGTCCTTATTTCGATCTAATCCGTGCATTATAACTTCTTTCATGCACCAAAACGTGTTTTGGATCGGTGTTTACAATGTTTAAACTTTTGACAAAATGGCGGAGTTTTTCGTGTGACATAATGATGACGGAAGAATTTATTATTTACGTAGGTTCACGAGGGGTACAATGAAGGGTAGTTCAAAGGTCGAGTTGAGTTTAAAAGTTTGAATTTACGTCAATTTTTTCAAAAGTTTGAAAATGCAGAAAAGTAGTTCACTTTACTACTTTATTAAATCGATTTTGGTCATCCCGGTTACGCAAAAATCAATCAATTCTTGAGCTACACTAACCTATGTAAATAGTTTTTCGTCATGACTACGTAACATAAAGAACCCCGCCATTTCGTAAAAAGATTATCATTGTAAACACCCACCCAGGTTATATTTCGTCGCATAAAATGATATATTAAGCAAGGATGGAACCGAAGCAGAAATTTTCAGTTACGACTCGGCTCATGTAAGTAAAAGAATCATTGATTTGTACCCGTCGTATTGAAATTTATAGAGTATTTTGCGATCTTGCTTTCTCCGAAATAGGCTAAATAAACAGTAGTTAACAAGGGGTTGAGATAAGCTGCTTCGGTGGCATCAATTCATTAGTCCATGTTAAACTTTCGACATTTCTGTATATGTTGTATATACTGAATTTCATTACCAAGAATGTTTGAGTTTAGGTGTAACACCTTTTCTTATATTTAAGTATTATGCCAAGTATCATCTGGACTCATCAAACAATCAGTTTACATAACAAATTAAATATGCATGATTTACATTACACCTTATATCTTACCGAGATACTTAGATAATACAACATCCGCACAGAATCCGTGATTTCTGGAATCAGAATGATCACTTAGTGTCTATAAGTACAGTCCAACCTGCTTTAAAGGTCATCTCTATATAAGAGCCACCTGCTTATAAGGCCAATAAAATTGTATCCCGATTGTTCTTTATTCATATTACAAGTATTTGTACTCACCTATATCGTGAATGATGCCCTGATAATCGTTACATGCATACTTAACAACTTGTGTCTGACGCCCAAATGTTACCAAAGCCACATTTTCACCAATATTCCCAGTATCATGTTGTCTTTTAACATCTGTATTGAAAAAATCAAGTATATAACATTTACTTGTATCTAAAAAAAACAAACATACTAATCTAAGCCAAAATCACAATCCAGAAGCAAAGCCAACACTTTAAAACTGACAAGTTAGGTTAAACATATGAATTTCCAACAGAGAAGGGAGGCCGGATGCGGCGCAAAGATAAGCACTTCCTGTTTAGATGGCTACATCCGTCACGCGTGTAATTATTAAAATTGAGTAAAAGGAACATGGAACTATAGGACCTTCAATACATATCCAGGTTAATCCTGGACACGGACACGCCAAACCGTTTAGCAATACTAAACATTTCCTCCTTTGATTTTAGGGTAAGAGGACTGTTACCGAGTGGTTTAAAAGTGGTTTAAATCGCGCGCTAATGGATAATATAATATTTTCCCGCCTTAGTTTGAATTCCACTCGGGAGAAATTCTAGTGTGAGAACGTCTGCCAGCTCGTCTGTGGTGGTTTTATTTGATGTTGCTTTTCTCTGCCATCCTAGAACTGACCCCTTTGACATGAGTAAACAAATTTTGACTGAGGTTGAATAATCATCATTCCATCTCATTCAAAAGGATTATGGATGGAATGAATATCTTTACTGCAGTACTATTCTTATACCTCGTAGAAACTGTTTGGCTATATTTTTCATCTGTGCAAACGGCTCTCCAGCCATACTTGCTGATATGTCCAGTAACAATACTGTGCCCGGTCCATCACCAGTTGGTCGTCTCTCTGTTCTACCTATATAAAACATGCAGTACGGTTACCGGTAATTACACATTATATATTTATTACGATATTAGGAAACTTGTTTTAAATTTGCCGCCCTAGAGGTTTTGGAGTAAAAATTTTCCTCAGGAGGGCAAATATTTTAGATAGTAAAATGAGAAGTATAATAAAAATTGGAAAACGTTTTATATCGGGATGACTTCTTATTAATGTAACTGCGTCTTAAATATCGTGGTATACGCATTGTTATTAGTTCCATTAGACCTACAAGCGTGTTTTTGAACCAGTAAGATGACTCCATGGAAATGTATGTATGTCGAAAGCTTACCACAGCAATAACGAATCGATAGCTCATATCGGCCTCTCTGATAGTTACCTCAAGCTGTCATCTATCTCCCCACTACCTCACTATCTCGTGGCCACTTGCTATGTATATCTCCGCCACTGAACAGCCAGAGTTTTGACTCCATGTTAGTTTTCGACATTTATGCAATGCATTTATCATACTTTAGATGCATTGCATCTGCCTCATAGTTATATTGATAAAAGGGATAGAAAATATTAGCCAAAAGTTATTTTTCAAGCCAGAAATTACAAAAATTGGCTAATTGCTAAATTGGCGAATGAGAATGACACAGCTATAAATGTAACTCTGAGATTGATGATGAGCTCGGATTCATAAGCGATAAAAATGTAGCTTACCTTTCTGTAACGCTTCGTTTGCCCATTGTGTCCATCTGTTTGGGTTTATTATCTCTATTCTCTGTTCTGGCAGAGGAGCTTAAACAAACATAACACATTTTGTTGATACTTGTACGATAAAGGTTAATTTAGTACTATTTACTGTACACTATACAATATAGTAACAAAAATTAATGTTTTAAAATATCGAAAATTAAAAAACAAAATAATCTTGAAACTTCAAATTAAATTTTGTTGTAAAATGGTTTTTGGATTGGGTCTGAGTAAAGCGTACGTTGTTTTAATGGTTTGAGACATTGATGCTGTAAAAAGTTTCAGTTGCATAAATTAATTTGTCTTTACATTCGTCTAAATTTGAGTTTTACAGACAAACTAAATTTGTGTATCTTATCTTAAAAGGAAACATATGATTTTAACATTTAAGAAATGACATTGTTAGGGGTCACTCCATGCTAGTATGATACCGGGTGTTCCGGGTACAAATTTTTATATCTAATCTGCTATGTGCAATTAAACTATAACTTCATTTCATTTTTGTTAATTTACTTCCTCCGTTGGTTTCAATGAAGGATAGCGTCATCGATGAGTGGGATGACAGGTGACCCCGCCTACTTCCATTGATGAAAAATCATCAGTTCAAAAAGGTCAAACATACGTTTTCATAGACGTATAAAGCAAATTTACAATTGTTGAGAAATAGCTTTCATAGACGGAAAATGGGTGCTATTGTAAACATAGTACGTGTAGTTCAGGCATAACTTGTGTTACTTTGAAATAATTTAGTTTTGTGTGTCAAATTGTTATTGTCTTTAGAACAAATACTATTGCAAGATTGCAAGGGATGGGTGGAGTGTGGTAAATTCGTGGTTTGTTGTTACCGTTTAAAACAGGTTTGAAATATACACCATTTCGTTCACATGTGAATTCGAGGGCTAGGATGTTCGTGGAAACAACAAAATTTGAAATATCGTCAAAATAAGCGAATTCTAATTATTTTAGATTTTCCATCACAGAAAAAACTCAAATTATCAATGTTTCACAGTTAGTAAGAAAACGTGTTACTTACGATCAGCTGGTACACCTCCTTCTGTCCGAGGCAAGCTAGTCCTAATAAAACAAAAAACAAAAAAACTTAAAATCTCCAGAAAAACAAATGAATTATAAGGCCAATACGAATGATGTACACTACGTCTAAATATCAATTTCGGGACCTCAAACCCAAGAAAATCTGGATTGTTTTACACGAAATCTGCTTCATATACAGGTCTGTAAAATGTTTAACACTGGTACTGGCTGTACTGTGATAACAAAAATGAATCGATGCTCGTTTGCCGAGATTTTGGATAGTTATAGGTTGGTACGTTGCCGAGAAATAGATAGCAGCTACTGAAAAGCTGTAAAGATATAAATAATCAAAAACGAACATACTAATCCATTTCCGAATCACAATCCAGAAGCAAAGTAAAAACTTTGGAACTGACAAGTTAGGTTAGACACGTAAACTTCCACCAAGGAATTGAGGCCGGGTGCTCCGGAAGGGTAAGCACCTTCGGTTTAGCTAGCTACACCCGTCACGTGTGTAATGAAAATTGTGTGAAAGGAACATAAAACTATGAGACGTCAAATATATCCAGGGCAATCCTGGACACAGAGACATCAAACTTATCAACAATACTGTCTAACCAGTAGACGAGATGGGCTACCGATTAAGTACTTATTTGTTAGCTCAGTCTTGAAATTTCGACAGGCCTATACTGTTAAGCGGTACTTCACAAAATGACCGATATGTTTCATACCAAATCAGCGTTTCACAAATAAGTGAGGTTTCACATCAAACCAGCGTTTCACAAAAAAACCCGATATTTATCACATCAGCTAAAACAATCTATAAACAATGGGAATTGTATGATCTCAACGTACCCACAACTTCTGTATTATTAAAGGTCATAATAAATCAATGAATAAATAAATAAATAAATAAATAAATAAATAAATAAATAAATAAATAAATAAATATCGAGTCACTATTTTTTTTAATCTTAGATTTACCTTTTAGATTCTCTCTGATGAAAACCCCTTGCTTCTTCCATTGACAATTGGCCATTATCTGTGTTAACACTAGAAACAGTAGAAGTTGACGAGTTCAATTTTCTATTTTCCTCTCTTTCCTTTTGTTGTCTTTCCATTTTTCTCTGTTTTCGACGCAATGTCGGAATTCTATTATCCTCATTTCCAAGCGAGGTCTTGCTTTTTAATCCAATCTCGTTTCGTTTTATTTTTTCAACTGTATTTCTACCATTTACCGCGGAGGTTATATTTGGTCTATGTGAGGTTATACCATCTTTCATTGGAACATTGGTCCTATTCTGTGACCTCTTTCTGTCTTGATCCCGGCGACCTTGACCTCTATGACTTTGGCTGTGTAACTTTTGACCTTGTGTGTTAATAATTTTCTCCAACTTGTCCACGTTTTGACTTATTCCGTTTAATGTCGATTTTAAACAATGAATTCTTTCTTGTCGCATTTTCCATCGTTCTTCTAGTTTCTTTAAATGAGCTTCCATTTCTGTAAAAAATATTTGGGAAAAACATTTAGTACCTGACATAACGTCAAACTTTTGTAAGAATTAAAAAAACCGGAGCAAAACTCAAACTTGATCTATAACCAGTGATCGTAGGCTCTTATACCAAATCTGCAGGCGCTAGGCGTATTGAAAACATTTCAGACAGACCGAACGCACGCCTGCCTAAACACATCACCAAGTTAATAGCTGGGTTCTTTGTAACTTGTTAATAAAATCAGAGCAAGTATTACCCCTTTACTACAATAATGATGAGGAGCCCGATGTAAACGGGTTAATATTTTTTCGATTATAAAATACAATTATAACTTTATCAGAATCACAGACACTCGCCAAGGCTGTTGCATAAAAAATATTCAACTCGTTTAATAAATTCAATATAGCACAAGCATTCATGTAAGAGCCTTCATTTATATCTTATATATATATAATATAAAAAAACATGGCGTCTTTAATTTTACCTAATTTCTGTGACATCGCAGTCATAAGTTCCACATATTCTGGGGAAAAATGTACATGTAACACGAGTGCATTGTAGGTGATCAAAGGGCAATAACTCCTACATTTATAAGTTTTTGATAGACATACCTTTTCTTGCTCTTTCTGTTGCTTGTTTCTTCTTTCTCTGAAAACTATTATAACCGAATATTAAATGAACGTATATATAAAAATGTAAAACATCACAAGAACTTATTGAGAATATGATCGGGAACAGAAAATTCCAGTAGAGAGAGAGAGAGAGAGAGAGAGAGAGAGATGCTCCAGTCGCTGATCTGGGGACAATTATTAGCTCTATCTAGCGTATATAGTGGGGACACCACCAACAATGTGGGAATAAATCATGTGTCCCCAGACCTACGGTAGGTAATTTTAAATGTTCTAAAAACTTTATTTACTATAGAGTAGGGTTAGGTAAGATGGGGGCATTTGATTGTCAATAAAAATGTCCCAAAAATTTAAATACTGGAAAATACTGAAAATGTCTTCAAATTGTAAGTAAAAAAAACATATTTCTTATGAATCTCACATTGTCCCCACTATTTATCTTCCTGCTTTACACTGTTAAAACACACACACACACACACACAGAGAGAGAGAGAGAGAGAGAGAGAGAAGAGAGAGAGAGAGCAATGCGTGTGTCTAAAATTATACTTTTCTTCATGGTTTAATTCTCGTAGAATTTTCCTGTTTGAGTCACGCAATTCCAATACTTTCCCGCACAGTGTCTGAAACTAAAATAAAACTGAATGTTACCCTAAATGAAAATGCGAAGATTTTCGTTAATCACTAACACAAAATATGTATTGGCTATGTAAAATCTGACCTTATTCTACACAATATGTATATCTGTAGATATGGGAGTTGGAATGTACTGTTGAATTCCTATAATCACCTATAAAAGAATACATTCCAAAAGAGCATGTGACAGGAGTAAAACATTTAAATAAGCTCTCTCTCTCCCACCTTTTCTCTCTCTCGTGAGTATAAAAAATCCCGATTTAAGTATGACCATTTTGTTACCATTAGGTGACTTCCTTTTACATAACGCTGTTTATGTCCTGTCTTGTACAATTTTCCATTAATAATTCTAATATCTATTCCGTCTGATTATTCATCGAAGGAACCTGAGTGGTCCAGTGCCTAGGATCGTCTCTTACAGTGGTAATTGTACGCACTCTTGTTAATTTAAAACTACGCCAAACCTGTCTATAAAAGCCATCCAAAGAAACCAGTAAAAGTAGACTTTATAGACAGGAAACCCTTAAATACAGGGTCAAACGACATGGAATACAGAGTAATTGGGGAAAAATTTACTGACCTTCAAATGCAGATGGTATTTATATAGAGGTGGCCCTGTAGTAGTAGTAGTAGTAGTAGTAGTAATGGTGTTTAACGTCCCAGTCAAGAATATTTCACTTATATCGAGACGTCGCCAGCTATAGGCGAAAGTGCAGAAATTTTGCCTGTGCGTTGCGCTGATGGCATTATACAGCTAGATTCTTTAGCGTGCCAAGCCCACCGTGACACGGGACCTCGTTAATTTTAAGTTCCCATCCGAGAGAACCGTGACTTTCATTTCGTAATGCCGAGTGCTTGGCGAAAAAACAGTCACTACCCACTTTAAAGTCATGGGTCAGACCCGGCCGGGGTTCGAACCCACGACCTTCCACTTACGGAGCGAACACTCTACCAACTGAGCTACCGCAGTGGTTAGGTGGTGGCCCTTAAGGCAAGCTTAACTATTTTTTTTTATCTTGGTGTAAATGCAATTTTAATTTACCCCTTAGTATCACCAGTAAGTTAAAACAATTGGTTTAAACAAGTCAATACCTGTTGTAGAGTTGTGTTTAAGTTGATCGGCGTCCCATTTCCGGTTCCCCCTAACTGGTCAACAAAAGGTAACCGTAGTTCGTTGGTCGTCTGCTCGACATATGTATTGGGATTCTGATCGGGATTTCGTAGGTTCGGCACTAGATCATCTCCTGTTCTACATGAAATTCTCCCCACTTCTCTGATGGACCCGAGGGAATAAAACTGATCTTCGTCCGTTGATATGGTGCTACCATTCTGATTTTCAGAACCAACTGAGAAGTAACTGAGGTCGTCCGAGTTGTCTGACACAATTGGAGTTTTATCTAAACAAACAATAGTCAAGACATCCAAGTTTAAAGAACAACAAGTAACCAACAAATGCAAAGAAAGAAGAAAAGATATCCTTATACTGCCGACAAGGATCCTACCGTTAGACGGACATTTTGAATGATGAAATGAGATCCAATGGTATGCTATTTGTCAAAGTATTCAATTAATTAATAAATAAACTATGTTCAAAGAACAACAAACAAATACAATTAAAAAAGAAGAAGTTGAGTTGAGTAATGATGTTTTACGTCCCAGTGAAGAATATTTCACTTATATCGAGACGTCAAACTATAAGCGAAGGGGTGCAGACATTTTGCCTGTGCGTTGCGCTGGTGGCATTATAAAGCAAGGTTTTTTAGCGTGCCAAGCCCACCATGACATTGGGCCTCGTTTATTTTAAGTTCTATCCGAAAGAACCGTGACTTTCATTTCGTAATACTGAGTGCTTGCCGAATGAACATTCAATACCCATTTTCAAGTTTTGGGTTCGACCCGGTCGGGGTTCGAACTTACGGAGCGAACACTCTACCAACTAAACTATCGCTGTGGTTGCAAAAAAGTAAAGATACGCACATGCTGATAACAAGGCTCGTAACGTCATATGGGCACTGAAAATGAAATGGTATCCAGCTGTCTGCTATTTTTTTATGGTTGTAATAATGATTACTCACTCAAAACAGGAATATTTTTCCGAAGCCAATCAAATAATTGTTATATGCCGATTTTATTTATTTATTTATCTATTTATTTATTTATTTATTTATTGTTGTAGGAAAACAATATTCAGAAATTAGAAGACTCCCAAGTGCTAATTATTTTGTAAATCTGTTATTACTGTATGTACTCCATATCATAGTTGACACACTCTCTCTCTCTGCAATAATTATTAAATAATCACAAAACGACTTATGAGGAATACTGTAATTATCGATTTTTTTTTAAAAAAGGTATTGAACCAATTTAATAATTATGAATCTCGAAAGTTTTACACTGAGCTAAGGAAAAAAGTCAAAGTTCAACTGACGAAAACCGAAATATTGATAGCTAGTGACCAACGAGACGACTGACTGACGAAAACCGAGACATTGATAGCTAGTGACCGACAAGACGACTGACTGAAGAAAACCGAGACATTGACAGCTAGTGACCGACGAGACGACTCACTGACGAAAACCGAGATACTGATAGCTAGTGACCGACGAGCTGACTGACGAAAACCGAGATACTGATAGCTAGTGACTGACGAGACGACTGACTGACGAAAACCGAGATACTGATAGCTAGTGACCGACGAGACGACTGACGAAAACCGAGATACTGATAGCTAGTGACCGACGAGACGACTGACTGACGAAAACCGAAATATTGATAGCTAGTGACCGACGAGACGATTGACTGACGAAAACCGAAATATTGATAGCTAGTGACCGACGAGACGATTGACTGACGAAAACCGAAATATTGATAGCTAGTGACCGACGAGACGATTGACTGACGAAAACCGAAATATTGATAGCTAGTGACCGACGAGACGATTGACTGACGAAAACCGAAATATTGATAGCTAGTGACCGACGAGACGATTGACTGACGAAAACCGAAATATTGATAGCTAGTGACCGACGAGACGACTGACTGACGAAAACCGAAATATTGATAGCTAGTGACCGACGAAACGACTGACTGACGAAAACCAAAATATTGATAGCTAGTGACCGACGAGCTGACGAGAAATCGATAGTACATGTCGATATACTGATAGCTAGTGACCGACGAGACGACTGACTGACGAAAACCGAAATATTGATAGCTAGTGACCGACGAAACGACTGACTGACGAAAACCAAAATATTGATAGCTAGTGACCGACGAGCTGACGAGAAATCGATAGTACATGTCGATATACTGATAGCTAGTGACCGACGAGACGACTGACTGACGAAAACCGAAATATTGATAGCTAGTGACCGACGGGCTCACGAGAGATCGATAGTACATGTCGAGATACTGATAGCTAGTGACCGACGGGCTCACGAGAGATCGATAGTACATGTCGAGATACTGATAGCTAGTGACCGACGAGCTCACGAGAGATCGATAGTACATGTCGAGATACTGATAGCTAGTGACCGACGGGCTCACGAGAGATCGATAGTACATGTCGAGATACTGATAGCTAGTGACCGACGAGCTCACGAGAGATCGATAGTACATGTCGAGATACTGATAGCTAGTGACCGACGGGCTCACGAGAGATCGATAGTACATGTCGAGATACTGATAGCTAGTGACCGACGAGCTCACGAGAGATCGATAGTACATGTCGAGATACTGATAGCTAGTGACCGACGAGCTCACGAGAGATCGATAGTACATGTCGAGATACTGATAGCTAGTGACCGACGGGCTCACGAGAGATCGATAGTACATGTCGAGATACTGATAGCTAGTGACCGACGGGCTCACGAGAGATCGATAGTACAAGTCGAGATATAGTGGACTAACTAGAGTCCGAGACGAGCCTATTCAGTACTAGTTAGTGTTAAACTTTTGACAGGTCTGTAATGTCTATGCAGAATATTTATGTAAGAGAAGATTTACCATTTAACTGTGATCCTGGTATTTGAAACATACAACCCATTTCCTCTTCCTGTGTGCTCATATTTGTGATCTGTTAAATTTTCATATGGTTTCTACAGTTAAAATTATACAGTAGGAAATTTAATACAATGTATATTATTCACTAGTAGACTTCCTGAAATAAATGAATAAATGAATGAATGATAGAATGAATGTTTATAGCTGTCTTAATATTATATTATTTCCTAGGGAGAAAATCCCATTTGAAAAAAAAACAACGAAATGTTAGCCGTCTTTTGATTTGTGTTTGTTTTTATTATAAATAAATAAATAAATAAATAAATAAATAAATAAATAAATAAATAAATAAATAAATTCATGAATTAGAGCTTATAACAATAGTTAATTCATGTAAATAAAAATAAATAAATAGTAAATAAATAAATAAATAATTATTAAATTACAAGTTAGAGGACAGTAAAAAATAAGACAGAATGTATGCATTAATGTTTAATTCAGTTAAACTTAAAGTATATGATTGCAAAAAGGAAATAAACACAATCAAAGGGGGATAACTCTTTAATTTCCAAATCTTATTTCTGTCAAAAAATGACCAAATACACAAATGATAATATTAACGTGGACTTCTGGCATTGTATATTATAATCGCATAAAAAGGAATAAATAATTATATAATATTTATACATATTAAACTATTACAACTCGTAGGATTAAACTGGACATGTACTTTCGTTTTGTTATTAAAAAACATCCTTGTAAACACAACAATGACCTTACTATAGAAAATATATAGGTCAATTTAACCGAAAATTGATTTCATATTAACCCAGTAATACAGTTGTTACCTTTGACACAATCTTCAAAGGCTGTACATTACACAATTCCTCCTTGACTTTCCAAATTATGTCCATTCAATGTACATTGAGCTTATAAACTGGAATTCCCCATACACAACGGAAATTGGCATAGATCCAAATATTATACCGGTTTACCGTTACTGGTATCCGGTCAGTAGGCAGGCACCCGTCCTACATTCTGTTACGCTCAATATTTTTTTGTAAGTAATGGTACACTTCGTATTTTTAAATCGATCATAACTTGTTTATTTATTTATTTTTTTTTTAAATAATTAAAAAAATTATTTCCTCATTTTCATTCTTTAACATCAACGAATGTAAGTTCGGTTATCGGCAGCATATGTAAATGTTATCGCTATATTCTGTATGTGATATAAGCTTTATGTAGCTTGATGCAAATCAATTTGTTATTATTAATATTATTCAATAATCAAAACATTTGCTATATCAGTTTCATTTATAAAACAGTCGACAATACTAGTATTATGTCTCTCAGTCTATTTACGCGTCGCGCACGCGCGTGTGTGTTCCGTTCTGAATTTATGGATTTGTTTTGATTTTTAATTAAGTATATCATATTAACAATGTAGCAGATGCACATTAAAACAATGAATGATTCAAACCCATTAAATGTTTTAATGTGCATCTGCTACATTGTTAATACCGTTGATACTAATTCATGTCCGAATCACAATCCAGAAGCAAAGTAAAAACTTTGAAACTGACAAGTTAGGTTAGACACGTGAACTTCCACCAGGAAAGTGAAATAATTGTATACATATTTGTACATCCGAACCAAAAATAGAAAATAAACGATTACTTTTCTTATTTTTCATTTTGAAGTGACATATAAATGGATATGTATTTGAGCCGTATACAGTTTAGGTCATGACTATACCAGTTATACATATTGTACATCCCAACTTCATTTATTAGTACTATTCATTTAAGTAACATTACCTGTCGAACGTTTAACACTGGGCTGACATATAGAAGCCGAAGCTCGCTAGCCAAGTGACGGACATATGGTTAGCCAGTGGTCAGAAACTACAAGAGATTTGTTGTCGAAAAGCTGTCAGGATATAGCCATCGAGGGGCCGAGATGACTTGTCGATTCGCACCGATATTTTAACATATAGTGCTAAACTTTCGACAGACCTGTACACAATGGGGGGGCTGGCGGGGGGGGGGGTGTTACAAGATGGAGATATCTTGCACCTCTCTTTTATTGATTTTTCTATCTGGGCTTCAAGAATTAACATATCTGGTTGCAAATGAAAAAATAATGTCAATGTGGCACAAAAATACCCGAAGTGTTCCCATAGAATTACGATTTTTTTCGTTCCTCTACAACTAGGCTAGGTTCATAAGCATTGTAATGCCCGGTGTTTTACAATCAAGCTTTTTAACCCGAAATAAACTTCTGTAGGTAATTAGACCCCTTTCATGTGACAGATGGTGTTTCCCCTTGCGTCTATGAAGAGACCTCGGTGGGCAAGTGTTTTTAGATATGCACGTATGCATAAGTTCGAGTCCAACTCGGGCAGATCAGGTCAAATATTATAACACCTGTTTTCATTTTTCAGCAATAGACGGCCGTTTTGGAATAAAATTTCTCACCAGTAATGAGTGCTCAGACCACAGTGCAGAAATCCATTTTTTCAGGATTTAAATTGAGAAAAATAGAAGATATAAATATATTTTATCAAATCCAGTTAGACAATACTAATAAAATTGTACTTCTGTGCGAATAGCTCATCTGTCAATCATGTTTATGCGTATACAGTACAGACAGGTAGAAAATTTAACACCGAGTTGACGAATAAGGACCGAATCAACAGCTCACCTGAGACCCTCTGTAGCTATATGTATATCTCAATAGCTATATACAGTACACACCTGTCAAAGTTTAACACCAAGCTAACGAATTAATGCCATACGACCGTTAATTCGTAAGGTATATCTTTACAGGTTTATGACACCTGTTGCCTATCTCCAGACTGCTTTTTGGCCTCTAGCTAACCATATCTTAGACAATTGTCAGTCGCCATTTGTCCCTTTTCCGTTAGCTCGGTGTTAAACTTACAGAAGGTCTGTACTGTATTTAGCAGTTGCTATCTATATGTCTAATCATGTTTTCGGAGACAAGTAATCCATGTCCCGACCACTTCGGTCCTTTTTTTGCTAGATCAGAGTTGAACTTTCGACAGGTCTGTACTGACTAACTAATTGTCCAAATTTTCCCTAATGTGAATATTTGGTCCATAAACAATTATAAAAAAACCCATAAAAATCTCCATGTAATGCGCGATCGTGTTTGGGTAGCTTCTTCTTCAAAAGTAAAAAGAGCACCTGTTAATCAGAACCACAACAATGATTTGTAATTATTTATATATTGATTGATGTATCAATTATGATCTATTTAAAACTATATCCCTTGTGGTTTTTCATATAGTCCGCATTATCGGATAATGTAAATCTGTTATTTCTGGTAAGTTAATAAAATTATCTTAAAATATTCTTATTTGAGAGGAAATAGTTGCTTAACTGCGTCAGACAGTCCCAGGGGTTCTATGAGATCGATTTGATTAATATCTAGGTATGATTAATTGTTGTCTGTTTATAATACCCAAGATACAAAAGGCTAACGCTCTAGATATAGCTATTCACCATTTCGAAAACACAAAGTCTCGCGTCTACCGAAGTCTCGTTTAAGTCTCGTGGGGGGCAAGTCCAACAGGTTGCTGAAGAAAGACTACATTGAGATGCGGTTACGCTGTCGAAAATTGTGAATTAGTAGTTCTTCGTTATCGTTTTCACCAACAATTATGACGAATAAAAGAAATAAAACAATACAGAAAGTGAAACAGTGTGTATTAATCATTTATTTGTAGAAATTATTTAAATTACAGCAACCAAAAAGGAAACCGAAAGTTGACACGGCTGTTAAAAAAAAAGATGTCTACGTTTGTAAATTTATCTGTAGTTGATATATCTTTCCTATGTGTCAAATAAAGTGGTATATAAATAAGCAAAAACAGTTATTAGTTGAGAGTAAGAACTAGTAATTGTTTCTATTTAAAAAAAAAAAATAAACCACTCACTTGCCATAGTACAACTTTTCCTCATCGATAGACCTCGAATAGCTCAAGTTCCGATTTACAGTAATTAAATTATGAAGGAACGTGAATAAAATCGTTGAAAAAGTATTTTTACCATTAAACCATCAATTTGTTATCATAAGTTATAAAAGATCGAAATAATCCCGTGCCTATGGTGTAAAAATTATTTTTATATCTGATGTCTTTCCTTCTATTTTTGTTTAAAAAATTGCCTTTATTTCACCCTTTTTCCCTTATAGTATCCAAAATCTTGATTATGGTTACATTTTTCGACATTTGTTGTTTCTCAGGATATTTTTACATTTTTATAAACGACTTTTGCTTCCAATTCGCGTTAAAGATGACAAAATTCTACGCCGGATTTTTACCGGTATTTCACAGGTAACCGGCATATCGTTACAGAATTTACACCCAAAGTTATCCGTTTTAGAAATTAAAGAATTTGAATTTTATTTCATTATAAAGTCTTTTTTAACAAAAAATAATAGTAATAAAAATTAACATTAAAAATCATTTTGAGATATAGTTCAAACATCTATAATTGTAGCTGGTTCAACGTCACAGAATTTTATTTCATGTGCTCTTCAACGGTAAGTTATGAATGAATGAATGAATGAATGAATGAATGAATGAATGAATGAATGAATTTATTTATTTATTTATTTATTTTATTTATTTATTTATTTATTTATTTATTATTTATTTGAATACACAGTCATTAACTATACGAAGTCATGAAATTAGAAGTATTAATTCACGGCAGTTTCAAAACTAGTGTGGGTACTGGTAATTCAGAATCATAATATTCATCATAAATCAAGGTAATTAATTAATCTGTTAATGAGATTAACACCATGTAGGTACATTTTCCACGTATAATATACTATCATCTGATCCAATGGGAATTTGGAATTTGCTTCCGTTATCAATAAGTTACCGCGTCTGTTGATAAGGTATGCAGATTATCAACATTAATTAGCAACCTTTACCTGTGGGTAAAAATATGTAATATACACTTTCGTACAAGTCAAAACTATCACTTTTGAAATAAAGATTCTCGGTTCCAGTAATTTTCTATTACAGAAGTTCTGACTTCGAGAAATATTTACAGAATGAAATTGTGATAATAAAAAATAATCAAAATATAAAATTTTCAAAATGAACAGTTAAAAATGTTTGTGCGGTTTAAATTTGTTTAATATATTCAGAACTTCTTAAAATAAAAAAAAAGTTAAATAAGGAAGAAGAAATGTGATATATATAATCAGCGACGTTGAACACAGAATACTTTAAAGACTCTATTAAACGTCACGGGCGTTGATCAAATTAAATATGAAGATTTTAGAGTAAAGTTTCATTCTTTCGAAAATTTTTGTTTATTTTACCTTAAAAAAGACTGCCAAACTGATTTTAATACATTATAAAATATTAAATTTTACATTAGCCATACACAGATATAAGGAAAACAAAACTGGCCCCGGTTTCACAATCATTCCTTAGCTAAGATTTTCCTTAACTTAAATTTAGCAAATTTTGTTAATCTCTTTTTGGAACTACTGGTGAATATTTTTATCAAAACTAAATGCAAATGTTTTATTCTAGAGGTGATCTTACAAATGACACATTAAATTCCTCCATATCTTCAAAATTAACAAAATTATAAAGATTTGAAATTTTGCAAGGTTTAAGTTAAGGAAAATATTAGCTAAGGAATGATAGTGAAACCGGGGCCTGATTATTTAAATATAACCAGATTAAGAATTACATCACAGATAAAAAATTGAAATTGGACGTTATTCAAAAATAGAAAAAAAGATAAATTATGCACTAAATGTTATAGTAATTCTATAGAAGATGAAATTCATTTCTTGATATCTACTGTCCAGTAATTTTGACAGATGATTTTCGGCTGTAATAAAATAAAATACACCAAATAAATGCTTTAATAATCAAAACTCTGACAAATATTTTTGGATTATAAATTGTGAAGATTGTGATATACTTCAGACTTTTGTACAACCTGGGGTACAACAAAAGTCTTTTTTTCTCCGTTTCAATCGTCATATTCTACGCTGCAACTATACTGGACGGATGTAGCTTGCCCCCCCCCCCCCAAGCCTCGTTTTCGTTCATAGGTGTTATCTCTCCTGTCGTGTTTTCGAAATGGTCAATATAAATATTCACAATTCCCAATATTTATACCGTATCTTCATATTTTTACTGACATTTTAAAAGATATATCTTAATATATGGAAATTGAGTATATATCCACTTGATTTTTTAAATCTAAAACAAATCACTCGCCAACCTGCTGGAAATAGTTTTATCTAAAAGCCAATATGAAAAAACTAGGCCAACATAAAATAAACTGAGCCATTATGGGCGCGTGCAAATATTCTGACGTCATTTTATTAAAAAAATCAAAATGGCTGACCATAAAGCGCTTCTGAAAATCCAATAGAGGCAAGTGCTTTTTCAAAAAACTTTTTTTCCGATTACAAAATATGCTTATCTTATGTGAAAAAATTGCTTTTGATAATGAAACATATTATAAATAAAAGTAGTTCACAAAATATACAAAAAAGCTACACATTTTCATTCGCTCGTCTCTTGTAAGCGTTTCTTTGACGCGATATATTTACAAACAAAAGACGACAACAACGTGATGCAGCGAATGTCAGAAAAACAAGCATGTTTGTTCTGGGGAAGGCATGCTTAAGGTTTTATCGCAAGACCTAACTTGCTAAGAAATGATGACAGAAATTGAAGAATCTGACTTAGATTAATAGAATCTATCACAACTTGTGGTGTCAGATAGGGAAATCTCAACCCGAGTTCTAATATATTTGGTCCAGAACGAGGCTTGCCGAGTTCTGGACGAAATATATTAGAACGAGGGTTGAGATTTCCTTATCTGGCACTACAAGTAGTGATTGATTCTATTTCTTGCATCAAAAAGTACAATTTTTCAATTTAAAATCAATTTCAACCTTCGATACACCTCTGATTTTGTTGATAAAATTTTGCGGGAAAAACGGCGTGTAGGCTATCTTGCACAGGGGGGGTACAAGATGGAGATATCTTGCACCTGTCTTTTTATGGATTTTTCTATCTTGGATGCAAGAAAACGTTCTCTGGTACCAATCAACACTTGCTATAAAATAGTTTTGTTATGAAGCAATCGATCAACGATACTGATGAATTTTTGAGAGTATGAAATGTTAATTAATAAAATTATCATTAATCAGGTATTTTCATATTCGCCCAGTTATTTGGCCTCGGTGTGCCATATTGGCCCCGAGGCCGAATATGACGCACCTTGGCCAAATAACTGGGCCAATATGAAAATACCTGATCAATAATATAATAGTCTTTGGTGGATTTGGTAGAATACATTGTTTGTCCTTCTTTTTTCTCATTTCATCGCCTTTGGATTTCCACAATATTCGCCTGAGCGCTACTAGTAAATAATTTCATTCCGAAACGGTTGTTCTGACCCACAAAATTAAATATTAATACTAGTGTATTATATAAGAAGTTAGAAGTGATTGAACTATTATAATTTTTATATAAGTTCGGAGTTGTTAATTACCGGAAAGAACTTACTGAAGTGTGACAGGATATACCGACTGCACAGTTGGTGTTAATTATATGGGTATGGTTAGGTGTCAAAAGATGACACTTATCTCAAAGTTATCCTAAATCAATATAAAAGGTGTTACTTCAACACGTCTATTATTTTTACACATTTATAAAAGGTTAATTTAATCAACATGTTCCTGTGCCAAAGTTATAAACTATGGGGGCGATATTTTGTTTGCGATGTAAGGATTTAGAATTTGTTGGACATGTTTTATTATTTTTCAATTTTATTCCTTATCCCTTTCTGTAGCTATACACTTTTGACAGCGATGTTTACGATCCTCAATGTCACTTTTAAAAAAGTCCTTGTCTTGATAATTTAGAAAGTCCTGCTCCACTGAATGTATTACGTCACCATGTACTGAAACTGGGTACCAGAAATGGCTGTTTTCAGTTTTGAAAATACCTGAAGGTCTGATGGATCGAGATCGTACTAATAGGGTGGGTGATAAATCAACTTAAAGCCACATACATATATAGAATGTGTTTATTGATTGTTTGTCCCTTTTGGATATAATCTACCATCAGCATACCACCAGAAACCCAGAAATCAAGGCCTTAATCTTTCCGACTTATGAAACGGTCTTTTACGTCTTCTGTGGGGATTATCTAGGATGCTAACATTGTTCAGACTGTTATTGGACTTTTGGGATCAGAGATCAGGAAATTGGCCTCCCAAAATGACACACCTTGGCCATATAACTGGACCAATATGAAAATACCTGATCAATAATATAATAGTCTTTGGTGGATTTGGTAAAATACATTTTTCCCTCCTTTTTTTCTCATTTCATCGTCTTTGGATTTCCACAATATTCGCCCAAGCGCTACTAGTAAATAATTTTATTCCGAAACGGTTGTTCTGACCTACAAAATTAAAACTAAAACTAGTTAAGTATTAAATGCTAGTGTATTATATAAGAAGTCAGAAGTGATTGAACTATTATAATTTTTATATAAGTTCGGAATTGTTAATTACCGGAAAGAACTTACTGAAGTGTGACAAGATATACCGACTGCACAGTTGGTGTTACTTATGGTTCTGGATTGTGATTCGGAAATGGATAAGTATGTTTGTTTTTGATTATATGGGTATGGTTAGGTGTCAAAATATGCCACTTTTCTCAAAGTTATCCTAAATCAATATAAAAGGTGTTATTTTAACACGTCTTCTATTTTTTACACATTTATGAAAAATTAATTTAATCAACATGTTCTTGTGCCAAAGTTATAAACTACGGGGGGGGGGATGTTTTGTTTGCGAAATATGTAAGGATTTGGATTCTGTTGGACATGTTTCATTATTTTTCAACTTTATTCCTTATCCCTTTCTGTAGCTATACACTTTTGACAGCGATGTTTACGATCCTCAATGTCACTTTTAAAAAAATCCTTGTCTTGATAATTTAGAAAGTCCTGCTCCACTGAATGTATTACGTCGTCATGTACTGAAACTGGGTACCAGAAATGGCTGTTTTAAGTTTTGAAAATAGCTAAGGTCTGATGGATGGAGATCGTACTACTTTAAAGCCACATACATAGTATGTGTCATGGAATGTTTGTCCCTTTTGGATATAATCTACGATCAACATATCATCAGAAACCCAGAAAAACCAAGGCTTAAATCTTTCCGACTTATGAAACAGTATTTGTCGTCGTCTGTGGGGGTTAACTACGATACTTGCATTGTTAAGACTGTTATTGGACTTTTGGGGTTAATTCGTGTACCCATGTTGCAGCTGAAGAAAGTTAGCAGGGTCTACCATTAAAAAGGTCCAGATAACTACAAGACAAAGTGCTCTTGATGAGTTTCTGGTCATTCGGTTTTGTACCCAACTGTCTGAAAGTTTTCTCATTGCAAGATCCTCTGTGAGAATGGAATGCACCATTTCCAGTGACTGTTCTGGCTATACATCTTTCTGTAACTTGCCTGTCGGTCATTAAATGATTTCATTGGCAATTTCTGGGGTGGGGTTACAATTGTGACGAACTTTCCTGGGTCATCCTCAATGCTTTCCTTGTCGCGTTTAAATTTCACGATCCACTTTTTATTGCAGCATTTGAGGGGGTAATATCCTATCCTGGCTAACTATCTGCCCTAGCGCTGCTACCGTGTCAAGATGGATATCCTTATGTTAAACATTCATTATGCAAATTCTGGACCACTGATCTCTCACAATTTCGCTGCATCATTTAAGGAGGTAATAATTATCTAGCGCTACTATTGTATCAAGATGGATATCCTTAAACCTATGTTAAACCTTGCTTATGCAAATATTTGATCACTGCTCTTTTGGCGATTTCATCCATGTTACATAAGGTACTTGCCTGGTTAACATTGGAGTGTCACCTCGTCGATATAAACAGACTAAATGACACCAGTCTTCGGGTACATGGCTTTAACTATATAGAGAAAATTTATTGCTAAAATTGACATCGACATTAACCGCCTTCAATACAAGCATATATCAGTCCACGTAGTTGTATAAAAAAACAAAAACAAAAACAAAAACAAAGAAACATACTTATCCATGTCCGAATCACAATCCAGAAGCAAGTAGGTTAAACACGCGAACTTCCATCAGGGATCAGGGAAGTGAGGCTGGGTGCTTCGAAGGGTGAGCAACAACTACTGTTTAGCTAGATACACCCAATCAAAATTGAGTGAAAGGGAGATGGAAATATAGAACGTCAAACATATACAGGGCAATCCTGGAAACAGAGACATCAAACTTATCAACAATACTTGTAATGACGACCATAAAGTTTCAATTCTTCGAACGTTTTAATTTCTATAAATATATGTTGCAAATCAACAAAATGTTTGTAAAATATGCAATAGGTCATACCATTTCTAAAATATCGTGATATGATATCTTGGACTTCTTTATTAAATCGTCACTATCTAATTAATTCGATATAACAGAGCATACTTGTCAGATGTTTCATATTAAACTGAGTTGCGAGTCATATCAGTTTTCTAAAGAAATTGTCTTAAGATCTCTCGTTATACCTTGACCTAATTTATCAAAAGGACCAATAGACTGTCTTAACAATATTTTTGGGCTCTTGTTTATTTATCTATATTCTTCACACACACACACACACACACACACACACACACACACACACACACACATATATATATATATATATATATATATATATATATATATACTGTAAACCGTGTTTTTTTAGCGGCAGTTTTATTTTAGCGCAATTGGCGATAAGAGTGACGGCGCTAAAATAAAACTGCCGCTAAAATAAATTTCAAACTAAATAGCTATACAGCGCTTAGAACAGGTATGAACGTACTTTGAATGGTTACATAATCACTATTCAAATAATAGGATGTCACAGGTGTAAAAATAGTGGTATGGCTTCCAAATATAAGTAATTAGGGATTAATGACCAAGTAAACTGACCACCGACAAGCGGATTAACGGATAAAATGGGGGATGTTAATCATTGTCATTGTGATGCTTACATTGTGACAAGTCTTATTGTCAGGTAATTAAGTTTAATTGACCAGTTCACCTAACAGTAATTGACTTCCATGATTAAAATATTAATAATGAATATCAACAATTAGACCCATTGCTCGGGAATTGGTTTTTTTCTGTGATGTCGGCAACATCCTATAAGTCCTCATTGTTGACCTCTAATGATCTAAGCGGCTATTATCGGGGTTACATCGACAATGTGTCGAAACACTTGTATTTGAAATACAAACAGTTTGTATTTAATTGAAAAATAGGTAATTGTCGATTTAAATATGTTTTTAGTAAAATGTGTAATCGACGAGAGCGCAAAATTATGATGTAAGCGTCCTGCAGACAACTGTCTGTCTTGTGACTTACCGAAATTTTCTCTCAGTAAAAGTCAAACAAATTTAAACACCATTTATTACATAGTTTTTTTCCTTCGTTTTTTCTTGTAACTTGCCGAATACTGGCACCCCCTTCTTAAATTTTTGGGTTTTTTGGCTAAAAGTTGCGGTAAGATAAAGACGTATTATATGTCTCAGTCTGGAATTGATTACGCTAAAATTAAACTGCGCTAATATGTTTACCATTCATCAATCGCTAAAATAAGTATGCGCCAATATAAAGCGGTTTACAGTATATATTTAATTAAATCAATCTATTTAGGTATTATTAAAATGGTTGAAGATTTTAACACTATATTTGATAATGAGAAGTTGCTTTCAATGTCTTGTAGGAATATTTTGTTGAAAACTTAACAAAACATTAGGAAATGACTACGTATTATGTAGCCAGAAGAACCGATTGTTTCAGGTTATAACAATATTCGAAAACATTTAACAAACCGAAAAGTACAATGCAGGTAATATTGTTATTATATATAAAAATTTTAGTTGTGGAGGTGTGATCAAGGTTGTCGAAAATAATTGGTGTTAAATAAATGGGTATGGTGCTAGTCTTGAAGTGTTGTCACATTTAGACAAATAAACAAACAATCTAAAATCTAAACAAAACGTGCCAAAACTACATCACGATGTATTCCATGCTTTTACATTTATTTATTTAATCGAAGTTTAATTATATCAACATATTAATGATTGTAGACTCCAACCAAATAATTATGGTTTTTGTTTCATCACAAATAATTCTACTGCTCGGCTAGCGGCAATCTAGTTACTTTATATGAATACTGTACTTTCCCTTTTCTATAGTTAAAAAGTACCGTTAAATGAATAGAAAAATAAAGTTGTACTAAACATAGATTTTTTTTAATTTCTCGCGGTTTCTCGGTCTATTGGTCACAGACAGAGCACAAGGCAGCTGCGCCGGCGCTGTTGTCTCGTTCCCAAACCACTCACCCATAACCAATTAACAAGGCGTCACTCTGCATCACAATACTACATCAACTTTATTTGTGAAGGCCTTAAGTATCCGATTGATATTATGTCGTACTATTTACTGGATGTTTTTCACAATTACTGGTTAGAGAGATTCAAATATAAAATAATTGTTGTTAATCGCAAAGAAAATAAACCAATCCATATCCAAATTACGACCATATAGCAAAGTTAACAATATAAAGAGACTAAACTTGAACTGGTGGAGCTATCGAGATGAATGTGCTAACCATTTGACTAACTTTTCTCTACCAGTATCTTGGCATGTAAACACGGTATAAATATCATCTAACCAAAAGCAGAGGACCAAAATCTCATGTCTTCTTTGTATTTGTATTATTGTTTTGTATAGCAAAGCATATTGGGTTGTTCGCTCGACCTTTGTAGAGATATTCATATGAGAGGATCTACCAAATATGTAGGTGCTGTTGGGATTTGCAGTAAATAAATACACAATATAATATAGTTGTCTTAAAATTGTAATTGTATTTCCCGTCATGTATTTTTGTTCCCTTATGGACAGTATTGAAATTAAAGGTCAAGCGGACATGCCAATGTTGTTTGCCGACATGAGTGTTTATGATCGATGTTTATCTGATACGTCTTTCTTTACAACGACATTGTCCTTAATATACTGTCTGAATAGTCCGAGTCTTTACCTCTATTATAATCACATATGACATGAATACGTTTGTGTCATAGCAACACAAAATTGTAACCAGGCAACATTTCCTCATGTACAAATTAGTCATCTAAACTATAAGTTACTCTTGACGAAGCTTTAATATTTGTTAATCTCAAGTTTAATGGTCGTCATCACAATATTGTTGATAAAGATGATGTCTCTAGATCTACATCCAAAATTATTCTCAATAACTTAAACGCCCCATGCTTCCTCCTTTATTTCAATTTCGATTACAAATGTGTGCTTCATGTGTGCCTAGCTAAATAGGAGGTGCTGACTCTTCCTTGGCACCAACCTCACTCAAGTGGTTACTTTTCACGGATTTCAATGTCTTACTTTGCTTTTGGGTTGTGATTTGAACATAGGTTGGTATGTTTGTTTTGATGAATAAAAATATTACCTGACTATATTTGTGTCTAACCGATGCCAAATCTTTACCAGAGAACACATTCGAATCTAAATGTTGTCATTTGATCTATAAGTAAATAAGTTATATTATTATAAGTTATAATTCCATGGTGAGGCATTAGTTTCTGTTACCCTCAAAAAAGTTAAATAGCCATCATCACAATATTATTGAACAGGATGATGTGTTCAAATATCCAAAATTATCATCGATACGTTTGACGTCTCATATCTCCATGTTCTTTTATTTTCAATTTTAATTATACATATGACGAGTGTAGTTGTACACCATTCCGGAGCTCCAACCCCCACTTCCCTAGTTAAAATTCACGGTTTTACATTGTCTTTATTTTGCTTTTGGGGTTGTGATTTGAACATTGGTTAGTATATTTGTTTTTGATGATTAATAACATCCGAATCAACATATTAGTCATCTTTAACCAAATAAACAGCTAAATATCTGACTCAGACTTATTGGAATAATTGCTATGGTAACGCGTTGTTAATATCGAAAAACAAAAAACAACGCGAACGGACATTTACACTGAATGTAACACTTTGTGAGGTGTGATTAGGTGTGACGGAAATAGTTGACGTAAATGGGTAAGGCGTACATGTAAAAAGGTGTGAATTTTCCAATAGATCTTTATACGTTATTAGATGATACGACAAACAGCCATTGAAATGTATTATACCAAAATATTGTTTATATCTTTTATTTAAAAATTATGCATATTGTAATAAACAACATTAAAATTTTTGACAATTAATAAGCCACATTTGCCAACCCATTGAGGTGAGCTATTTGTCACTTTATTTATTTCATAGTAACATATAACTTGTGACTTATAGTGACTCACAACATATATATGTCGAATGGTAACTTGTCACTCCTAGTTACTTACAACACTTAGAACTGTAAGTGACTCACGACATGTGTAGAAATGTAACTTTTGACTCTTGGTAACTAACAGTTCATGTAAAAACTAGGGTTGTCAACGAGTATTCGAAAAAGCCAATACTAATTGAATACTCGCTTAACTGTTTTTCGTAAGTTCCAAATAGGTAATCGAGGTTGTGGACGGCAGTCAAAAGGGTGGGTCGTACTTTTCCCGATCGGAAGTTAATTACTTCATTTCTATGTTTATCATATCCGTCGATTCACATTAACCGTTTAATGTGTGATTTTCTTTATTTAATAAAAATCTGTCAGTTGTAGAACTTTCTATTAATCTTTTTTCCATTTTGCTGACGAAAAAATAATAATACTGTTTTTGTATCTATTCCGGTTACGCTCCATACATCCGGTTTTTGAGATTGAGTCGTGATCAATATGGCTTTAACCATAGGTATATTTAGCTCGGCAGTATTTAAAATACAGCTTATTGGTTGTTTTTGCAAGGACAATCATTAACATGATGAACGGAAGCCATGCGGTCAGTTTGAGATAAAAACCATAATCAATGATGACAAGAACGTGCCAAGCTCCCGACAGTAGTAAAAGTAAAATTTTCTATAATATTAACAGTCTATAAATAGTAATTTTCGAAATGTTCATTGGCAATCAATTTATTTAAATAATTTTATTTCGTTCCGTAAATGAAAAATTTCAATTTAATCATCGCAGAGATAATTTTGTTTAACATGTTCTTGAGTACTCGATTGGAAAGACGTTCGAGTAACCGGTTAGTGATTTTCATCCGAGTTGACAACCCCAGTAAAAGTATGATTCTTAGTGACTCACGACACATACAGAAATGTAATTTGAACTCTTAGTGACTCACGACATATATGGAAATGTAGCTTGTTATTCTTAGTGACTCACGACACATATGGAAATGAAGCTTGCGACTCTTAGTGACTCACGACACATATGGAAATGTAATTTGAACTCTTAGTGACTCACGACATATATGGAAATGTAGCTTGTTATTCTTAGTGACTCACGACACATATGGAAATGTAATTTGAACTCTTAGTGACTCACGACACATATGGAAATGTAATTTGAACTCTTAGTGACTCACGACATATATGGAAATGTAGCTTGTTATTCTTAGTGACTCACGACACATATGGAAATGTAGCTTGCGACTCTTAGTGACTCACGACACAAATGGAAATGTAACTTGTGACTTAGTAACTCACGACATATATGGAAATGTAGCTTGTTATTCTCAGTGACTCACGACACATATGGAAATGTAGCTTGCGACTCTTAGTGACTCACGACACATATGGAAATGTAACTTGTGACTTAGTGACTCACGACATATATGGAAATGTAGCTTGTTATTCTCAGTGACTCACGACACATATGGAAATGTAGCTTGTGACTCTTAGTGACTCACGACACAAATGGAATTGTAGCTTGTGACTCTTAATGACTCACGACACATATGGAAATGTAACTTGTGACTCAGTGACTCACGACACATATGGAAATGTAGCTTGTGATTCTCAGTGACTCACGACACATATGGGAATGTAACTTGTGATTCATAGTGACTCAAGACACATATGGAAATGTAGCTTGCATTTGTGACTCTGTGTCTCACAACACACATTAGAAATGTACCTTGTGACTCTTAGTGATTCACAACACATACGGAAATTAGCTTGTGCTTCGAATGTGTTGTAATTTAGTGCATTGTAAAATTTATGAGCATGTCATACATGTATAATAGTATTACATAATACCATATGATCCTAACGATTTCAATCATTTAGTTTTTAAACATATCTACGTAGGACGTGTATTGTCGGTTTATTACTTTTTTATTGATTTGATATTTTTTACAAATTTTCTGATGGAAGTATTATTAAGTACGTTCAGTTTTTTTTTAGTTTTTGTTTAATATAACTGAACAGACTGAACTCGTTGACCAACACGCATTTCAAAGTGATATCAAATGAAGGGCTTGACCGACAGATACTGTGGTGAAAATGACATACACATGCCTTGTCAAAGAAAGAAATATTTCTGACAACAAAAACTTAATATATCATCAAATGCGAATATTAAGTACAAAAATATTTCGAAACATTAATATTTACCAATCTAGAGAAGGCTAACGAAATTAAAAAATAGCTTACTCCTATATCTAATCAATAACTAATAAATTAACAATAGTTATTTTTTGGAGTACAATATATCACGGTTAAAATCAGGCTTCGGTGTTTTTATTGTAAAACAACATCGCAATCGTGACCTCACATTTTACGCGTGGCGGGTGTTGCTAGCTAAACAGGTGACGCTTACCCTTCCGAAGCACCCGACGGCCACATTCTTAATGCCTAAAAACAGTCATTACTTAATTTTCAATCTCGTCAGTCTCCGTCCGGGTTCGAATTCACGACCACCCTCGTACAGAGCGAACACTCTACCAACAGGACTACCATAATAATTCTGAGCATGCATAGCGCTTTATTATCATTAAGGACCATACTACGACATAACATGTGCTTTATGTAACATAGCTTCAAAACAACCAACAATGTGTCAGTAAACTACCACCAAACCCCATACATACTCCCACATTGCTATTGGGGCTATTTTAACTACAATAACATCGGATGAACCAAGACATGTAACGTTGCTTCCCTCCTCCATTCCAGCCCAGTTTTGCAAGCTGAGAATATTGCCTAGCGATGCATACGTCTATGAAAGTATATTGTCAACTTTAATCTTCTCCCCTGAAACCATTTGCCTTAGACGACACCCGTATGACACACCCAAGTAATCACAGTAGCCTATATAGCAAAAAACATAAAAACAGAAATTGGGCATTTAAGTTTCAATGACTTTTATTCAAATTTGAAAAGCAGTCATCGGTAAATGAACAAGGTTGTCGGCTTCAGTTTTGGTCGACCAGATTCTACGAATTATTTAAATGAAGTATAATATTTTTAACTTTTAATTGTTTTGAAACCTTAGCCTCACCCTGAAATCACTTTGGCAGCTAACTAATTATTAAAATAAGTTAAGTATATGGCTAATGCACTATATACTATTAAAGATAGAGACATCGACATCTCTACTTGGATTAACAAAAAAAAAAAAAAAAAAAAAAAAAAAAAATCAACCACTTTCCCATCCCGAGCAATTATACACAGCACTGAAAGGGTATCGATAGAATAGATTTATTATCAAAGACTTTTATTTAAACTTGGAAGCAGACACCAGGGAATGAACATGTTTGCCGACTTTTATTTTGGTCGACCAAATTATTCAAATGAACTTTATTTTTAAATTTAAATTGTTTTGAAACCTTAGTCACCCTTAAATCACCGGGCAATTATACACTGCGCGCAAAGGATATGGATAAAAGGCAATATTTTAAGTGGTGTTTTTTATCAACAGAAGAAAGAATTTTACAACTAAATGCATTCACTTAGCAACAGTCAACGCAACTAACAATACAAGTTAAAGACAGAAAAAGTCTTCAGACTGTCCCCAAGCATCTCACTTAACCAACGGCAGCGTGCCATGTTAATAATACCCTTCACGTTTAAATGTGTGCGGAACGTTTTGGAAAGCGTTTGCGTCGAAATTCCCTTGAGTAACGTCATATTTACGAGAGCTGACACGATTCAATCTCCAATGGGAATAATTGGCCCGCTGAAACGTTATAGGGCATCACGTGGTCTACTGATGAATTCATTGAAATTTGAATTAGATTGTAAAAAAAGAAGCAACCCACAGATGAATATGCTATCCATTAATTAAAAACAACATATACATGTAGTCCAGTCATTCTTTGAAAAAATATCGTCAAAGTAATTGCAACAGAAAATGTTTTTTTATGTAATTGTTTTCAGGATAGGTGTAATTATTCACCATAAAAATTTTAACAATTTCAATCAGTGAAATTTGTTTATGTTTTTTAGCCAATTATTTTTTTTTAGAAAAAAGGGAGATTACTGCAATGTGAGTCTACATTTACACATAAAGTTTCAAAAGTTCAAAGTATTGTTTGCTATTATATGAAAAACAACCTAGAATTCAGATCGAAATTTATACATACACTTAAAATGAATCACGTAAGGCAATTTTGAATGCAATATCTATATAAAATGTAAAAATGAATAATGATGTTGAATGATTTCATGCAAAGCGGTAAAATGGGCAATGGTGAAAAGACGGAAGAAATTTATAATCAGATATATTTCGATATGCACAAAATAAAATAAAATAAGTGTATGTCAAGTTAAACGCTATTGGTATATGGTTTAGTACAGAAAATAAACAGATTGTTTCAGCAAAAAATCTAGGCTTTATACTTGATTACCCTAAATCAACATTCAATATTTAAAAAAAATGCGAAATTTAAGTCTTATTGTAAAAGTATTTAAAGTATACTTAAAACACTTGGTCTATCAAAACTAGTTTATCCAATCTCTATTACACATGTTTCCAAAGATTTTATAAAAAATGTCCAAAGGGAAATAAATAAATTTATTTGGAATAATGAAAATCCAAAAATGAAAAACAATGTTGCTATTCAAAATATTGAAAATAGGGGTTTAAAAATTCCAGACTTTGAAAAATCAAGAAATCTCATTGAAATTAGGGTAGATAAAACGTATTTTAAATGACAACAAATCAAAATGCAAAGTCCTATTGTAGCATTATATGCAAAAAACTATTACAGTTTAAAGGCATTTTTCTTACAAGATGAGCAAATTTAAGTGATTTTCATCAATTGCCGATATTTTATAAAGGACTTTTCTTGTACTGCTATAAATGTTCAAATATTGATCAGGAACCAAATATTTTCAAGGAATTTGTCTATTGTCTACTTTCCTTTTCTATACAGCAACATACCTGCTTCTCTTGCTTATGGTGTATCTGCTCCCCCATTAATACGCTATGATAGAGCTTGTTCCAACTAAGAGAACTTCATAGAACAAAACAAGCTGCTTACAAATAAATTGTTGAACCAGGGACACTGCAGGCCTAGGCTTGCTTAATTACGTCTGACCGATACAAATATACATATAAAGCATTGGATCAAAACGTGTGATTCATGAAGGTTTTTGATACTTTACGAACGATTTACAATATATTTGGTCATTATTTGTATCAAATCAGACATGCAACACTGTAACTTTCAACCTGATACTGATGAACTGTCATTGGTCTCAAAAATGACAACTAGATAGAATAAAATATAGAACAAATAGGAGATAAAACAAAGCTATAATACTAAATAAATAACATAAATCTGTCTTCATAAAACAAAATTTTAATGAAACTATTAAAGAATTATTTTTATTTATTTCATGTGTCAAAGGTCAAGGTCACAGACGTATAAGAATACTGAAATGGTCAACTGTAAACTGTTAGTATAACTATGTATCTTAGAAATTTGTAGGTATTGACATAACGATCATTTTCATATACAGTTTAAGTCACGAGCTCAAAAGTCAAGATCACAGATGCATATGAATACTGAAACGGTTAAAAACCTAGAAAATTATAAACCTTTTGCATAGGCATGTATATTAGAATATTGTAAGTATTGATATATCGTTTTAATATATAGGTAGATTTAGGTCATGAGTTCAAAGGTTAAAGTCACAGACTAAAGTTTTTGCCCCTTTTACAATATTATAATCAATACAAATTACTGTGAGAATCACGTAGGGAACACAGCGCAATCTGATTGCCCCAAAACCTTCCCTAAATCGCTGTCTTCAGGCGAACTGCTTTTCAGGACTTACGATACTTTGAATTTTAGATTAAGAAGCTGAGAAATGTTTCGATTAAATAACTTTAACGGGGATACAATACACTGACTTTAGGTTTATTTAGAATATAAAGTTCAACGTTTTTGTTATTATTATTATTATTATTTTGTACAATGAAGCAGGCTGCTTGCAAATAAATAGTTGACTCAGGGATTTTGCAAGCCTAGGCTTATCAAGGCCCTCAAACAGTTTTATGGCCGTCATCACAGTATTGTTGATAAAATGATATCTCTCTGTCCAGGATTGCCCTGGATATATTTAACGTTCCATAGTTCCTTGTTCCTATTGCACACGCGGCGATGCAGCTAGCTAAACAGGGTGTGCTTACCCTTCCAGAGCACCCGGCCTCACTTTCCTTGTGGTCTAGCTGACTTGTCGGTTCCAAAGTTTTTACTTTGCTTCTGGATTGAGATTCGGAGATTGATAAGTATGTTTGTTTTTGATCCTACAGTATGATCAATATGTCATAAATGTCATCATATATGTGAATCTTTATGGAAGCACATATTAATTTCTTATCAGTAACATACATTGCAATTTTCATTTTGATTTTCAAGACATCTACACACATTTGATATTTTCACATTTTGACATTTTCAATTGCAACCCATTAGTATAGTATTTCATTTGAATAGTTGATAGGCAATATAATATGTCAGTTAATGTAACAGTGTGGTCTAGATTATCAGAAATAAAATACAACTTATCAGATTTGAAATGGTATAAAATAGTTTGTTGTTGAAAAACTCATACATTTGACAAAAGCCAATAAAACCAGGAACACGAAACAAGGAAGAAATGAAATAAAAACAAAGATTATACAAGACAAGCTTATATATTGAAACCATTGTTAATGTAGACATGATATTTAAAGCTATTGGAACAGATAACAATATCTCTAATAGGTCTGTTGTACTGAACTGACTTTACGAAAAACAGCGACCAGTAGCGTGATTAATTTAATCAATCTATTAGTCAGAATCTGAATTGCCATAATTTAAAATCTGTAGTGAAATTAAAGTTGCAAATTTTGAAAATGGAGATTTTACAATATTAAAGCATATTGGTATGAAAATGTCAATATGATAATGATATGTTGATTTTTTAATAATATTTTAAATCTGTGTAAATCATTAATTAAACTAATGAAGCTTCAAACAACTGGCCGATGTTAATTAAAACTTAATAAAATCCATATGATCACCTGCGACATTCAGCTTGATTCAAAATGATTTAGATTATCTAAACCTGTCAATGCATGAAGCTGTCTTAAGCTTTCATACCTCGAATGTATTAACTTTTTTAATATCAATTTTACGTTCTTCAATCAGTTGTATTGTTTGTGAGTTCTTTGTGAGTTGACTGTTTCAAGGTAAATGTTGATTAACTTTATTTCTTCTATAATTCATTACAAACCTTGAAATAAAAAGTGCAATCAATAAAGTATATAGGCTAATATCAGATTCTGTTATTTAAGTCACGACAATCATCTTAGAATTTTCAGGAAATCTATTAATGGATATTTAATCTGTTCTATTTAGGGACTATACTCACCAAATTTGGTCACATTTTAGCTTTATCTGTCGGAAACGATTTTCAAACAGTCGGCTAAATATGTCATCTTTTTAGTTACTATGATAACGATCCAATGACAATAGCAAAAACTCGTTGCTTGTTACATTTACATGACCTTATATTTGAACTAAATCTATGAATGAATTACAATAGTTCGCCCATTGATAAAATTCTGCTAACTTTAGTAACAACAGCCAATTGCAATTTAGGTACTGCAGGAATGTGGAACGTAAAAATGGCCGTCTTATTTATATCAACATGGGAACGCTTCTTTAATTCTCTATTTCACACTTTCATACATGGCAAATATATCTAGTTAGACAGGAGTGCTTATCCTGGGAACCAAGACTCACTTTGCTGGTGGAAGTTTACTTAAGTTGCCAATTTTCAATTTTATTTATTTATTTTTTAGGTGCGTTGTGATTTCAGCACTGTTAGGTATGTTTGTTTTGATTTAACTTATCTCAACTAGGGACCTCCCACGCAGAAAAGGTTGATATTGGCCCAGTAGACGATATAATTGTACATATACGCATATTATAAGCTTAACTGGATATAACCAGTTTTAATATACAATGTATTTTAAAGGACGTAAAACATTGAACTAAAAAACTGGCTTATATACATGTGTACGTGTTCTTTTTTTTTTTTTTACAAAACAAAACCTAATAAGATTAAGGTTATAGAGAAAAGATCATGTCTATTATTACCACATCAACAGAATACCTCTGCTTGAAGCCTTCAACTCTTATAATTAAAGCCAATACCAATGCATAAAAATCGTATAGTATTATTATATTGTGCTGAACATTGCGTGGGCGACAAAGAGCTATAACAAAGAGAAAAGAATATTCTATAACAATGTAGGTCGACAGTGGTATGGAATCAACACATTACGTGCCTTATCGGAGATCATTAACTTGTTTATCAAATCAAAAATATAAAATTGTCTTAATATATCATTGTATATCACCCCGTATTTTATCTAGTTCGTGTACTACTCTTTATAGGTCTTATTAGTAAAGCATTATTTTGGTGATCTTTTTAAACTATTATATTTATAATATAACAGCCGCAAACTTATGTAGTGATGCCGCAGCGGCAAGCACTTATTAACATAATTAACTTGGTTGTAGTTTTCTTGATCGAGTTGTCTTATGCCACTATTCCACACAGACCAAGAATTCCACGAATCGCCACGAATTGATACATATTTAGATTCGTGATGATTCATAAACTTTTGCCGTTTTTCAGATCCAATTCGTGACGCTGTACGATTTAGTTACGATAGAGTTATGGATATTCATTGGATTCGGCTGCAATCGCACGAATACATGTCAAGAATCCACTACGATTTACAAAAATCTATTAAGAATGCTTCACGAACGTTAGGAGTCAGTTGTGAACCAGTTAAGAATATGCCGAATACGTGTGCGAATCATGTATGAATAAAAATGAATTCGCGACTTTTCTTGACAAATTGTAGGATTGTCCTCCTGGCATGTATTCGTTGGATTCGTGACACATTCGTAGCAGATTTCCGGTGAAGCCACGAATCCACGAATCTCCGATTGGCTTAGGAACATCTAAGAATGCCTACGATTTGAATAGAATTCAGGTACGATAACTGAGAATACACTACGAATTTGTTACGAACGAACTATGAATTTTGGAATCTGGAACTCGTGGCCAATATTTTGAATAGCTCAAAACATTTGCCACAAATTCCTGGTTGCTCAAAAACTGCACGAACTGACTACGGACCACATACAAACTTCACGAACTGATAAAGAATCAACTGCGAATCCAAAAATGTATCAATTCGTGGAGATTAGTGGGATTCTTGGTCTGTGTGGAATAGTAGCATAATTAAACTCACATTTACGAATCACAGTGCATCTCATTGCCTATTCTCTAATCCCACTCAGAACTGCTCCTATTAAGAAACTTTGTTAGCTCCGGTTTTCCCACCATCGATCACATGCCGCCTCGATATAAGAGAACGAATATTAACTGCAGCAAAAACGCCATTACTCCACTACACTCATAAATCTGGTGTAATTGTGCGATTTAGAGCGTTTAAATACATCAGCTAAAGCATTGGTATTTTAAAACGGCTATCAAATTTGCCTTACTTTTCTGGACCTACTTACTGTTTTGGATTTTGTGTCCATGTCTACTTAGGTAACACAATCCCATAAACATAGGCTTTTGTAAGAAAAACTACATTTTCAACACAAACTTTATTTATTGATTTTTTTATTTAAAATGTCGTAACAAATGAATAACAAACAGTAATATCAATGTAACAATAACGATCGATGACATAAATATTTCAAACATTAATCTCATAAGTTTATAAAACTGTTTGTCCACAAACTGTTCTGTGTATCACTTTTTGTTCACATCGAAAATCCTAAACAATGGTTTTCCCCACTGTACCACATGATACCTATCAAGACTGTACGGATTGGATATAAAATCATATTACTTCACGTACTCTGGTAATGAATTCGAGACGTAAAAGTTTCCAAAAATGCCCCCAAAGTTCGTTCAGGGGTATCAATCACGTCGTACAACTGTAAACACCATTGTAAGTTAATAGAATGTAGTTCGCCGATGTACAACGTGATCAATAATAATACATGTTTGTCCGTACGTTACGGAAAATGTTTACATCACACATTTACAGAAACAACATCATTTTACGGGAAAACGACAACTGATGTGATTTTATATCCAAAAGGAACAATCTGTACAAACTATCGGGGTATCAGATGGTACAGTGCAATGAAAACGATAGAACCCAAACAAAAGAACTATTAAAACTAACAGTTTCAATAGAAATATTGTGAAAAAAGGTAGGAAATAAAAGACATTTTGCTCTTGAGCTACTTTCGAATATTTCAAAACATGTTTATTTCTATAATGTTCTGTTTATTTCAAAATTTAACATCACTTACACCACACATCACGTTAATTGCATCAGTTGACTTACTATTATTACATCAACAATGTAATGACGTCGTAAAAATACATAAATTGTTTAAAATGTCTTTCTTCCAATATATACAAGTTTAACTCAGACAATTATCACCATACCAACATATACATCACTGCTGTCTTTTTAACAACGTCACATTTCATTTAAATCACATATCTCATAAAGAATAAGGTAACAGAACACA
Source organism: Anadara kagoshimensis (assembly GCA_021292105.1). Lineage (NCBI taxonomy): Eukaryota > Metazoa > Mollusca > Bivalvia > Arcoida > Arcidae > Anadara > Anadara kagoshimensis. Next base: position 3,877,310 of record CM037871.1, read on the forward strand.
AAAGATTTATAATGTCAATTTTAGTCTTGATGAATAATCAAACAGAAACTTTATAACATAGAAAACATGGGTAACACCGCCGTCCCAAAATCGAAGCAACTGGTGGCTAACACTGTTATAAAGTAATTATCAAAAACAAACATACTAATCTATGTCCGAATCACAATCCAGAAGCAAAGTTAAAACTTTGAAAATTGACAATTAGGTTAAACACGTGAACTTCCCCCAGTGAAGTGAGACAGGGTGCTCTGGAAGGGTAAGCACTTCCTGTTTAGCTAGCTTCACTCACCACGCGTGTAATCAGAAGTGAGTGAAAGGAACATGGAACTATAGAACGTTAAATATAAACAGGACAATCCTGAACAAAGAGACATCAAGGAAATTCTAACATTTTCTCGACTGGAAGACCACGTGACATTTCCTTCTTTACTTGCATTCGACGCAAGTTGCTATGTTTAGTTCTAATAATATAGGCATTATATGCAAGTTAAAAATACGGCCAATTATAAATTTTCAAAAATGTGTGTTTTTCAAGCATTCTTTAACAAAGCTCAAGATTATATATCATGCTTATTTGAAAAAATAGAAAGAAGAAAAAGTGTTAATATAATCACATGTTGTTTTCAAATAAGTTTCTACGTTTCTATTGGTAACGTAATTTGTTTGGTATATAAAGGCACTATACATGTACCACATTCACATTCAATCTATAGAACATCAAAAACAAAACAAACTTAACCAATATATAGAAACACATTTCAAACAAGTTTTTCTATTGACAGTAGAAATATTAAGCGATAACGCAAAATATTACCAAAACACAAATATACCAATCCTTGTTCAAATCAGAATCGCAAATTTTGAAAACTGAAAAATACGTGAAGCACGTGAAGTTCCACCAGGGGAATTAGCCCGGGTGTTACAGAACGTTAAGTACTTTATGTCTGGCTAGCTACATCTTCACACAGAAAATGAAAAAATTGAGTATGCGAGGAACATAGAACTGTTATGAGAGGTCAAATATTTGCAGGGTAATTTTGGATGCAGAGACATCATACTTAGAAACAATATTAAGGTGACAGCCATAAAGTGTTTGATGTTCTTTATAAAATCGATAAATAGAAAAATAAAAAAGTATGAAATTTACATTTAAACTGAGAGTATAGCACTTAAATTGCCATCATTAAAAACAATACCATGTTGCTAACCATAACGGCGTTGCTAAGTAACAAATAATGGCTCAGATTGAAAAGTTTTGTTTAACAATTAGTCATAATTAACAGCTTACACTTACAATTTAAACTTCTTGAAATTGAAGTATATATTGGTCTTCCTAAACTCGTTACAGTTAATAGAATGTGAAAACAAATTACAGTTGTGCAGAGTAGTATTGCTTTTTCAAATAACGTATCCTTACAAAACACGGCCGCCTTAGAAAATTGTTCATTGTCATGTTTAATCTTGATTGTTTTATAAAAACAGTTGTAATATATACATACAGAATGTCATAATATTGTACATTGTGTATTGCATTGCCCACGTCCATAGTCAAGGCTGCTAAACTTTTTAAACCGTGGCTTTACCTTCAAAACATTTGCTGAACTGTGTCGCCGAAATGGGCGTTTAAACAAGCAAGTTTTATTGTTTTCTGAATTTTTGTCGACCATAGCTGTTTCAGAATAGTTCGGTAACAATATTTCGAATGTACTGTCAACGTTTATATTACATTTTGCACTTGTTTCAACAAACGAACAGTTAAGATCGAATGCAGCAGCCCGGAAGGCTATATCTGTAGGGACTAGCCACTTTTCTAAATCTGTTTTGTTGCCAACCATCACTACTGGGACCTTCTTCTCTCCTACAATGATAAAATAAAAAACCACTCAGTAAGCATAGGATATATTAAGTATTGAGACCTACCAGCTTGACTTACCTGCTAGACAATAGAATTATTTGAGGAGATACAAAAGGAGTGAAGTATTAACTGTCCCGAAGCTTCAACCTTTTTTAACCTTAAGCAAGTTACTTCATTTCACATTGTTGCTGACTATCCCGGTGTTAGGGCAATGGCCTGGTTCTACATCAACTTTAGGATCTGCTGTCGCAGTAAACTAGCATTTAAAAGTCGCCCAAAGAATGCACTTGTTCAAACACACGTACCTAGTCCAGGGTTTCTTAGTGCAATCTGGCTAACACTTGCATTGCTGTGTAAAGATTAAAAATAACCCCAAAAGCCTAAGGCTTATTTAAAGTGTCTAGCAAAGATTAGCAATGTTTCTCCATTTAACTTTTAATACATTTATATGTACAAATATTCTGAAAAAAAATCATTAAATTGCAAATATATAGAATTTCAGAATATTACGAACACTTGTATTAAAGACTTTTATAAGCAATGTTAATTTCGATATCTTGAAAAGGTCAAAGCTATCAGTTAAAAGCTGCATATGTTTAAATGGTTTTTGCCTATTAAAACATCATTTCGTCTGATAAATGACTTTGATATCTATGGAAATATTAATTTTTTCTACTTTAAAAGTCTGATGAAACTTTACCTTTTATGGCATAGATCATGTTACACAAGTTCTGAGCTCCATAAAAAGACGTCAAGTTATCTACTGAGTAAACTACGACGAACGCATCCCCAGTCCGGATGTTGAGCTCACGCATGACCGGAAACTGATCATCCCCAGATGTATCAAGGATTTCTATTTGTTGAAATAGTCCACCTGCAGAAAGATAAAATAGATCAACATAGTAAAATGTATGGAAAGTTTTGTTGCACATGTGGTTATTTAAACTGATAATAAATAGGATTAAAACACTAGGATCCGGTTTCACTTCCCAGGTGCAAGTTACACGAGCCTTACATAATTTGCCAGTTTACAAAGGTTTTACTTTGCATTTGGGATTGTTTGTGCTTGAAAAAATACATTGATTTTTCCATATTAAGTTCACGATGTGGAATTGTTTAAGGTCATTTCATAAGCAGACATATGGAGATGTTGCAAGCCGTTTGTGATTCAAAAATGAAGAAATGTATGCATGTAGAATGTATTTATGCCAATTAGAAGTCCTTATCGTTTTTTTGTCTCGCCTACAGCATGATAAGGAGCGTCAGATTTTCAAATTTCACATTCAATGAACAATTCCAATAGTAGAGTGTTTGTATAATTATAAAACAATCTTTACGAATTCCCAATCTTTAACTCTGATCCGATGGCCCAAAACAAAACTATGCATTCCCAATCTTGAACTCGGATCGAACGCCGTTTACAACTAAATAACCGAGCTGCAATAGCTTTAGCTAGATTGAGCAAATATGTCAAAGCAATTTCACCACGGCATTTGTGTTATTTCAAGGTTGAATTATCGATTGATTGATTGATTTCTTTATGTTTAGTTGTAATTACTTCATTACTGTAAAGGAAATTCATTGCCATTACCATAAAATTTGAAAGCTTGATATCTATATTTTATAACTATCATTATTAAAATAGAATCATGATTTTATAAGCAGTACTACCGTATGAATCATGTTTCTAAGTAACACATATTGTTAAGGAAAAATACAAGAGAATCCAATAATGTAGCTATGTGTGGGTGTATGTGTCGCTTTATTTATAACTGTCAACATGAAATATTGATTTTTATAACTTGTATCACTAATTGTACTTTGATTTGATTGGAGTTTATGACCGGCTAAGTCAAGTATAGTGAATTTTTACTAAGATGTCGCCAGCGATTGTTTTGCTGCAGGCTAATTTAATGTTAAAATAAATTGATGTTTAGGAGTTCTTATGCATTGGTGCAATTTGTGTACATGCCACAATCCTAAAAACGGACGTAATACTTCCGATTTCTAAATAAAGCTCATGGGTTGTTTTAATAGGGTTGACTAAAAGTAGCAATATATCAAATTGATTGTGTCGATTTAGTCTCATGCGGTATCACAAAGCATTAAGCCATCTAATTTACACACAGAAAACCTCAAAAATGAAAACAACACAAAACACAAATAAAAACTATGCAATAGATTAATTGCTTTACGCGTTGGCGTTAACTAGAGATGATGCTTTTGTTTACTGCAGACAATAAAGCTATGTTTACACGATGGGTTTTATTTTTTCTACAGAACTGTTGTTATTCCCTTTGTAATTACTACATCTGACATTTTCATCATACGGTTCAAGAGGCGTGTTATCCGATCGCGAGGACAACTATATTTAGCAAAACTGATAACTTGTAAGATTTCACTTAACTTGTTTTCGCCGTAATTTGCACAAAACAGGAATGTGAATGAGTTATTTCTTATAATAAATATCGCAAAAATGCAACCCTTTTAATCCGAAATTAATAAGACTGATAAGTTATCATGAAGCATTGGGAAAATTGATTTCGAATTCCAAGTAAAGGTAACTTTTTGAGACATCACCCCATCTATATACGAGGGTAATACCACACAGTACCATTTGGTGCAGGTAAATTACATATTATATCAGTGTGTTGATTGTACAACACTAGACGGCCGTTTCGGAATACTATTGCTTATTAATAGTGCTTGGACCAAAATTTTGAAACCAACATCTTATTTAAGGGATTGAAATAATTTCTTTTCGATGCAAAGCCTATTGTAAAATTGTAAACCGGCGTTCTGGCTGCTAGGGTTTGTATGCCGGGAAGGTTTTGGGTACCTTAAAACTTTCGCTACATGCATGCATAGCAAAAAGCGCATGTTATAAAATACCACTTGCTTAATAAGTGCTCACATTCTTGGCAAGGGGGGGGGGGGCATTTACCACTACTGCAGTTCTCTGCATGTTAGGCTACATATGCTGCTAAAGGGAATAACTGCATGCATTTTTTAAATTTACACTTTTGAGATTTAGATTTAGCCAACATGTCAAAAACTGCAATTATTCAATCATTATTTTTCGGATATAAAAAAACACACCAATTCATATAAACCATTTATATGCATTAATTAAACATCTTGACAAACCTTTGCCTTGTCAACTATACGTGTGTATGTTTATATTTCGGTTTTAAAGTAATTCCGAAACGGTCGTCTAGTGCTGTAAAATAAGCATTGGTATAATATATAATTATTAAAAGTGTTTTATATTAAGATTAAAACTAGAGTACTTACTTGGAAGTTTAGCGACATGTCTGTAACAATCTTCTAGAGTAGGGGTATATTTTCCATTAAAACTACCGTTCATAAACTGTAAAATTAAAGATGTTTTTCCAACTCCTTCAGCACCTAGGAAAACGATGCGGTACGTTTTCATATTTAGCAGTTAGACCGGCATCGATTTTTCATGAAGATTATTATCGTATTTTTAGCTTGATCATAGAATACACTTAGAATGATAATGATCATTTGAAGACACTGTTTAGAATCAGATTGCTTTTAATAGCATTTGATTATATTGTGGGAGACTGTATCTGTCAATCAAATAAGCCCCGCCTCTTATTTCCACATGGACAGCGCGTAAAACCAAACTGCCCACTAGAACTACTGTATATTAAGAGGCTGTCGGTATTTCTTAAAAATTAACTCTTAATAAAAACTCAATATTAAGAAAATCAGACATTTGGATTATACCAATCTGCAAAATGGATTTATGAATGAAACCGATTTATTTGCTGTATACACAAGGCTTAGAAAAAGCTGCCTTGAGAGAGAGAGAGAGAGAGAGAGAGAGAGAGAGAGAGAGAGAGAGAGAGAGAGAGTTGAGTAATGATGTCTTACGTCCTAGTCAGGAATTTTTCACTTATATCGATACGTCGCCAGCTATAGGTGAAGTAGCAGAATTTTTTCTGTGTGTTGCGCTGTGTTCCTATCCGAAAAAACCCAGAGATTTTCATTTCTTGCCGAAAGAACATTCGCTAGCCACTTTCAAGTCTTGGGTCAGACCCGGTCGGGATTCAAACCCACGATCGCCCATTTACGGAGCGAGCACTCTACCAACTGAACTACTGCAGTGGTTTGAGAGAGAGAGAGAGAGAGAGAGAGAGAGAGAGAGAGAGGAGAGAGAGAGAGAGTGTTCTTTCTGTTGCATATAAAATATTGACCATTTATTGGTTATAAAAGAGATGTAAAAGCTGAGTGTTCTTAGTTTATGTGTGCATTTGTACGTCATTGGCCAACTTGGGGTGTTCAGCAACTGAACCACACTACTGGATAGCATTCTCATTATATACCATGTCAATCCTGTGGCCTTTCAACACCTTCTATCTATAAATCGCCAGCGTGTTGTCACTAGCTGTATATATCTAGGCCTTTCGACACCTGCTATCTGTAAATCGCCAGCGTGTTGTCACTAGCTGTATATATCTAGGCCTTTCGACAGCTGCTATCTATAAATCGGCAGCGTGCTGTCACTAGCTGTATATATCTAGGCCTTTCGACACCTGCTATCTATAAATCGCCAGCGTGTTGTCACTAGCTGTATATATCTAGGCCTTTCGACACCTGCTATCTATAAATCGGCAGCGTGTTGTCACTAGCTGTATATATCTAGGCCTTTCGACAGCTGCTATCTTTAAATCGGCAGCGTGCTGTCACTAGCTGTATATATCTAGGCCTTTCGACACCTGCTATCTATAAATCGCCAGCGTGTTGTCACTAGCTGTATATATCTAGGCCTTTCGACACCTGCTATCTGTAAATCGCCAGCGTGTTGTCACTAGCTGTATATATCTAGGCCTTTCGACAGCTGCTATCTATAAATCGGCAGCGTGCTGTCACTAGCTGTATATATCTAGGCCTTTCGACACCTGCTATCTATAAATCGGCAGCGTGCTGTCACTAGCTGTATATATCTAGGCCTTTCGACACCTGCTATCTATAAATCGGCAGCGTGCTGTCACTAGCTGCATATATCTAGGCCTTTCGACACCTGCTATCTATAAATCGCCAGCGTGCTGTCACTAGCTGTATATATCTAGGCCTTTCGACACCTGCTATCTATAAATCGGCAGCGTGCTGTCACTAGCTGCATATATCTAGGCCTTTCGACGCCTGCTATGTATAAATCAGCAGCGTGCTGTCACTAGCTGCATATATCTAGGCCTTTCGACACTTGCTATCTATAAATCGCCAGCGTGCTGTCACTAACTGCATATATCTAGGCCTTTCGACACCTGCTATCTATAAATTAAATCGCCAGCGTGCTGTCACTAGCTGCATATATCTAGGCCTTTCGACACCTGCTATCTGTAAATCGGCAGCGTGCTGTCACTAGCTGCATATATCTAGGCCTTTCGACACCTGCTATCCATAAATCGGCAGCGTGCTGTCACTAGCTGCATATATCTAGGCCTTTCGACACCTGCTATCTGTAAATCGGCAGCGTGCTGTCACTAGCTGCATATATCTAGGCCTTTCGACACCTGCTATCTGTAAATCGGCAGCGTGCTCTCACTAGCTGTATATATCTAGGCCTTTCGACACCTGCTATCTATAAATCGCCAGCGTGCTGTCACTAGCTGTATATATCTAGGCCTTTCGACACCTGCTATCTGTAAATCGCCAGCGTGTTGTCACTAGCTGTATATATCTAGGCCTTTCGACACCTGCTATCTATAAATCGGCAGCGTGCTGTCACTAGCTGCATATATCTAGGCCTTTCGACACCTGCTATCTGTAAATCGGCAGCGTGCTGTCACTAGCTGCATATATCTAGGCCTTTCGACACCTGCTATCTGTAAATCGGCAGCGTGCTCTCACTAGCTGTATATATCTAGGCCTTTCAACACCTGCTATCTATAAATCGGCAGCGTGCTGTCACTAGCTGCATATATCTAGGCCTTTCGACACCTGCTATCCATAAATCGGCAGCGTGCTGTCACTAGCTGCATATATCTAGGCCTTTCGACAGCTGATATCTATAAATCGGCAGAGTGCTGTCACTAACTGCATATATCTAGGCCTTCCGACAGCTGCTATCTATAAATCGGCAGCGTGCTGTCACTATCTGTATATATCTAGGCCTTTCGACACCTGCTATCTATAAATCGGCAGCGTGCTGTCACTAACTGCATAAATCTAGGCATTTCGACACCTCGTATCTATAAATTAAATCGGCAGCGTGCTGTCACTAGCTGCATACATCTAGGCCTTTCGACACCTCCTATCTATAAATCGGCAGCGTGCTGTCACTAGCTGCATACATCTAGGCCTTTCAACAGCTGCTATCCATAAATCGGCAGCGTGCTGTCACTAGCTGCATATATCTAGGCCTTTCGACAGCTGCTATTTATAAATCGGCAGCGTGCTGTCACTAGCTGCATATATCAAGGCCTTTCGACACCTGCTATCTATCAATTAAATCGGCAGCGTGCTGTCAGTAGCTTTATATATCTAGGCCTTTCGACACCTGCTATCTATAAATTAAATCGGCAGCGTGCTGTCAGTAGCTTTATATATCTAGGCCTTTCGACACCTGCTATCTATAAATTAAATCGGCAGCGTGCTGTCACTAGCTGCATATATCTAGGCCTTTCGACACGACACCTTTCATTAAGCTTAGTGTTTAACTTTTCGACAGGCCTCTATTGTATATTATTATCATTGGTTAATGTTCTATGCTAAGTACATGTTTCTATTTAAGATTGTATATTGCATATCACCGCTAGACATGAGGTGTGTTTACCCTTTCTGAGTACCGAGTCAACCCGAGTTCACGACTTTCAATTAGATAACCAGATTTCAATTTATATAACTTTGCTTTTTGGATAGTGATTTGAACATTGACAAATTGTATGTTTTTTGCACACCAGCGCAAGGCCTACTTCCCTGGTAAAAATCCACGTGTTAAATTTAATTTTAAGTTTTGAATTTGATTTTGGACGCAGGTAGCTTTTTCACGATGTCATGATAATGGATCGGTGGGTCTGCTGTCTCGGCGACCTTATACCTAGTACGCACTACTAACAGACACACGTTAAACACATACTGTCAATAACTTATGAAATTTACAAGTCTAAAATAAATAAACGATCAGATTGATTGATTGATTGAATGGAGTTTAATGCCTCAGTCAAGAATATTTCCTTATATCAAGACGTTACCAGCTAGGTGAAGTGACAGAAATTTTGACCTATGCAATGTGTAGAAAGGGTTTCTTACGTGCCACGCCTGTCGTAAGACGGGGCATCGGTTAAGGTCTCTTTTGAAGGACCTCGTGACTTTCATTTCTAAATGAGAAACGCTGGGCGACAGAACTTCAAGTCTTGGGTCAGACCTTGCCGGGGTTCGAACCCGAGAATTCCCTCTTACAGAGCGAGCAATCTACCACTGAGCTAACACAGTAGTCTGTTAGATCATAGATACTATATGAAAACATACTGAAGTCCTAGACTAAAGACGTACGTGACATATTAAAACAATTAAGATAAAAATTCAATGGTAAGGTGAAGGTTTTTGTGTGGGATGATGACCATCCGGCTTATGTGATAAACTGTGGTCCCTTAAAACGCAGTAATGGAAATTAACAGTTAAAGAATTAACTTTACGTAACGACAGCGTGAACTTCACTGCAGTCAATTCCGAATGTAGAAACACTGTATTCGATGTATAATTCAGTTAAAAGCATGCTGTTGCTAATTGTTATCATAACACCATCTATAACACGGTTAAGTGTACTTGAAATATAATTTAAAAATATACTATTTTCTCTACAACATGCTATTAATAAAACGTCTTAGTTATTTTAAAATTATAATAGACAGTTGACTTTAAACGTACAATCTTTCTGCGACTATTTTGAGATTTAAAAATGGATGTTTATTTTTATTTTGCTCCCGGGCGATTGTCTTCGCTTTATCTTGCAAAGCTGATACATCATCTGTCCATAGTGCTTCATGTAAGTCATTATGAGTTTTATCAAAATCAAATATACTTGCCTATGTTCAAATCACAATCAAAAACAAAACTCTGTAAAATTCCGTGAAATTCCACCGGTGAAGTGAGGCCGGGAGTGATCCGGGAGGGTAAGCACCTCTTGTTCAGCTAGCTACTCCCGTCACGTTTGTAGTCAAAATTAAGAATGAAAGGAACATGGCACTATAGGACGTTAAATATGATAATTTTGGATACCGAGACATCTTCAATGTTCTCGGCTCGATAGCAATTCTCGTGCTTGTTTAAATACTATATGCCGTTATAAACTTTGAAAATCAATTGATAATACAGTTTCGAACAATTCAAAAACCGTTGATGTAGAAAAAATATGAAAAGGCAGACCCTAATAATGACTAAAGGAATCTATACAACTTTCAATCTTACTTGTCAGACTGATTCGGGCGGATGGAATCAATGACTACTCTAAAGTGCTAGGGAAGTCTTTTTGGTTTCTGATTACTACACTATTTGTGTATCTCCCGGACTTACTCAAACAATGACCATTAATTCTAAGTAGTTTACTTAAATGTTACCCAGTACTTATTGATTGTGTCCTAGAAGTTTTCCACTTGCAAATATTTACGATGTGCACCAAGAATGCCAAAATAAAGTGCATCGAGTTTTACCTGGTCGTTTGACCTTTAATTGGTACAGTATATTGGCTGCTAGTAAGTTTTCTTGTATACTTTCACTGCAACAATTACACTCAAACTGATCGCGGATAACAGAGTTAGTTTTGAATACAGTCGGTAACATTTATTGTTTCAGTTTGAAGAAAATGATTGTTAATCATTCAACTTATCAATGATATTTTCAAAGAAGTCAAATAAATTATATTTTCCCGAGCATAAAGGTATGATAAATACCACATTTAATGCATTTGATTTAAGAAACCAAGTGTTTAGATTAAAGGTGACGTATCCCTTTATCCCAAAACGTGACAGTTTAGAAGAAATTCTGATTTAATTTCACGCTTGTGATTCCAGATAGTGTACGCCTAGCTGATGAAAACATGAACGCCTAGATTTTAGTGGAAAAATATGTACGCCTAGCTTTACAGAAAATTGTACAATTTATTGCTATTTTTCACATTTTTCTGAGATAATCGGTTGAGAAAACCCCTTCACAACTTTATGCTAATCTCAAGGATATGATGCCATTTAATATGCATTTTATTTATGAATAGATTGATTGATTGGATGCAGTTTTACGTCAAAGTTAATAATATTTCACTTATATGGAGACATCGCCAGCTATATGTGAAGCCATAAAAAATTTGACCTTTGCAGTGCGCTAAGGACAATGTGTAGGTACAGTTCTTTACGGTGCCACGCCTGCTACGAGATGAAGGAACGGATTTAAAGGTCTTTTTCGAAGGAATCGGCGACTTTCATTTCTACATGCCGAGTACATGGAGTATTTACTACCTATTTTTAACACTTGGTCAGACCCAGGCTGGATTCCGAACCCACGACCTCCTACGCCAAGCGCATTACCAACTGAACTATCGTATATATATATTGAAAAGAGCGTGTTGTTGGTAGTAGCAGAACCTATAAATCATTCCTTTCTTTTTAAACCAATCGATAAAATTAAATAAAATAACCGATTAGATAAATAAACAGGGACCAAGGACCTTAACGCTCACCTCAGGATATGTTATATCTCGTGTAGAAAGTCAATGGACAACCACATAAATTACAGGGACTGTTTTAATTTTCAAGAGATAGGACATAATGTAAGGATATTTCCAAATTTATTATTACTTATCTTAAAATGCTACCATATACTTCTAAACATTTAAGGTCTAGCTACAATAAATGTATGTACAGCTAGTAAAAAGTATAAAGGCAAAATACTAAGCCCTTTCTTACACATCTATGACCTTGAACTTTGATCCAATGAACTTTATCATTGTAGATAAGCCAATGCCATACTTATACAAAAAGTTTAGAGTCTTCCAGACAGATATTTTGTGACGTCGTAGCAGACGTTTTTAATCGCGAAGGCCCTGATTATCTGTAATGAAAATTATCTCCCCTTTTTTAAATGACGTTAATTACGGTGTAACAAGAAAATGCTCCCTAAACAAAGAAAATACCACAAAATGTTAAAGGGGAATTTTTTATTATTATAATTTTAAATAAAAGTTCAAGCCCCCTTTGTGGAATTTACTGAAAATACGAGATTTTCAAATTATCTGGGAACCAAGCATATAAATGTTCAGAAACAAATACTCCATATCTTGAACGGTTGTAAATCATTGAATCGAATGTACCTTCGGCACTTTTGGTTTTCCGATTGTGTATTTAGAATGGCGAGATTAAAACTTATGAACGTTTTGGCTAAGTAAGAGAAAATATAGAGGACAACCACACTTTACGCTTCGAAATTTAAACACGCCGAGGAACCTGTATTTTGATATGAAACTAACAAATAAACATTACGGGTATCATGTATGTGTGTAGTGAAAGTTCGGAGTTATCGACTTTTTTAAAAAGAACTTGTTTTCTTCGCTTTTATTTCCCTTCATGTAAGACATTATTCATAGCGGACTGTCATGGCGGATATGCAAATGAGATCATTGCCGTTCATTTCCCAATATGTATCAAAATGACCTTAAGGCTAATACCTACAATATTCTAATAAACATGCCTATAAAAAAGTTGATAGTTTTCCAGATCATGCACTGACAAATATAGTAGTTTAGCAATTTCCCCTTCAAGAACCTTGCCATTTCTCCATTTTGAGCCCTATAGCTACGATTACTACATGTTCTAAGTATGCTACACATGGATCTCTTGTATCTTTAGAGGAAAAGATTTTTACTATTTCCCTTATAGGACCCAAAGGGGACATAACTCCCTCATTTGTGCAAACCAGAAAGCCCTTCACCAAGGCATGATTTGTCATTAAGTTTCATCAAATTTGGCCTGGTAGTTTTGGAGGAGATGACTTAAATACAATGAAAGGTTTATTCAGTTAAATAGTTGATTCACAAGATTTTGACTCCGATAATGTACATGATAATCGACTGATATCCATAAGATGGCCGGGTTGTTGAATTATTGTGAATCTACAGATGGTGGTCCAAGTTGGATTTGTATTTTGAAGTAAATTTGCATATTTCGCAAGAAAAATACTGGGATTCCTCAAAATAACTTTCATCTTGTCTTTCAAGTTGAAAACCCTGTCCAGGTCTGCAAAGAAAAATCAATTCTTTTAACAAGTTAACACGAAGCAACGTTTTGTCAGAGAACAAAATTAATTTTACAATGTTTTACAACAACACCAAACACAAATGTATGTATGAAGAGATGTTCACATAAATGCAGCTAAAGTACACTAAAATCCCAGCTAGGAGGTTGTTATGATTTTGCAAGAGTTGCAGTTAAGCGTACACCGGGTGAAAAATAATACTTGTTGTAGTTAAATATTTAAACGTATATTTTGCATATGCGATTTGTATTCAGACTCTTTGTTGTTTCTTTGTTCCAATTACCTTATAAAACGGTAAGATCGGCTTTAAATTAAGGTAAAATTCAATCTTACGCCAAGGAGGTTGGCGATTTTTCCCTGGCTGTCGATGATCAATTGTGTTTTTTGACATTATATGGTGATATTTGTGGGCAAATTGTAATGTCTAAATGTTGCTGACTTCAGCAACCAAAATTATAAGTGGTATCCAAGACTTGACAATTTAATTTTGAGCGTTTACATACCTCTAAACTTCAGTCATTGAGACTATCAACATAACACGGTCGCTTCGACGATCCCAGCTTCCGGAAGACGTACACTGGAGTTTATAAACTGTGTTTACGGTAATGAAACATGCGGTCCTACTAAATCACACAATTTATTATCAAAATTTTGTATCCAAATTAAAGGTCAGACGGACAGGTCGAATTTGACGCACTATAAACGGGGGTACCATTTTATCACTCTACAGAAATAAACAAATCTTATTTGCAACTTCCAATGTTTGACCTCTGAAAAATTTAAATAAAAGCAATTTATCCGTCTAACATACAGAACATGTACAGACCTGTCGAAGGTTTTACACTTAGCTAACAATAAAGCACCCGGAGCTTGGCTGTGAAATGAATAGAAAAGCTAACCCTAACCGTAACCCTAACTGTTAAAAGGTTGCCAAGATATGGATAATGTAGGGTCGAAGTAAGCTGGAGATTCGGTACTATGTCGTTAGCTAAGTATTAAACTTTCAACAGGCTTGTACTGCAATGAAAAAACTCACTTTTATAACACAAATATACTTAAATACCTTAATTATTCGCAGAATGTAAATGTAAACATCCCGCTGTATCGCATTTATGTTGCAAGTCTTTAAAGACGTAACCAGATACGAAACTATGACTTGTTACTTTTTTAATTGGTCCTCTGTTGACAAGTAGACGTTTTCATTTTCATTTATATTGGTATACCAAGAAATTGCATGTTATTATTCCTATTTATTACAGTAACAGTTAATATAAGGGGAGGTCAAAAAGTTCATACAACGGGGTATATAACCCATAACACAGTGGCCATGACTTCTTTGGTGGGGTTGAGCCAGGGTGCTTCCATTGCATGAACCCTTTTTTGGTTTCTGGGTCGCAATGATGAATCCATGTTTCATCACCAGTTACCAAACGTAAATGGAAGCTCTCGGGTTATCATTATAAATGCCAAAAAGCTCCCGACTTGACTGGAGTCTTTGGAAGCTATCCTGCACATTAAGGTTTCTGGGGACCCATCTTGCGGATACTTTTGACATCCCAAGATGCTCGTGGATAACCGTGTATACACTTCCATGTGAAATGTCACACTCTCTAGCTATGTCATCAATCCTAATTCGACGATCATTCATGGTGAGGGTCTCCACAGACGTGACAATTTCCATTGTGATGGCATCAGCTGGCCGACCTGACCGTGGGTCATCCTTCAGTGAGGTGCGCCAACGTTTAAATTCAGCTGACCATTTTGCCACTGTGGAATAGGCAGAACCATTGTCACCGTACACCTCGGCCATTCGTCGGTGAATTTCTTTGGCATTTGATCCCTCTACTGTGAGGAACTTTATTACTGCCCTAAACTCAACATTTTGATTTTTCATCATTGCTTGATAGTCACCAACTTTGAATGCTTTTGAGAATTACACAAATATGTTGTGACAAATAAACTTGATATGTTTAAAATGGCGGAATGTTGTGAAAGAAAATGTGTACGCTTGGCTGAATACGCTGTTCTATGAACTTTCTGACTTCCCCTCGAGAGAGAGAGAGAGAGAGAGAGAGAGAGAGAGCATTGTCGTGTCTTGGTCGTAAGTGGATTTGGTAATTACCAGTCCATTTTGTTATTTCAACGTCTAAGAAAGAATTACATTTACCATGTTTCGGTCTGAGAATTACTGATGAGGATTTTTTCCGAAAGAGGTCGTTTAGTGATGCAAAATTGGAACAGGTTTAGTAATAATATTAACTAAACCTAAATAACCTTGACTTCATAGAGAAATATACAGCTGTACATAATATTGAATATTAAAATACTAACGACTTTGTAATATTGACAGCTACAGGTGTTCTTTGGCACTTTCACATGTGTTTTTGTTTTCACGCTTTCTTGTCGGGTTCCAATTAGTACACCTACAATTTAGCACCTCTCCTGCTTTAAGGCACGGATTGTGGTAAGGCGTGTTAGGTAGCAGGCTAACATATTATTGTGTTTTGCATACTTATCAGTCACTGACACTTCGTGGCCTTTATCGATAAAATCTGGAAAAAAGATAAATCCGTCATTTTATACAAGTGTGTAATAAATGAGAGATAAATGTACTCTCGATATGGAGCTTTCACTGCTTGAGCGTAAACTTGCAAAAGTGCAATGTGATCCTTAGTTCAAAGATAGAAATAAAATACAGTTATAAGATATATCAGTGCGGTCTTACAGAAAGTGAGATACGGATGATACACTCGCTCTGTTTATGCATATGGGAGGTCATAAAGGAAAGTCAACCATTCAAACCTTCTCGTCTTCCTCCTCATACACCGCAAACATGGATGGGGTTGGGAAATTCTCTCCAATTTTGCCCTGAAAACTATCGCTGTTCAGGTTAATTTTACAAATTCAAACAAACAATAAATTTTAAGTCAACAAATATTTGTATACAAAAAACACATAGATAAATTGTAATTAGTTGCTAAAATACATTCCACAACAATTCCATGCAACGTAGAACATGCATCATTTGACTCAGTCAATTTCACATCAAAATCCGCTATACAACACACATCCATATATTACAATACCTAATTTATTTTCTCAAATTCTAAAACTTCAATATCTTAAAGGTGTAGCTAGCTAAACAGGCAGTGCTTACTCTTCTGGAGCATCCGGTCTAACTTCCCTGGTGAAAGTTGTCGTGTTTAATTTTATTTACCAGTTCAAAGTTTTTACTCGTCTTTTGGATTTTGGTGGTAAGATTTTAATTAGATTTCACGGAACTTAATGATTTTGTAGATTCCTTAATATCTTTGGTCTTACAAATATACATTATATAAAAGTAAAACAATATAACAAATTCAGTTAAACACACAAACTTCTACAAAGGAAGTGATACCGGGTGGTCTGGGAGGGCTAGGATCTCCTGAAACTAAAATTGAGATAAAATAATTGTCTGAGTTCGTGATGAAATATCTAATCCAGCAACCATGCTAACTTTATCGTATGTTTTTGTACTGTAGATTTGCATAATAGAAATAAATATGACAAATATTTAATAAAATACAGATACCCCAGGTATCTGTATTCATTCAAATCAAACGTACAGATCCATGTCCTAACCACAATCCAAAGCAAAGTAAAAAAAACCTTTAAAGCTGGCAAATTAGGTTAAACACTGGAACATCCATTAGTATGTATATCATGGTGTTGTTGGAATTGATATAAATAAACCTCTCGTGAAATGTATGCATAATGCATTATTCAATAAACAACTGTACCAGTTTTGAGAGTTTCCCTAATGGATTATGTTGACCTTCCAGTGATCTCAGAAGATGATTCCACGAAGACATTTTGCCTGGAAAATCTACTCGTAACAGATCCTGTATACATTTCTGACTTTATTTTTGCTTTCATTACATTGTTTTCTTTCCCATTATTAAATACCCTTGGTGTTAACACTAAAGTAGATGATTATAATACATAATATTGATGATTAACAGCCCTGGAATTTACCTGTACAATAACCAAGTTATCATTTTCGCTTTCAAAGTCCAAAGAAAATGACCCAAATGTTTTTGGCAGTATTATCGTGATGTTTAAAATATGAAACAACTGTTGGGATATCGATACAGGAGGCGCTTACCTTTACAGATCATTTAGCCTCACTGATACCTTATGGTGGAAGTTCACGTAATTTTAATCTGTCAGGTTTCAAAGACTTTACTTTTCTAATGTTATTGATATTGAAAAATCTATCCGTATTGAATGACTCAAGTAAGAATAGATTTTCTTAAGACCTTAAATTTTGATGTTGTTCTAGATAGATTTAAGACATCAGCAATTACTATAAGTTCACTTGAAGTACCCGACTAATGAATGATAGATAAGTCTTTATTGATAACATTTTAATAAAAATGGATTAATCCTAGTGAACAAAATGTCACTGATTTAAAGTGTCAAAATGGGTCCTAAGCTAAAGAAAGGAAGAAACAATGTAACCTGCCAGACTTTAGCACAGCCTTGACTTGTATTTTAAATTAAAATATTTCGTAGCAGACAGAATCAATTAACCGATATTTTTTATTAGGTATGGATTAAAAGCATACAACATGGTTTTTTTAAAAGCTTTAGCTCTTTAATGTGATACTTCACAAATGGAACATAAATAACAGGGTAATATAGTAACAAGTAATTACATCATTTAGACAATAAATTTATGCAACGCAAATTTAAACATCGACTTTAAAAGCTAACACAAAAATGTATCCAAAATGAACAAATTCAGAAACAATTCATCAAAATTTAAAAAAAAATTAATATGAAAGGGGACGAAAATCAGATATATCGACGTAAATGCGTCTTTAATATTTATCAATGGAAGTCATCAGTCACTGAGTTTAATTTTTGAAATTCGCCATTATCGATATCGTGACCAACCATCAAAAATAGTCATCGCCATCATCGTGACCCGTAAGAAATACCACTATCAGAGATGAAGCTAAACTGTTTCGAGTTAGGAATCCATACCATTTTAGAAAAAAGTTGTAATAGTTATAATAACTAAATGTGTTAAATATAGGGTTCCGAAATTATTTTAAGAACCATTAGCTACTGGACCCTTGTAAATATTAATTTCTGACCATCTAGAATAGGAATTCGCCATCATCGTGACTACAAGAAACAACAGCCATCTAGATTATTCATGCGCTAATGGAAAATAATTCTGCGTTTTCTGGAGTAGAATTTCCAAAATTAAAATACACAAACAGCTCGTTTCGGTTAAGAAATTAGCCGTTTCGTTATCTGGTGATCTTGTGTACAAATCATAGTTTTGAGAGATAGAGAGAGAATCAGTATTATCCCTTCAATAATACCAGATAATTGATTGACATTATAGACATGTAGTCTCTAATCAAGCCATCGTTAGAATAAAAAAAATTTCTTTGAAGAAAAATAAAGGACCAAAAATGAGTCTCGTCACGTAGACCTTGCGAAATACAATATATAAAATCGGGTCCAGAGATCACGTCAGTAAAGATTTGTATGTCATTCATGTCAAACATCAAAAGAAGACGTAATTTAGACGCCTCACCTTTCTCAATGAAATCGTCAACTATCTAGGATATGGAATTGAAAAAGATGTACGTCCGTCGACATGGACTGACGTTAATAGAATCAATGAAATGTCTTAAATAATCCCAAAAGAATAAATTAGTAGCGGTTTTACGTGTGTATATATCTAAACTATTTCTAAAGATGTAATAACTATAACAATACTGATTGAAGGTTATCATAGTCACAATGTGGGATATCACGCGACTATTTTCACGATTTGACGTCTCATTCAAATAAAAACAAACATACTTATCCGTGTCTGAATCACAATCCAGAAGCAAAAATATTTAACTTTTTTATCGAAAATTTCATTTGTATTTGAAATAGACGATGATCAGCTGATGTAGTGACACTACAACCAAATCTTACTAATCTGGGAATTGGTCTTGAAAGTTGATCGTGGAAAAATCTAACAATTTATATTCCCTCAGATTGAATATCGTTTCCAAATCTCCAAAGTTCAAATCTGATATAGCGGACATGCTGGTGAATGTTAACATTTTGATATTTAGGCTTTCACCGATGTAAACACAATACAGTTTAAAAAAATAAACAACGCCTTGGCCTTTGTCTTCATTTTAATTTGTAACCTTAATTAATTCATGCCATTGTGAAAAAAGGAACATTTATAAAAATTAACGCAAATGAACTTGTAACGTAAATGCGAGATGGACAATCTATATTCTGAACTCTGGGCCCAGCTGATCGGAGGGACCAAGTTGTTTCTACCTATTTTCAAATGTAGATCAGGCCCGGCTAGATTTAAACTCAAAAGTCCTACATACAGAATGAGCACTGGCACTGTACTAACCTAACAATTTCATTATGTGAGTTTTTAAAATGTGTCACTGTATTTAGATTTACTAGGTTTGTAAAAACAATACACAATGCAAGATAACGAATTAAATGGATGTGGATTGCCTATAAAGAGATCTGTGGGTAGACCCATTTTGAACACTCCTTGAAAACTCTACAATCAGTTTTTTTGATATATTATTCAGGAAAAACCGACAACACACTCACAGCGGAGTAACATCTTTTAATTTATACTGAGCGCTTCGAACAGTATGACTACATGTACCGTATAGTTTTACGTTTTGATACCGAAGGGGACTATGAGATGTTTTACCAACATTTTTACCAAAACCGTTTCGGTGGCCGTTGTGGAATTCCAAATTCGGAATTCTATAAATGTGCATTGATATGACCTTTATAACTGTTTTCTATAATACCCTTTAATTTTTAATGCTATATATAAAATCTACATACATATTGTGTTTCTTTTTATTACATCGGCGAAAATTTGATTTTACTTTCATTGTTATCTTAACATAAATCTTGATTTCTCTTTAAATTCTTAGGCATAATAGCGAATTTATATGCAGAATTTAATCTCATTTAAATCTATTACTTTTATTCCATTTATTTTCGGGAATAATTATTTACTTTTTTGCAATTTAGTTTCTTGTAATTGATGAAAAAATCAAACTGATTACTAGGAGTGCAAAATTTATGTGTTAAGATTATTTCCTTGATTCCACGTGTATGGTCGCGTGATATTAGCATATAATGCATAATCGTAACTACAAGATAAATGTAAATACAGTTGCCTTGGCAATGATTGGAGAACAGAATTCAGATAGCTGAAATTTGTAACTGAAAACTGAAATGCGTGTCCTTGGCGGCGACATTCAAGACAACAGCATAATGCAATGACGATAGCCAACACAACAGCATAATTCAATGACGATAGTCAACACAACAGCATAATGCAATGATGATAGTCAACACAACAGCATAATGCAATGACGATAGTCAACACAACAGCATAATGCAATGATGATAGTCAACACAACAGCATAATGCAATGACGATAGTCAACACAACAGCATAATGCAATGACGATAGTCAACACAACAGCATAATGCAATGGCGATAGTCAACACGACAAAAAGCATAATGCAATACAAGCTAAAAATAAAAGCAACCAAACAAGACTAGAAAGAAAAGACAAAAACATACTCAGAAAACTGTTGGTAAACTGTCTGACTTTGGATAGGCATTAAAAAAACAAAGTAGCCGGTTTATAGTACTACAAGAGATAAACCATACAATTTTTCAGGTTGTCCATGATTGTATCCTTTATTTTTTTGATGTATTTAAAATTATTTTTTTTATTCTTTGTCATTGTTTAGTTAAATTATTATTTTATCATTTTAATTTTTCATTTTCCTTTCTAAAAATATTCAGTATAAACAACTTCAGATTTAAAAAAAAACCCATTTCATTGGTACGTCATCTGCGTTACCAATGGCCTTCAGCACTAATTTTTTATCAGCCGTTGTGTTCTTTCTCCGGTGACATGAAATTTTTC
The DNA here is from genome assembly GCA_021292105.1 of Anadara kagoshimensis. Classification (NCBI taxonomy): domain Eukaryota; kingdom Metazoa; phylum Mollusca; class Bivalvia; order Arcoida; family Arcidae; genus Anadara; species Anadara kagoshimensis. Next base: position 3,898,429 of record CM037871.1, read on the forward strand.
TTTAGTTACATCTGCTATTTATCTTGTTTCTTCACCCTCAATTGCTGTTTCTGTTTCTTCTCTCTCTTGTTCATCGTCTTCTGAAATATTGCTGTTAATTTTTATAATGAATTTTTCAATTTCGTTTTCCACTACAATATCCAGTTCTTCCAACTAATGTAAATGCCCATAACAATCTTTCAAATCTTTTTGACCCAGTTGCTGTAATATCCTCATAACACAGCTTTTTACATTTTCTAATTTGAATGTCGTATTCTTAACTGCAACATATCCTTTTACATTAGCCTATGCATTGAGATCTTATTATGGCGGTAACCTATTGGCGGTGTATCCATACTGTTTAAGTAATTTGTCGTTTTTGAAGAGTGGTTTTCTTTAAGTTGTGTGCACAAGTCTAGCCGTTCTGGCTTTCGTAAATCATCAATAAGGGCAATGTTACTTTGAATATATCAGTTCTGGAAATCGGTTATTCATTGTGCTTGTGTCGGCACTTGACCCTAGCATTGTCCAGCACAAGGACAAAAGAAACGGGAAGATTAGTGATCGGTTTTTCAGTAGACCATTAGAAACATTATTATAGTTCATGTCCTTTTCATAATCTTCAGTTCATGAATCATACATAAGATGTAGAAGGCTTATTTGAACGAAACCATTTTTGGCTCCTGTGTGTACTACGAAAAGCCATTGACATTTGTTGAATGACACATGGAGTCTGGATTCAATAGACTCCCAGCACTTCGGAACACTATGGGATAAATGTATGAAACTAACGTCTGTATATATCTTCCATGACCCATTAGGATACTTCTACTATCGGAAAATTTGTTCACGGAAAAAAAGTTTGTTTTTTCAGCACTATTTGCAAAAATCACTTCCTACCTTTAAAGTCAATTATATCCATCAGTTCTTGCATAGCTTCTTTTGAAGTCGGTACACATTTTTGGGATGCGTGCATTTCATTTACTTACTGCTCGTTGGATATGTATTAGTCCAGATGACAAATGGTATTTTTTCACAAAACCTAAAAAAAATAGTCCGCACAAAATGTTTTTACATAAAGTTGTTCTGCAACATGTCCCTAATTAGAAACTGCATGATGCCACCTTGGCAGCCTTGGGGAATTCAAGATATCCAAGATGGCGGACAAGATGGCTGCCAGAATAGTTTTCTTTTTATATATGTTGATGTTTAAGGTTTTTTCCATCTGTTATTGTGTTTAATGCAGTATATAAATGATAGTCTATCATTAATGCTTCACTATAATAATCAACAAATCAATAAAATGATAATTTTATTCTCTATTCTAGCGAAAATAGTCTTAGTTTTCCCATTTTTAAGAGTGCAAATTTAAAGAAGTTATATAATATACCTTTCCATTATTTGTCTTCAATTACAGTGCAAAGCCCATTCAACATCCCTTTATGGTCGAATAAATAACACCGTAATCAGCACTTGTTTAATAATACAGTATAACCACAGCTTTACTGTCCTGCTTTGACCTGTCTCAGACTGTACAGCCTCAGCTTTACCTTCTTTGATCTGCCTTCAAACAGTACAGCCACAGCATTACTGTACTGCCATCATACAGTACAGCCACAGTTTTATCTCCATGCTTTGACCTGCTCTTAGACAGTTCAACCACAGCTGTATCGCCATCTTTGAACTGCCTTCAAAAAGTACAGCCGCAGCTTTACTGTCCTGCTTTGACCTTCCCTCAAACTGTACAGCCACAGCATTACTGTCCTGCTTTGACCTGCTCTCAGACTGTACAACCACATATTTACTGTCCTGTTTTGACCTGCCTTCAAAAAGTACAGTCACAGCTTTATCGTCCTGTTTTGATCTGCCTTCAAAAAGTTCAGTCACAGCTTTATCGTCCTGTTTTGACCTGCCTTCAAAAAGTACAGTGACAGGTTTAGCGCCCTGTTTTGACCTGCCTTCAAAAAGTACAGTCACAGCTTTATCGCCCTGTTTTGACCTGCCTTCAAAAAGTACAGTGACAGGTTTAGCGCCCTGTTTTAACCTGCCTTCAAAAAGTACAGTCACAACTTTATCGTCCTGCTTTGACCTGCTTTCAGACTATACAGATACCTTCCTTCATCACTAATGTCTGCAATCAAGTTACTATATTCATCTACAACACTTTCACACAATCCTGCCTTACGCTTCTACATTCTGTCGAATGTTTTTGCAGAGGGGCTACCCTTCAAAATGTCATTTTAGTAGCACTTCTAGACTAGAGTTCGCCGCTACCACACCTGCACACCCAACAAAACTCATCAGCATATCCATATCCCTTAACCCAAGTACAATTCTGGGGAATAAATCTGGCTGTAGTGATATGACATTCAATATAAACATACCAATCCATGTCCAAATCATATTGAAAACTGGTAAATTAAGTTAAAAAGTGATATTGCACCAGGGAAGTGAGGTCAAATGCTACCGAAGGGTAAGCACCTCATGTTTATCTAGCTACACCCGGCACATGTCTATAACCGTTGTTTACTAACTAGCTGTAAATACAATAAGGGTTTGTCTGCATTCATTTTACATCTGAACTTCACACATAGCAGTTATCTGGTGGAGTCATGTCAATAACAGGCATAGAATCTGATTCTTTGCCACACATGCAACACCAGGGTTGCATGTTCTCAAGTACCTTCAGAGGCAACAATGTCCATTTTCCTTCACCTACAGTAATACTGAGCTTTTAGTACCATTATAATGTTTTACTTCTACATCCGAGACTGTTGGATCTTTCATATCCTGTTTATTTCCTTCATAATTACCGTTTTGCCAGATTGGTTATCAGGTATGGAACTTTGTTGTTGGGTAAGAAGAAGTGCAAGAACATGTGTAGATTTAAGCCCATTTTTTGATGAAATGTTGGCATCAAGGTTATCTGCCACAGCCGGTATCAGTCTACCACCAGAACCAGTAACAGCTCTTGCAGTTTTTCCTGCTGTTGCTGCAGCAGACGATTTGGACCAGTTCAATTCATCATACTAATTTAATGAAACCACAGTATATAAACATGTCACGCCGAAATCATAGGAAAGCCTAAACTTTGTGATTTCCCTTGCAATCTGAAGAGATTTTGACTATCAATCAGAATGCTATTAGTGACTAATTTACCAATAAGCAAGACAAGGAATGTCTGAAAACTAGGATAACAAACCAAGTAGTGTTGAGCTGAACCCTTCAGTATCAAGAGCTGAATCTATTGTAGACATATAACTATTTTTACTCCCTCTTTCTTTGATATCTTTACATCTAAGAAACAAACTCTGTAGATATATTATATTCTCCAATTTCTTCTATTCATTTTACATGTCTCTAAAATATTGTCCTGTATATGTTTGTCTCCCTATACGTTCAGCAGTTTGACATAGTACAACCATAGACTTGGAAGAGTAGAATCTGGATTCAGATAACTTGCTCTCCACAGAACAGACAATGTAGACGAACATTAAACTGCTTTATGTCTGACCGTCAACTATACTTTGTCCATTGTCGATTAAAGTGCATTATTTACACGTGTTCTTTCCAAAGTCTGCATGATTAGTATTTCATCTTCATCACTAGCCAATTCTGTCCCGGAATATACGCAATCAAGATGAAATATATCTATTTTGATAGATTTTTCAACCATCATGAAAGTGGATAAATTATGTATGCCATTAAGAAAAACGTTTTTGTGAAAAGTCCCAATTTCAACAATACATTATCTACAATACGTCAAACTGGCTCAAATATCCATTCTGTGTAAATATAAACAGCAGAAGCAACTTTGTTGACCACTGAAACCTATATAAAGACTCTTTAATTAACTATATGTGGCTAATATAACTATATATACGAGATATTTTAGTTTTGTCAGCCATATTGGCCGCCATCTTGGATTTTTCAGTTTCCCCACTAGTGCCAAGGTGGCATCACTCGGATTATGATTAAGCACATCCTAAACATATATTATTAACAAAGAAACATTGTGCGGACTACATTTTTGGGTTTTGCAAGCTGCTCCCAGACTATATTGGCAATTTCAACTTTCCATTATTTGTTTCAAGATGCACTTCAAGAAACGCCCTTTTATACCTTTATTTTTTTTTTAGAAAATATAATCGATGAAGATATTGTCATGAAGGGAAACAATTCATTTTAAATGAATTTTTACACCTATTTCATATAATGGATTCGTTGTTTAATTTTCTACCAGATCATGCATAAACCTAAAAACAAAAATATTTATATATATATATATATATATATATATATATATATATGGTATCTCTGCATCCATTCAAAATTATGTTATGTATGTTAGACGTATTAGAGTTCTATCTTCCTCTCATTTTCAATTTTGGTTTCACAAGCGGAGGATGTACCTAGCTTGATAAGAGGTCCTTACCCTTCCGATGGACATTCACATGTTTAACTAATTTCAGTTTTATCATTGCTTCAGATTGTGATTTGAACATGGCATGAACCAGTATTTTTGTCTAGATTGTCTCTAAATTATTCAACATTGGATCACGAACCAACTAAACGTTATTACACATACGTACAAGTAGTATAAATTGGTGGTTTTTGTGCAAGATATAATCATCACGATATTTTTTTTCTTTTTAATTTATTTGATATATCAGCGATTTATGAATTTATTTTACTCGTATATCTGTACAAGTATCGTGTGATAAAGCTATTGCTGTTATATACATTTCATTAATGTACTCAATACAATGCAAATTCATTTAATCTGATATTTAAAACCATCTACGTTTCTAGCACCAATTGTTGTATCGATGTTTTTTATTCCACGTGTACAGACTCGTGACTTTGAGCATTTGTTGCATAATAAAAAGTTAAAGCAAAACAATACGTTTGGAATGTCGAGTTCTGTGTTGGAATTCATCGTGGTAATGAAACGTGTCAAGATCAAAGATAAACATACCATTCCATGTCAAAATCACAAACACAAAGCAAAATACAATCCTTAAACTGGTAAATTAAGTAAAACACGTGAATTTCCATCAACAAAATGAGACTGAGTTCTCACCTTCTGACCTTCTGTTTAGCTTTATAGTCTGGGAGCAGCTTGCAAAACCCAAAAATGTAGTCCGCACAATGTTTCTTTGTTAATAATATATGTTTAGGATGTGCTTAATCATAATCCGAGTGATGCCACCTTGGCACTAGTGGGGAAACTGAAAAATCCAAGATGGCGGCCAATATGGCTGACAAAACTAAAATATCTCGTATATATAGTTATATTAGCCACATATAGTTAATTAAAGAGTCTTTATATAGGTTTCAGTGGTCAACAAAGTTGCTTCTGCTGTTTATATTTACACAGAATGGATATTTGAGCCAGTTTTGACGTATTGTAGATAATGTATTGTTGAAATTGGGACTTTTCACAAAAACGTTTTTCTTAATGGCATACATAATTTATCCACTTTCATGATGGTTGAAAAATCTATCAAAATAGATATATTTCATCTTGATTGCGTATATTCCGGGACAGAATTGGCTAGTGATGAAGATGAAATACTAATCATGCAGACTTTGGAAAGAACACGTGTAAATAATGCACTTTAATCGACAATGGACAAAGTATAGTTGACGGTCAGACATAAAGCAGTTTAATGTTCGTCTACATTGTCTGTTCTGTGGAGAGCAAGTTATCTGAATCCAGATTCTACTCTTCCAAGTCTATGGTTGTACTATGTCAAACTGCTGAACGTATAGGGAGACAAACATATACAGGACAATATTTTAGAGACATGTAAAATGAATAGAAGAAATTGGAGATATAATATATCTACAGAGTTTGTTTCTTAGATGTAAAGATATCAAAGAAAGAGGGAGTAAAAATAGTTATATGTCTACAATAGATTCAGCTCTTGATACTGAAGGGTTCAGCTCAACACTACTTGGTTTGTTATCCTAGTTTTCAGACATTCCTTGTCTTGCTTATTGGTAAATTAGTCATTAATAGCATTCTGATTGATAGTCAAAATCTCTTCAGATTGCAAGGGAAATCACAAAGTTTAGGCTTTCCTATGATTTCGGCGTGACATGTTTATATACTGTGGTTTCATTAAATTAGTATGATGAATTGAACTGGTCCAAATCGTCTGCTGCAGCAACAGCAGGAAAAACTGCAAGAGCTGTTACTGGTTCTGGTGGTAGACTGATACCGGCTGTGGCAGATAACCTTGATGCCAACATTTCATCAAAAAATGGGCTTAAATCTACACATGTTCTTGCACTTCTTCTTACCCAACAACAAAGTTCCATACCTGATAACCAATCTGGCAAAACGGTAATTATGAAGGAAATAAAGGATATGAAAGATCCAACAGTCTCGGATGTAGAAGTAAAACATTATAATGGTACTAAAAGCTCAGTATTACTGTAGGTGAAGGAAAATGGACATTGTTGCCTCTGAAGGTACTTGAGAACATGCAACCCTGGTGTTGCATGTGTGGCAAAGAATCAGATTCTATGCCTGTTATTGACATGACTCCACCAGATAACTGCTATGTGTGAAGTTCAGATGTAAAATGAATGCAGACAAACCCTTATTGTATTTACAGCTAGTTAGTAAACAACGGTTATAGACATGTGCCGGGTGTAGCTAGATAAACATGAGGTGCTTACCCTTCGGTAGCATTTGACCTCACTTCCCTGGTGCAATATCACTTTTTAACTTAATTTACCAGTTTTCAATATGATTTGGACATGGATTGGTATGTTTATATTGAATGTCATATCACTACAGCCAGATTTATTCCCCAGAATTGTACTTGGGTTAAGGGATATGGATATGCTGATGAGTTTTGTTGGGTGTGCAGGTGTGGTAGCGGCGAACTCTAGTCTAGAAGTGCTACTAAAATGACATTTTGAAGGGTAGCCCCTCTGCAAAAACATTCGACAGAATGTAGAAGCGTAAGGCAGGATTGTGTGAAAGTGTTGTAGATGAATATAGTAACTTGATTGCAGACATTAGTGATGAAGGAAGGTATCTGTATAGTCTGAAAGCAGGTCAAAGCAGGACGATAAAGTTGTGACTGTACTTTTTGAAGGCAGGTTAAAACAGGGCGCTAAACCTGTCACTGTACTTTTTGAAGGCAGGTCAAAACAGGGCGATAAAGCTGTGACTGTACTTTTTGAAGGCAGGTCAAAACAGGGCGCTAAACCTGTCACTGTACTTTTTGAAGCAGGTCAAAACAGGACGATAAAGCTGTGACTGAACTTTTTGAAGGCAGATCAAAACAGGACGATAAAGCTGTGACTGTACTTTTGAAGGCAGGTCAAAACAGGACAGTAAATATGTGGTTGTACAGTCTGAGAGCAGGTCAAAGCAGGACAGTAATGCTGTGGCTGTACAGTTTGAGGGAAGGTCAAAGCAGGACAGTAAAGCTGCGGCTGTACTTTTTGAAGGCAGTTCAAAGATGGCGATACAGCTGTGGTTGAACTGTCTAAGAGCAGGTCAAAGCATGGAGATAAAACTGTGGCTGTACTGTATGATGGCAGTACAGTAATGCTGTGGCTGTACTGTTTGAAGGCAGATCAAAGAAGGTAAAGCTGAGGCTGTACAGTCTGAGACAGGTCAAAGCAGGACAGTAAAGCTGTGGTTATACTGTATTATTAAACAAGTGCTGATTACGGTGTTATTTATTCGACCATAAAGGGATGTTGAATGGGCTTTGCACTGTAATTGAAGACAAATAATGGAAAGGTATATTATATAACTTCTTTAAATTTGCACTCTTAAAAATGGGAAAACTAAGACTATTTTCGCTAGAATAGAGAATAAAATTATCATTTTATTGATTTGTTGATTATTATAGTGAAGCATTAATGATAGACTATCATTTATATACTGCATTAAACACAATAACAGATGGAAAAAACCTTAAACATCAACATATATAAAAAGAAAACTATTCTGGCAGCCATCTTGTCCGCCATCTTGGATATCTTGAATTCCCCAAGGCTGCCAAGGTGGCATCATGCAGTTTCTAATTAGGGACATGTTGCAGAACAACTTTATGTAAAAACATTTTGTGCGGACTATTTTTTTTAGGTTTTGTGAAAAAATACCATTTGTCATCTGGACTATTACCCAATACATATGTAACAGTGTTAGTCAAAACAAAATATTCACAATGCAATAACTATCGGAACCAATACCTACAAATAGTTATACACTCGGATGTTATGTACTCAAGATTATTTTGTTAGGAGAATATCTTTTAAGTTTTTAACTAAGAATCAAGCAAAATAATAGGCAAGCTTAATACAATGTAAAATTGTTTAACAGACACTAGATAAAATATGGAATTTGCAACAGTCTTTAGCAAAATCTAATTATAGATTTTTTTTCACAATAAATATACCACTGAACTCCAAAGCAATGTAAACAACTTTAAAAACGTACAAAATTAGTTAGACGTAAGAACTCCAAACAGGTAAGCAAGACTGGATGCTTGAGAAGAGTAAGTATCCCCTGTTTAGCAAGGTATAACCGCATCACGTGTATTCAAATTTAACAATGAAAGAACATGGAACTTTGTAACGTCAAATGTATCAAGGGCGTTTCTGGATATGGGGACATCAACTTACCATAAAATAAATGTGATAATGATGTTCATAATACCTTTTGAGGGTCTTGGTAATCATAGGCTTTTAATATCCCTTCGTCAAAAATGGATTTGTACAAAGTTGACGTAGTGAGTAGAAACACAACCATAGCGTATTAATCATGAAACAAGAACACCATATTCAGGAGAAGTAGGTATATTTCTGCATAGAAAAGGAAATTGAAAATACAAATAAGAAAGTAAATGAAGTCTTTCTTTGTTGAAAATAAAACTACGTAAAATTATAGGAAACAGACAAATAATCAATGGAAAAAATTCAATATACGGGTATATGTTATGGTTGCGTTTGTTGTTATTATGAACTGTTTTGACTGAGAATTGTGTTATGTAATTCTTTAAATATCATGTTTTCTTATTAAATGTTTAATTCGAAATATTGACCTATTGACTTTATTGAATTGTAATTAAAATAAAATAATTATTTTATCTTCCTAAACCTGCAGCACTTGACGGTCGTTTAGGAATAAAATTCCTCATCCGTCGTGTTCAGACAAAAAATGTGGTTATACAACATGTATATAAAAATATACAAAACAATTGTATAGTTACACACCTAAATAAAAATGAAATGTATTAATTTATCTTTTTAAAAACGAAACACATTTTATTTACAAAATTTGGAAAAAAAACTTTTAAAAGGTTTATTTCCTTATTTGTCTAAATGTGTCAAAATGACAATCCATTCTCTCAATTTCAGTGAGTTTTGATTCATTATATAGCAATACCAACATGTTACCTGAGTGCATTTAAAAGTTAAAAAAATCCCATTTAAAATCTTAATAGCTGTGTTGCTATTCAATTGAAAATAAGCTTGTGATTACGAATTATCTAGCTCAGTAAGTAAGTAATCAAAATCAAACATAAATATTTATGTCCGAATAACGATCCAGAAGCAGAGGGAAAGCTTTGAAACTGACAAGTTTTGTTTACCACGTGAACTTCCACCAAGGGTAAGCACCTCCTGTCTAGCTTCGTGTGTAATTGAAATTGAGTGAAAGGAATATTGAACTATGGGACTTCATATATATATCCAGGACAATCCTGGACACAAAGACACCAAATTTGTTTGAAACTAGCTAAACAGGAGGTGGTTATACTTCCGGCTTTACTCCTCTGGTGGAAGTTCACGTGTTTAACATCACTTGTCAATTCTGACTTGTGTTTTGTTCATGTTTTTGATATACTAGTATATAGCTTATAGTATCAAAGACATTATATTAGTCACGATTCTTTTTTTGTGATGGTTTGTTATAGCTATTCGAGAAAATACTGGCAATTTTTTGGTTCATTTGATGTTTATGTTTCCCTTATAGATATCAACTAGATCAAGTTATCATTCTGTTTTGTAATGTATCTTAATCTAGACAAAGACACTTGAAAATTTATGTTTATAATTTAATTTGTTTCCTTGTAGTTTGCTTTTAAGCTCGTTTTTCAGATGACTTTTTTTCATTTTAAAGATAATTATCAATTTGATTCAGCCATGCTGTAAAATGATATGACAATACATGTTAAATATAATCTGTCTGCAATCTATTTTCCGAAATAACATTTATAGTGTGAAATTTATGTGTTAATCTTGTAACGTTTATATCACATGTATAGTTGCGTGATGTTGAGGTTATGAAAGATTCCAGAAATGGGACCTGAAATAGTATCAGAAAACAAAATAGGCATAAACTTGAAAACGATTGAAGGTAAGGGACAAGGACAACAGCCTTTATTCTTTAACATTAAAACGAGAATTTATCTTTATTCTAAACCTTTAAAATACAAATCAACGATTACAACAGACACGTGATTTAAGATAAAATCAAAAACAAAACAAATTAATCAATGGCCAAACTTCAATCCAAAAGCAAAAGATAATTGGCAAATCAAGTTCAACACGTGAGTTTTCATAAAAAAAAGTGTAAAACAGAAATTGTTTCTTCATTCATAAACGAATTATTTATGACTAGTGTTGCTAAGGTAAGTATCATAGATAGATGACCAGTCAAACCTCTCGATTGTATACTCGATTAATCAACTGACATTGACTCATGGTCACTTATTCTTAATATTCTGTACCAAGGATCATTATATCAACATACTATCCAGAGTTTAGGCAATATTCTTACTGTCTGTTTACTCTGCTACAGAAAAAAGCTAATATTTGAATTGTACAGTTAAAAATCAATTAATCATTAACTTACATGAACCGAATCGTTGCTAATAATCCTAATTTCGATCTAATCCATTCATAAAAACCCCTTTAATACACTCAAACGAATTTTGGATTGATGTTTACATTGGTAAAAATTGGCGGTGCCTTTCGTGTGACGTAATGATGACAGAAGAGTGTATTATTTACGTTGGTTCGCAAGGGGTACAAAAAGGGGTAGCTCAAAGGTCGGTTGAGTTTAAAAGTTTAAATGAATTTACGTCAATTTGAAAAAAAAATCAGAAAGATAGTTCACTTTATTACTTTAATAAATCAATTTTGGTCATCGCAGTTACACAAGAATCTTTAGCTGCACTAAACTATGTAAATAGTCAACTCTTTTGTCATAAATACGTAACATAAAGAACCCCCTGTTTCGTTAAAAATGTCATTTTAAACTTTCACCCTGGTTATATTTTGTCGCATAAAATGATATATAAAGCAAGGATAGAGCCGAAATAGAAATTTTTAGAAACGATTCAGCTCATGAAAGTAAAAGAATAATTGATTTGTACCCGTCATATTGAAATATACAGTATAAATATTTAACGATCTTGCTTTCTCCTAAATACCAAATAAACTGTAGTTCATTTCATGACGAATTTATGTAGTTTCACTTTCTTATTACATAAATGTTTTACACGTGTGCGCCATTATCGACAGCGAATCCATCACAATAATATTCCAAAGTGGAAAATTTCTTTTTAATAAGAGAAAACGTGAAACTAAAATTGTGTACTTGAAAAAGTAACTGAGATCTAGAACACAAATAATTAATAGAAATCGATGTTCAGATAACAATCCAAAGAATACACTTTGAAAACTGGAACTTTAAGTTAAATACGTGAACTCCCAGCAATGAGGTCGAGAAACAGCCGGACGGGATCTACATTTGCTATGGAAACATAAAATGGCCAAAAAATTACAAACTAATCACAAAATTCCTGTCCATGTTGAAATTACAACCACAAAAACATAGCCAAAACTTTAAAAACTTCCATTTAGGAAATAAGGAGTGTATTCCAGATAAGTAAGCACCTCCTGTTTATCTGGCTACACATTAACCTTGTAACATTCACAGTCATACATGAAAGAAGAAATCTAATTTGCAATTGAAAAAAAGTCCTTAAAAATAACCAATGTAAAAAATAACTCCGAGCAGCAATTGTTAATGAAACAAAGGAAGACAGGACAAAACACAAACTAAATCATGGACTTTATAGATATGTTATAAATGGAATGACGCAATAATGTTGTGGTGGGAATATATAACTATTAAAAGGGTCTCAGTCAAACACCAATCTTTTTTATTTTACAACCACTTGTTCAAAAATATAGCAAAACTACAATGTATAATTATCCAATTGTTTATCAATAGAGCATTTCTGTCACTGTTATATATTTAAAAACTGGCTATAGTTTCTGTCTGTCTTTTTTTATCACCTTACAAAGTGTAGTTTAACTTTCAATTATACTAACTAAAACATATATTGGAACATTTTGTATTAAACATCTCATGAAATGATCCTATATAATTTACATATATTACTGGTATTAATTTTATAGTTTTGGAATATAATTTCTCATCAGTAGTGCTTGAACCAAAATTATGAAACTGAATTTTTAGCATGATGTTGAAAAAATATCCAAAGGACCAAAATATGTTTGACAAAATTCAGCTAATTTATTAAGACTTCAAAGACACTTTATTGGACAATATTTCAGAAATGAATGGTTTTTTTAAATGATCGACTAGAGGAACGTGTAAAATAGATTGAAAATAGTGAAACTAGTAAACTTTTTGTTTTACATTATTCTCCTTCAATCCTTTATATGCATTGCACAATTGAGTCCCATATGGTTGGGGAATTATTGTAACCAAACTCACTTTAGCACTCTATGTTATGACATGGTAAAGCGTGCTTGCATGAGTGCGAGCGACCGTCTATCCGAGCGTTTATTAGTTTAACACTGTCAACACTGTGTCAACTTAAATCTGATTTGGTGCAGAGAGGCTTTAAGGGGGATAGATAAATGTTGGTACGTTATCAAAAATGACCGCTCTTTATATAAAAACACAAATATAGCTTTTGTGCATTGTCAATCGGTTATATACATAAGCCAATTTAACATGAGTATTTGGTCTCCAAATAATGTAATGTTGACCGATGGATTTTTTTAAATTTCTAATCACATTTTGACATACCTGTATCACGCACTAAATTAACTCGAAAACGGATGCAGGGTCGAAGGATGTTAGCTGAAAAAATCCTAGATCACAAGCTGCTATCTATTTCTAAACACAGTGTTTTTTTTACTGTCTGACGTGTGTTTAATTCTCTTGTTAATGAACTTGATTGTTCTCAGCGTGAAGTATGTAGTTTCACGGAGACGTCTTATATTAAGACACCAATAATATGTTTGTCTGTAAAATAAAATGTAATAATCTTTAATATAGATGGTCGATTGTCATATATAAAATATATTTTTATTTTATTTTTATTTAACATTATGTAAAGAATATGGTATATAATTTGACTATGTTTCGAGACCCGTTCTCTTTTCAGGGTATATCTGAATATATATTAGATGCAAACCATCAATAAGATACCCTTATATAGAGAGAATAAATGCTTATTGAGTCTTACAGGCCACACTGAGCGCCATGTGTCTAAAAGTCTCAAATTATTTTTAAAATTTGGATTTATTTCATTTTGAGCTTTATATTTTTAATTTTGGTTTCACAAATTAAGTCTTAAGAACTACTGATGAGGAATTGTATTCCGAAATGATCGTCTAGTGCTATAAAGTTAACACTGGTATAATATGTAATTAATTATGAATTTTAGATAGCAATTAATTACATGTACATGTAGGTATAGTATAGATAAACAACAATGATCTGTCCGCTTGACCTTTAATTTGAATATTTATCACGGACCAGTTCATTTATGTATAGGAACACATGTGTTTGTTTCGTCTACCAAATGAGAACACTAATCAAGTGTCTTGTGTGTACACTAATTTTATAAACACCTGTTAATTCTAACATTACCCATGTATTTGGGTGGACCATCCTTTATGAATATTCTTAATGAACGGTCAAACGGACAGGTCATTGTTGTTTGCCTATACTTCGACTATATTATCATAACAAATGACCAATTTCTATCGAAAACACAGGTAGAAATTACTGTTAAATGTATGAAAAATTATACTACAAGTCATAGAGTGTAAACGTAAAATCTTTTAGTCGCACGATTATCTCTATAAGATGAAGCATGTAGCAGAAACATAACCAAGCATATACGGATTCATGCTTAGCTGCTTTTTATACATCTTATCTAAATATTGTAAGCTGTTGTTATTGTAATATAAATGAAACATATATGGTTTGATGATATCATATATATATATATATATATATAGAGAGAGAGAGAGAGAGAGAGAGAGAGAGAGAGAGAGTACAATAAAAGGCTAAAAATAAAGTAACTACACGAAACAACAGCAAGTATGAATAACCAATTAATTCAAAGCTTTTGTTGTCCTTTCGTGTGAAGTTGTTTCGCAAAGGAAAGAGGGAATGTAACGAACATAACTAATTATGAAAAAATACAAAACAAAAATGTTTCTACTATGTTCCGTTGTCATGTTTGTATTCTTATACACATTGAATTGTTAAAAAGAAGTGAGTCAGTTACCACTCTCAAAGTCTACATCCAATCAAAACTATATTTAATAATGTTCCATATGATATATATTAATAAAAATCTTGTGAAAGCAAAATCAATATTTCTGGAATAATCTTTTCTGCTTTAACTTATCAAATATTAGAAGTAATTACCTTTCACGGCTTCCTTTTTACTGATTGTTTCCTATTGAAGGACAGTTCTTTGAAATGTCAGTGCCATATAAGAGTTTTGGTGATGTTAATCAGTGCTTTGAGTAGTATATTTAAGAAGAGTAACAACGTTCGATTCCCTTATGTCTTAAGAGGTCGACATCATATCTCTTCTAAACTTGTTGTAAAAGAAATTATAGATCTGGTGTTCCGGATATACAATATTATAATGAAAAGAGTGTGTTGTAATTCTAACTGTCTACGCAAAACAGAAAATAAATCATAAAAAGTTTACTAAAGGAACATGCAAACAAGACAAGAAAAGACAAAGATATAATTAAAAACAAACATGCTTATCCATTTCCGAATCACAATCCAGAAGCAAAGTAAAAACTTTGGAACTGACAAGTTAGGTTAGACACGTGAACTTCCACCAGGGAAGTGAGGCCGGGTGCTCCGGAAGGGTAAGCACCTCCTGTTTAGCTAGCTACACCCGTCACGTGTGTAATCAAAATTGTCCAAATCACAATTCAGAAGCAAAGTAAAAGATACAATCTTATTTAAACGCCAAACTCTGAACTGGTGTTGGATTTATTGACAAAATGCCGCATATGTACAATGTGTAACCAATTATCTGGAAATAAGCAGCTTTGAAAATTAGGAATAGCCTTATTTTAACAAATAACGAACCAATTGGCATACCTTTAGGACTTAGTTAGCTACAGAAATTATAGTGATCGATAAAAATATCTGTTTGTTAAAATTTAAAATTCCTCCAAAAAGTAAACAATGCTTGATCGTTTTAAGCATTGCTTTAAGTAGATTACGTTATTTACATTTTGGTTCTTTTTTTTTCTTATTTCAAAATCTAAAAAAAGTTTATTTGGATTGGACTAACTACTGATGAGGAATAATTTTCTGAAGTGACTGTCTAGAGCTGCATAATTAAAACGGGTTTAATAATACATTTAATTACAACCACCGGGCGCGTATCTTCTCTCTCAGTGGACGATAGCATGCTCGACGATATTGTTAACCCGTGTCTTCTCTCTCAGTGGACGATAGCATCCTCGACGATATTGTTAACCTGTGTCTTCTCTCTCAGTGGACGATAGCATCCTTGACGATATTGTTAACCCGTGTCTTCTCTCTTAGTGGACGATAGCATCCTCGACGATATCGTTAACCCGTGTCTTCTCTCTCAGTGGACGATAGCATCCTCGACGATATCGTTAACCCGTGTCTTCTCTCTCAGTAGACGAACGCATCCTCGACGATATCGTTAACCCGTGTCTTCTCTCTCAGTGGACGATAGCATCCTTGACGATATTGTTAACCCGTGTCTTCTCTCTTAGTGGACGATAGCATCCTCGACGATATCGTTAACCCGTGTCTTCTCTCTCAGTGGACGATAGCATCCTCGACGATATTGTTAACCCGTGTCTTCTCTCTCAGTGGACGATAGCATCCTTGACGATATTGTTAACCCGTGTCTTCTCTCTCAGTGGACGATAGCATCCTTGACGATATTGTTAACCCGTGTCTTCTCTCTCAGTAGACGAACGCATCCTCGACGATATCGTTAACCCAGTGGCCATTACTTGTATAGTCAGGTAAGAATAATTCATCGAATGTATCTGCCTCCTAATTTTAAAAGTCCTCAAACATCTAAGATTTATTTAATTGTGAGGAAAAATTTAATTCTGAAACGGCAATCTAGTGCTGCAAAATTAAAACATGCTAAGATACATCACCATAGTGTTATGATTTATTATTACTACAGTGTATACATCCTTAATATTCTGATATAAATAGGTATTATGTGATGTTATGTAAGACAGAATTTTGTACCTAAAATCAAACAATACAACCGAGATAGCAAAGCAATAAATCAAGCCCACACAAGAAACAGGTTATTCTCCGACATAGCAAACATTTACACCTTATGGTTAAATACAGAAATTATAAATTCAAAGTAAGCCTTGTTTTAGCAAAATAAACCAAACCCCTTCATATAAAAGAATACACATGATTATAGTTATAATTATAATAATAATTATTGTTGTTTTAGAAGTACATGTATTTAACTAAATTTGCCAGTTTTTACAGATTTTACTATCTGTTTTGTGAATTGTTATTTTGACACAGACTGATGTGTTTGCTTTCGATTATTATTATTATTATTATCATTTTATTATATAAATATATATAATATAAATAGGATGATGAACAGCAGATACGTAATACCGATTAACAAAATCAAATGCATTGGTTTAATCAATAACAAACAACAAACAAAGGATATAGTAACCAGGTCTAACCCAGCTGGGTGGATAGAGCTTAAGGCTGGTTCCGTTGATAACCTACAACATCGCTAGTATAAATGTATGTGAACGGAAAGGCTTTTATAATTGAACTATACTTGGTGATGAACATTTTTGTCCTTTTGTTTTTCTCGTTTCAACATCATAAAATCATTTGGATTTCCACAAATTTGTGCCGTCTGCTGTTGCTATAACAATTAAATAAACTCTTCCATATAATTTCTTGCCAATCGTAGGTTTTGAAATAAATTATTTGAGAAATGGTGGTTACTGCAACTGAGGTACCACTAATCAAAATGTATTTTTTTTATGAAAATAACGTCACACTACAATGTCTCTTAGTAACTGCAAATCGAAATTGCGCAAAAACTGAAAACTGCATTGGCGTAATAGTAAATGAGATGAAATGATAGTAAAATCAAATGCAAAGAAAACAATCTATGTTCAATTCACATAATCTTAATTTGAAACTTACAAATGAATTTAAATGCGAAAACTTCTACCAAGGAAGTAAGACTGCTCCGGAAGTACAGACATTACCCCATTAGCTATCTTCACCTGAGCATTTTCGTTATATTATTTTTTTTCCTTTAATCGAGTAAAAAATGTTGGCAAGTTTTGTTATAATTAGCGATAAAAAACATGTAAATACCATACATATGTTTTTAATTTTGTTATCATTTTACAACCGCACACGCATAACATGGCATAAGAATACATAATAATATGGTTCATTCAAACACATTGAAATTGATATGACTACACCATCATAGGTCGATAACCTATGTTTTATATACACAAAGTCACAAAGTTCAAACAAAAAATCTTAAGTACACAACATTAGTTTTTTTCTGTTTGATTTTGGTCGGCATTTATTAATGTTAGTTTTTCCAATAAAAACATCTATTATTATTATAAAATAAAAAATCTGATTAATTACAAAAACATCTGCCATAACCATAGCAGAGACATTTTCATTTAAATCTTCAAAGAATTGACAGAGGACCCATACAGCGTGTGGGTTGTACACACAAAAGCAATGAAACACTAATCAAGTTAAAACGTACACCACATGGTGGTAAATTGTTTCTGTCAAGGATTTTCTTAACTTATTGACCAGCAAAGCCACTAGTGAACTATATTTCAGATCGTGATATGTTATTGCCTTGAAGCAATATGTCAAGGGATTTCAATGAGAAGAAAGGTCTTCATTCTTTCTGAACTTTGGCTAAATATAATTTACTCCTTTTGGGTTTATTTTTATCCCCTTGAAAAAATTTGGTTTCACAATTTTTGTTCAAGCACTACTGATGAGGAATTGTATTCCGATACGGCCGTTTAGTACTGTAAAAGTAACACGTATATAATGTGTACTACAGTCAGAGCTAAATGACAAAATAATTAATTTCTAATTTTTATTTCTATCTTCCCTTTTCTATGCAGTAACAATCCTGCTTCTCCTGTTTATGATGCGTTTGTTTTGAGATTAATGGTAGAGATTGTTCCTAATACGAAAACTAAATTTAAGCAAAGCAAATTACTTATATTATTATGTTTGTTTTCGATTATATATGATTTTTTTATTCGAGGATATGTAGATTTAAAAGATTTTAGGACAATTTTGATATTGCTCATAAGAATAACGACTCTGTATCATTATTTTAGATATATTTTACGTCTCATAGTTTCATGTTTCTTTCATTCCCAAGTTTGATTGTACTCGTTGCGGATGTAATTAGCTAAACAAGACGTCATTACCTTAACAGAGCAGCCTGGTTGATACTCCTGTTAAACTTTGCGTGTTTAACTTAATTTTCTTGTTGTTTAAGAGTTTACATTGCTTTTGAGGGTGCGAGTTGAAGGTTTGAAGTTGATTAGGTAATATACTATCGGAAAGTATTAGTAAAGAAACATTGCGACCGATACACATATTAAATATTAATCAGGAACCGAACCACCTTCTTCCTCGTAAAGCTTTAGGGTGGACCCTTATTTATTTCCAGTGTCACCAGTTTTCATGCAACTGCAATTAAGGTATCAAGGGATATTGTTAAAAATTATGGAGTCTTTGTCTTTATAAGTCTTAACTTATCTGCACGTGTTGCTAAAACAACTCTTTTCCCCTGCCAAAACACCATTTGATTAGGTATCTTCAATGTGGTCATGGGAAAGCATAGAAGGTAATATTTAAAGTTTGGTTTATCTTATTATCTATATACATTTGCATCGGTATCAGTGTTGCAGTAACTACAGTCTCTTACTATACGTAACAAAACCTATATTAACTGAGAGTTTTGTATGGGTTAATGAGCAATTTAGGAAGCCAGTATATTGTTGTTAATTATATTTCCACAGGAATGTTGATATCTTCAAGCCTGCTCGAATGCTCCGAAAGATATATCGCGATAAACGCTTTGTACGTTTCCCTTCTTTTGACAATCACCAACTTTATGACACAATTTCTCAGGGCACTCTGACCTAAATATGGAAGTGATTGTTATTGTAACAACACAAACTCTATTTTTTGGCGGACAACTATTGGTTCTGCGTAATAACTGTAGTCAAAGTTCAAGGAAAAGTATAGAAACACTGAATGCTATATTATTTTCCTTGCCTAGATCTCTGGTGTGACTCCTCAACACTACCATTTGGAAGATTGCTGCGAATTGTTACTAAATGCGAAGTAGCTCCCCCACACATTCCTATGGGATTAAGCGTGGCTACTAAACACTGTCGATGTCGATTGGGACACTACTGATAACTGTCACTGCTTCTGGTTTTGCTCCTTTAACTATCCTTTATGACGCCATTGACAGCTGTCACTGATTCTGGTGTTGTTTTCCTGCACTGTTTGTGTGACATTGCTGACAACTGTTATTGGATTGGCGTTTCTTCAAAACACTGTATTCGGGACACTGCTGAGAGTCTTTACAGGATCTGAAATTGCTGCCAGTGAAATTAATACCTTTTTTCAGATGATACAATAGATATTATTGTGAATACATCCCTTAGTACATGTTTCTATTAGTTGAATTTTATTGTCAGCCATATTGGCTAAGTTTGATTTTGTCCACTCCCGTGACATTGAAAAAAATATATGGCTAGGTTCTAATCTTACTGGTGTTGATTCTAGGATGAGAACGTTCCTGCTGAAAAAGTTTGACCAGAAACCAGAAATGGCATTAACAAAATCCATACCGTGAGGCATGTTAAAACTGATTTGGAATTTTATTGGTATAAAAGTTCTCCATAAAGACAAACTGTCGTTATTTATTATCAAATGACATCATTACGAATAAGCGAAATATGTTTCGATTTTAATTCTTTATGAACGTCTAAACATTTTAGTACTATCAATGAAAAAATTATTACATATATCATTCCGCTGTGTTCTTCGTTTTAGTCGTTCCTACTGTAATATTTATCCACGATACTGTTGTATTTTCTTTCTTTTTATCTAAATATAGATTTGAAGTTATATTTACATTGATAAATATATAATGGCATGACAAAAAACACCTTTGCATGATTTATATTCCGAAATAATCATACAAGCATCTCTTGCCTTACGAATTGACCGTTCGAGATAATGATAATATCAAACAAATATTTTATTTACAACGAATACTGTCGGAGAGGTTATGTTTTTATATTTCTTGTTATTTTTATTCAGTGACTTCCAGTTGAACCCTTTTCTGAAGCGTTTCTCAGAGATTTTTGTTAAGGCTTATGTATATGCTATGTTTTATTGAATTCGGGTCTAATTAGTCAATTTTGGATTAAATTCTGGGCTTGCGATTTAAGGTAACAACATTGTATTTTGTTACATTGTTTAACATTAATGTAGGTACTTGTGGATTTGGTGGTTTTAGCTATTCGTAATGACAGCATTATTAATACACTACTTAATAAAAAATAAATTGATGTTTCAAACACACCTGTGATAATACGGAGCATATTCATCAAGAATTAGCTGTCTATCTTGAACTGTGAGATAATTACAGTGTGTAGGTTGTAGACAGCAAATTAACAAATATATATTTGTCAAGTTTCTTACAAAACCACTTTGGAATGTATGTGGAAAAATCTGCCAAGGCCTTCTATTATTTACACGGTTAAACATTAGTGCTTAGATATTGTTGATAAAATCAATAATTAATAATGGATTGGACAAAAATATCAAGAACGGACCACTGGAATTTTTATACAAGATGTTTTCGATACAAATTTGTCTTCTGTTTTGCTAGTGGTAACATCAGAGTTTATTTATCATACATTTTGTAATATACAAGTTTTAATTTTACAGCACTGGACGGCCGTTTCGGAATACAATTCATCAGTAGTTAACTAAAGTGTCTATATTTCACCTTTGGTTCCATTTCCCATATACAATTTTCAATGCTGTT
This sequence comes from Anadara kagoshimensis, assembly GCA_021292105.1. Classification (NCBI taxonomy): domain Eukaryota; kingdom Metazoa; phylum Mollusca; class Bivalvia; order Arcoida; family Arcidae; genus Anadara; species Anadara kagoshimensis. The sequence continues at coordinate 3,919,878 of CM037871.1, forward strand.
ACTGACAGATTACATTGATATGAATCCACGATTTAACCAAATTGAGAACATTCTAAATTGGTCAAACATATTCAAACAATGCTCATTACAAATCCTGCTTTGGGTGTAGTATACCTTTTGCTTGTATGGTAAAAAGGGATGTACATAGAAGGCGCTTGCCATTTCAAAGCATCCGACCTCCCTTCACTGGTGGGAGTTCACGTGTATAGCTTAATTTGCCAGTTTCAAAGTTTTAACTTTGTTTTGGGATTGTGATTTAGGGAATGATCGGTCTGTTTATCGTACAGATCTGACAACTATATATTTTTTTTATATATTCATATTTATATATAAAAAATAATAATAGCTATTTATGAAACAACCCAAACAAGAGAATACAAAGACAGTCATGTGTTACAGTCAATTATTATAATATCCATCCAGAAGGACACTGGATAAGTAATAATTAAGTAGTGCTGTCATAATATTAATAGGGGTACAATCCTTTCACTGTTTCATACAAACATTAAAAACCCCATGTTCTATAAAACATCAACCAAATATAAATTCTTAAAATTTTTAAAGAATTACTTGTCAATGAATAACTTGCTTCTAATACTTTATCTAGTGTATTATTTTATTTTTCTACAAACTACAACATTATTCCGCATTCTAAATTCAAAGAGCATCTTAAAGAAATTACTTACTTACCCTTCTTTTACAGAAACGGTTAGCCAAGATACAAATATCAAGTGCTAAGCAGGGATTCTGGTTATTTTGTCAAACATGTTGGAGTTTTTGATAGATAACATATTTGTTGTGTTTGTTAATATTATCATTTTCGGTAAACAATCGGTATTCCAAGTATTCCAATGGGTACAAACTGTGCATCATTGCTTGCCAATTTGTTTCTTTATTCTTACGAAGCAGAATTTATGCAGAACGTCGTTAAATCTGGAGAAACGAGTGTCACGAAACCATTCAACTCCACATACAGATATATAGACGACCTTCTATCTCTTAACAATCCTAAATTCAAAGACTATGATAATGGCATCTATTCTAGTGAGCTTGAAATAAAAGATACGACTGATTCCTTAAGTTCTGCTTCATATTTAGAATTATACCTGAGTTATGACGCCCACGAAAGGCTACATTTGAAACTTTATTACAAACTTGATGACTTCAATTTTTGTATTGTCAACTTTCCTTTTCTATGCAGCAATAAACCTGCTTTTCCTGCTTATGGTGTATTTGTTTCCCAATTGATACACTATGATAGAGCTTTTTTCCACAACGGGGACTTTGTTCAACGAAGCAGGCTGTTCGCAAATAAATTGTTGAACAAGGGATATTGTAAGCCTTGGCTTATCAAGGCCCTGAAAATGTTTTATGGCTGTCATCACAGTATTGTTGATAAGTTTAATAGCTGTGTCCAGGAGTGCCGTGGATATATTTGGAGTCGTATAATTCCACGTTCCTTTCACACAATTTTGATTATACATGTGGCAGGTATAGTTAGCTAAACAGGAGGTGCTTACCCTTGCTGAGCACCCGATCTAACTTCCCTGGTGGAAGTTCACGTGTGTTACCTAACTTGTCAGTTCCAAAGGTTTTACTTTACTTCTGGATTGTGATTCGGACATGGATTAGTATGTTTGTTTTTGATTAACAACTTTTTGCGAGTGTATGCATATAAGAAGTAATCCATAAATATTTAAAGTCGCTATAAAGCATTTTATTTGTTTGATTCATAATATATATGACCCGTTATGATTGTTTTCAATTGTTAAAAACTGTGTTTATTTTTACTGTAAGTTATGCATGCTAGTTTGCCTATATATCTTTTATGTTGTTAAATAAGCGGTTTCGATTTGGTCCACCAAAACTACATAACGATTCTGTTTGTACAATGTCGATATTGTTTTATTTAGTTGCCTTTTATTATTTTATTAACTTTATAGAATGCAAACAAGAACATATTGGTTATTAGTTTTACACACAAGAACGATATATATGACTTCAAAGCAAAGAAAACATATTTTCTGCTACTTTTACTAAGCCTGTTTTAATTTTGCAGCACTGAACGCCCGTTTCTGGTCTGTAGTTAACCGTCTAAATCAAAATTAAGATGTTGAAATGAAAAAATAGAGGACCCAGATTGTATTTTACCAAACCAACCTTAGGCAATACTTGAAACGATTAAGCATACAAGTTTTACTTTTTATGAACAATATTTATCTGATTTATGATATCCTCTGGAAAGCTTACTCCACCTGCAGAGATACAAACCCAGTGGTTGTTATTATAACTTAACCTAAATTTTCCATCCAGCACTAGTTTAACTTATTACATTTCCACCATTTGTTATCAATCTACGTAGTTATTTGTATGCAAAGGTATTTTCAAGGAATTTTGCTTTTTAATGAAATATGGTTTTATATCTTAGTTTGTTTTAAAGTCATTGTGTAAAGTAAATTTTTCGCAAAAGATAAATGAAAACTGAGTATTTTCTCACTATGATCAGGTAAGTTATCAATGGACGTTAATATCATTATCGTTTGTGATTTGTTTCATTTGTATTGTCAAAATTAAAATACACATTGTCAACTACACACACTTTTATTTCTTTTTAATTCAATTCTAGAATCGGGGCTGTTGAAATCAGTTGTCCAAAGATGTGCTTTTCATTTCTCTGCATGTATCGACAAAGTTTAATTTTGTAAATTCATTGAAAAAATGAAAAAAACAAAGTAACATTTCAAATGTTTCTTCTTCGGTGTGCTTTTATCGTTAACTTTAATGATTTTTGTGGTATACCATAATAATTAATTAAACTTTTGGTTAGCGGGTGATCCAATTTTTGCGACGTTATTGGTTTTAATTATTGGTTAGCGCATTTTACCAGAATGCTTATTTGTATCACAGATGGTTGCTTCAAAAACTAAATATTATTTTCAATGCTTAGTAGGTTATCTGAAAGCAAATTGACCTAAAAATTACAAACATCAAACCAACCTAGTTTGAAGTTGATCGGGAATGCACACTGAGGCTGATCCAAAGATTGATAATGTTTAAAGTTACAGATGCACCAAAGATCTTACCACAGAAAAAAATCCTATTCCATTAATCCTAACACTGTAATAACTATTTTGTCTGACAGGGATAATCCCTAAAAGTAAACCACCTTCTTATTTCTCCAAGACATTCTTTAATAAAGTCAAACTATGATCATTAGTCGACCTACGTACTGTAGAGAAAGTAGTTTAATGACCAATGTTAATGTGTTTTTATAAGTCTCTGTTTGGTACATGAAATATTTTACTGCTTTTCTGGAACAAAATTAATGTATTTTCACTGCTTGAAACTAATTGTAGTTTATCATATAAACAATGATATATGTTACAATGTCATATATATTGATAGTGAAGGGTACTAACACAATTGATTGTTATTCATGTATTTCAAGGTCGTTCAGAAGACGATACTATATACGCATGTTTTATATTTTAAACACGTTTCCATCATTTCAATGATAAGTATTTATATTCTGTTTTGATTTTTCCGCTTTGTCACTACAATTAAAACTTGTAGATAAATCCATGTGGCGTTTAATGTACTTTTGCATTACTAAAGTACAATGTTCACCGATACATGTCACTGATACCATGGTTTTTAATTTACGACTGTAATCTTATTTTGAAATCTGAAATCTAGACTAACAAAAATGTGCAACAAGGAAGGAAACATTATCTGCGAAAGACGGTAATCTGTTTATAGTAAAACCTGTTTTTATAAAACTGCAGGGTCGTTTTGAAAGACATGCATGCGTTTTGAAATCTATTCCTTCATATACAAACCAAAAAGAACCTCCATATTAGCTCCATCTCTTTAAAAAATTCATATCGTTAACTATATTGATCTTTTTCAACAGAATTGATGACAACAGCGACATTAGGCGGTTCTGGTTTTGATTTAAAAAAACAGTATATTTTAATTTATTATCACTACTGTAGCCAATCTCATGATGATGATGATGATTTACAAAACAAGCGAACCTCATATTGATAAGCCCCATTGGAAAACCGAGTTACAATATGTCCACAGTATCTTATGCAAGGGGCTAAAATTGATATTCCGTTTGCAATAGAATGCAATTCTTAATGAGTGGATGACAGTTCTGAGGATCATGTACACTACTATTCTCCTTGTGTAACATATGACGTTGACCCTTTCGTCTGCTATCAGGCGGTTGGTATTGACTCATGTAAAACACATTGGCTAGCCAAGCCATGTCCAAGAGAAGATAAAAGTTTTTACTAACACTCTTCTCTTTAATTGACGACTGTAGTTCTCTACCCAGGTCTTGTGTCTTCTGTCTGTAAGAAACGTTGTCTTATTGGTCAAGTCTTTGTTTTTTGTGATAATTTGATGTTTAAGCGGAGCATTGCAAATTTATTGGTATGTATGTCTTACTTGTAATACGTAATGGTGATAAAGTAAAAACAGTATCTGTTCGGTTGTATATTAATGCAAAACTAATGTCTTTTTCATCGCATGAAGAGATGGAATGTTTTCCAACACTCATCATTTTGTGACGTATGGTAAAGAGTTGGATAGTTATGAAAGTTCTGTATTGGCGTTCTGAGGGTCTGCAATATTTGTTTGTATTAGGGTTACCCATGACCCCATTGCTCTAACAACTAATCCTAAAGCAGTTACAGTACGTCTAACACTGCAACTTACTAGAATAATTGTTTTACAATTTATTTGTCTTACATTTTCTGCTTAAAAAACTCACTGACATGCAAAACTTCTAGATACCGGAACCTTTTCTTGTAGTTGGTAATTTTCGCGATCACAACCATCTTTTTTGGAGAGTCTTGATGCTACAGGCAAAACCGTAGAGAAAATTCTTTAATTGCCTAGATCAAGTTTTGCAACTTTTACAGGGGGGATTTTGCCAAAGTATTTATAGGAAACAAGTTTGCAATACCTGCGCGAAAAAAAAAAAACTTTCTAACGAGGAATTCTAATATAAGCTGAAATGTCAATGTTTTACAGACGTTCTTTTGCTATTTCTAATTTGTGCTTCCTTAAAACGTCCACAAATATCTGTATCCACACACAACGGTGCAATGGGGAAAACAAACGAGCAATATTCTTGGAACAATATATGTCTCCAACATCAATTTTCGCACTGTTTAAATCAACTTTGTTGTGCAAAAGGTAAAGGCGTAGTTGGTAATGGCTTCAGATACTAGTAAACTATTAATCAATTTATATCTGTTGAGACTATTTTAACACCGGAACAGATATTTCAAACAGAACTACTAATCAAAAACAAACATACCAATCCATGTCCGAATCACAATCCAGAAGGAAAGTAAAACATTGAAACTAACACGTTAGGTTTAAAACTCCAGAGAAGTGGAGCCGGGTACTCAGGAAGAGTAAACACCTTCTGTTTAGCTTGCTACACCTGCCACGTGTGTAATCAAAATATAATAAAAGGATCATAGAACTATGAAACGATTGATGAAAATTCGGTATTAGCTAATTAAACCTCCAAATTTCAGAGACATATGAACAACCAAGAGAGGAACAGAATATCTTTGATATCTTACAATGCTGAGAATAGCACTTATCGTATTTTAATTAGAAAAACTTCAAAGTGCACTTTCAAAAGCATATGCTACGACAGTTGGCCCTAATGATGTGTACTATTATTTCCTTAATGGTTTGTCTCATTCATCTGTTCTGTTAGATTGCTTTGATAATATTTAGCAGAGTAATTATTCTCCATCTTCTTGGCATAAAGTTATAATTATCCCTATTCTTTAATCCAGAAATGATCACTCTGATCCATTAATTACATGTCTGTTACTCTAACTAGCTACAATTGTAAAACCTTGGAAATGATGAACAATAATAGATATGTTCTTTTCATTCTCAATTTTGATTATACGCATAGCAGATTGAGCTAGCTAATATCAGACAGTACATACCTTTCTATTGAACTCGGTCTCACTTCTATGGTGAAAGTTCATATATTAACCCTAATTTGCCAGTTTCAAGGTTTTGTTTTTACTTTGGAATTATGATTTCATATTGGCGCGTTTGTTGTTATTAGTATCTCGATTCTAACACTCTCATGTCACATATTCAGCGCGGTTTCAGGCGCAACAGAAATGCTTTCGATCACCTAGAACCAAAATATAAGAATTACCCGGGTTCTTACCAATTGTGGTACCAAGAAAAGTTTAAATCAGTTGCTTCACTGACGTATTTGTAAGGGAAATGATACTTTACACAGAATCGCACCCATCATTTACATTAAAATCTCATGAAGATAATCAATATGGAATTAATACAATCCATCACTACTTCTAAGTTCTAAGGTTTTTCTCATCTATATAATTAGACATTTGTTTTAGATATAGATTGGTATGTTTGTTTTGAATTTGGTCCAGGACGATGAATTGTCATATTATAAGAAATTATAAGAAAAGAATTTTACGGACATCATTTAATAGTTTAGCTTTTAGCAATGCATATTTGTACAAGTATACACCTTAAGAGCCCTGTAGGTATGTAGACATGTAAATCTGTCAATATTGGCCTTAGATAATAGTCTGCATGTAGTACATATTACATCCTTTTATGTCATACTCCAGACTACCTTATGCAATTCATATGTATAAATAAGAGTCACTGGACACCCACAAAATCCACACACATAGACCCATACGCGTAGACACGACACGAAAAACAGCGGGATTGAAGCCAGTCTGGGGCCAGCAGTCAAAGGTTTTTAGAACACCTCGACGAGACACTACGCACCAACTACTGTTAATAAAGTACAAGAACCAATAGTTATCTCTTAGTGTTCTCTATTATTACATGTCAGCATGCTTTCTGACTACGCATCTTGTAATTAATTCTATTCTTTGCATTTTGTAAATACAAACATGTGTTAACTAATTATGTACAACATGTTCTCAAGCTATCAACATGTCTCCTGTATTATTGATAAATATTGCCTGGATTAATGCATAAAAATACTGCTTTCTTGAGTTAAAGACATTATTTTTATTTATGTGCGTTGTGTTTTGTTTTAAGATGTATATTTAGTCTGTAATTTAGCAATTTTACAATGTCGTGTTTTGCAATTTGCTTCAAGAAGAACGCGATAACTGTCATGTACTCTGGATCAAACATTATTAAGTCTTCTCAAATCATCAGCCAATGACTGGGTGACATCTACACTAAGCCTGGTATACATCGTAGATTCTCGAATGCAATATGCTCGATTCGTTCACTAAAAGCAATTATTTCTGTATAGTTAAAGTAATAAAGTATTTTTCCAATATCTTTGTACAGATATAAAGAACAATGGGTCGGCTCAAATTGCATTAAAGCCTTAGGCAAAAATTTGAACCGACCCTTTATATCTATTGTTTTTTATACCTGTACAAAGACATTGGGAAAATACTTTATTACTATATTTACGATTTATCTGACAAAGTTTGTTTGTAAAATATTTCTCGTAAAAATATGAATATCTAACCTTTCCCACCGTGACCTGTCTCAATAAACTTTGCTTGTCATTCAAAAGTGTGTCGATGACGTAAAGGCCCCTCCTCCATTTGACAAAATTTGGCACAAAAAATAAACATTGGCAATCAATCAAAAATTGATATAAGGAAACAATAAAAGTTTATAGTAAATTAACATCCTGTGAAAGTTTATTTTGTTAAAAAGGAAGGTTGTACACTTGACATTGACATATTTAGTTGTGGATGTTTGTATTGCATGTTGTGCTGGGGCCAGCAATTGGCGGGAAAGGAAAATTCACAAATGTTATTTGTGTCATGAAGTGGCGGTGCATGCAGCATGCTTGTAGATGACGGGTGTTTTTTATCTGCCCAAGGTAGTGCTGATTGTTTGTTTTTGAGCAGTACACACATCCCGAGTGTAACTTTTTACAGAAGCTTCACATCTGTGCCCGGAGTAGTACATTATTTTCCGTGGTTCAATGTCATCATGACTGAGTGCTTGTATGGCGGTGGGTCGGACGCAGTGAGCTGTTAGACGCCCACAACAACTTGCACTTTTGCTGATGTTGGACATATATTCTTTGAAGAAGCGTTCAGCAATTGCATTGCATGAATACCAAATAGTGTGCATGTGAGGGGAGTGGAGAGATTCTAGATTACATTTGTTGAAGAGTGTGTTAGCGTTTTTGTTAGATTTTTTTTTAGAAAAAAGGCGGAACATTTTAACCGGACAAGATGAAGAGTCATAAGCAAACCAACATTTATCGGACACGACATATGCATGGCTTAACCCTCCCTGATAATATTTCTGTTGCGTTTCGTGGCTGAAAGCTAGACATTTTGCTCCGTTTTCATCCGAGTAAATTTTAAGGAATTTTATGTTGAATTTGTGGTTATTTTTCAGACCTCTTGTTATAAAACGAATGACTATATTGTACCGAATAAATTGCATAAGTACTAATGGATTTCGGTCAGGATTTTCAAAGTAAGTAGAAATTTTACTTAAATCAGTAATTATTTCTTTGTGTTTGTAGTGGCTTTGCTTTTCCAGTGGCGACCCGTTCCTTTAAAACGCCGCTTATGACACTGTTTGAATTTTTAAACAGCTTTATCATTGACGAGATCAACATCGTCTCTTTTTATGTTATCAAAATGCCGATTAATGGCACCTCTGATTTTTTTCATAGACGATTTGAGTATTCGCTGTCGTCATCTTTGTCGGCGATTTTCTTTTTTAGTTTTGGCCTTACATCCGCATAAATTTTGGACAGCTTTATCGACAGTTCATCGGTTAGGATGTTTCTGTGTCCATTTCAACACCATGGGTTTCTGTATGCTAATCTATAGAGATAGAGAGAAAAAACGAACAAATATTTACTACAACGGAATTGGCTACTGATAATTTGCTCATTCGCCGTAGCTAATAATATGTCAGATATTTCAATATATAATCTTCAGTTTGCGTTTTATTAGTAGCGTTGTTTTGTTGCAGAAATTCATCAAAGCCAGGTACATTCCGCAGTTAAAATATTCAAATTAAAATTTGTCACGTAATTGTTTTGTCTTCTTCTACTCATTAGTATTATTATTATTATTATAATTATCTAATTGATATGGTGTCTATCTAGCATCAAATTCATCCCCCATTTTGTGTTAGTTTTTTTATTTTGACTGGTTCACCTCTTCATATTTTCAAAATTCTTCAAGGCATATCTCTTAAATCTTTTTGGCTGGATGACAGAGTTTGAACTTCATGTTATATAAGTGGTTCAGACTTCGGTATCTCCACCGCCACTGGCTGTTGCAGGATATCCAAGAATTTCGATACATTGGTCTCATAAATTTTTTATTTCCAGATTTGTCTAGAGTAATTTCGCAAAATCTTCATCAAAATCTACAAATGATTGCATTTCAGAATCGTCAAATTGAAGATTAAAATCTCCTAATAAAGGTTCAGAATCTGCGTCAAATTCCATCGTCAAAGCAGACGATGTTTTATCGCCTTGATGAGCTACCGTGCATTCCTATTTTTGTAAAAAAATTATTACGATTATTTCATCCTTTTTTAACCTAATATTATTTAATGTTTTATTAATTTAATCATTTTTTTCATTGATTTTATGTTTTGATTATCGTGCGAATTGTTTTTTTTCTCTATCCTTTGTACTTTTGTAAACATATTTTCTTGCGCGGTGAAAATTCGATCACCATTCACGTGACAGTCTGTGTTTACACTGTTCCAAAGGACAGTAGGTCTTGAAAACTCTATACAAAAAACATTGGGTTTGTAAATATTGTTTATTAAACAATGTCACATATATGACCTGTCTCTCTAATTCAAGATCATGTTTTTGGTTAAATGTATTAAGTATGTTTACGAGACCATTTATAAGATTTCACTTAATTCAGTTGTATAACCTTTACATGGTAATGCTATACTAGAAAACTTATAAATTGAAGCCATACATTTCAAATTCATTATGTACACTCCCATACATACATTCAATGAACACCCACAATTCATATTATTAATTGTATGTCATTGCAATAACTACAAATACATGTAGTGTCATGTTTTGTTTTCAATAAACCAAAACAAATTGATCAAGGTCCAACTAACAATCTCAAACAAAGTTATATCTTTAAAACTGGCAAAAAGTGAAACGTTTAAACTTTCACCATGTACATGGGACTGGTGCTCTGGAATGATAAGTGTTTCCTGTTAAGGTAACTATACCCGTCACCTATGAAATTGAAATTGAGAAAGAACCAATATTGAAAATTATAATGAAAAGAAAACACATTTTAGTTTCATAATGACGATCCTATGATCAACACTGCTATAAACATTCCTGTACACGATCTTGATATAATATTAGTAGTACACTTAATGATGATTTCTGACTAATCATTTTACAGAATATCAGAGCTGGTTAGAACATGAAAATTATTGTAACTTGAATAGAGTTATCATATGTTTTTTTTCAAAATTGTACCAAAACCATCATGCTGATATGTTTGCTTTGGGCCCATAAAGGGAATACTATTGAAAAGTCTTAATATAACTTTTTATCATATAACTAATACACACCATTAATAAGTATAGGGAATTGGTGAAACAACATACGTAGCAGTACTAGTTCAAACAGACTTACAAGGTACCGCAACAGAAATTTACCACATAATCTCTGATGTAATACCTCAATACAAATGGGTTTAATTATATCATTCTTATTGCCGAAGCTTTCGGGATTCCCACTGTCTTTCATAAACCATGATGTCCAGCTGCAGAACACATTCAATTAACCCTTGTTCAACTCTTTCAATGGTAATAGTTCCTCGATGTCAGTTCATCTCATCAATTGTAATTAACAAAAATACCTGAATGATCTCCTTTATTGGTACTAAAAAATGGGTCTTTTTTGTTTATCAATTGTTCGGATTTACCAATTAAGGCTCGGAATTTTGAGCTGAAATTACAGAGGAAATTATGATTAAATTTCTGTCAGAATATTTCATTGATACGATTTTTTTGGGTCAAAATTTGATGAGTAAATACAGGCAAAAGGAAAAAAAGAAAACTATGATTTGAGTTTTTTGTTGAATGGCAAAAAAAAAAAAAAAATGCAAAGAAATGCGTAGTTGCGTATTAAGGGGTTAAACGGTGCGTGATAAGGGAGATTGGGGATGGTTCGTCTAATCAGTTGGTAAAAAGCCACTGTCAATACAACATCTAGGTTCGAATTTCGGTTACTGTTTTCAGATTTCTCTGAAATCTCATCATCGCCTCGATATAAATTAATTACGCTTGACTTCAAACCTACGCACTATTTTTTTCATTCATTTTAAAAAATTAAATGAAAGGTTCGTTGTGTAATAAAATTGTACTGAATGAAAATAAATATAAATCAATGTTAATCTTTTTAATCAAAACATGAATTCTAAAATAACCATCAAATAGGGAATAAATACATGCTATTTTTAGTTTCTATTTCGTTAAAAGGTTACGTTTACATAGTTATTCACTTAAATATAAATATTTATTGATTAATTTCATAAAATCCGTGAGTGATTTATTAAATAAAGTCTTTATATGAAGGATTGGTGTTTCTAGTTTTTGCAGCTACGTGTTATGTGTAACACACAACACAGTGTATCTATACGGGTCTGTAAATACTCACTTGTTTTTCTTGTGAGCTATAACATTCACTCTTACAAGGTGTTACTAAAAGGTGCGGGCTGCGGGGTATATTGTTTTGTATACTTTATGTAAATTACTATTCCAAGTTCAGGTTTTTAGACGATAACAATGCATATCGATCTAAGAGGCAAAGTAAAAACTTGCCTGTCTCTCAAAAAATCGTTTCGTTGATTTTTGTGTGCAGTCCGTATCGTGCTTGTCGAGATAACTAGAAACTCTGTTCAATAGTAGATATGTGTATCTTGTCCTTTTAAAAAATCAAAAGTTTTATACCTTTACACACGATAGTATAAGAGAAAAATATGTTGAAGTTACTTTCTAGAATTTGTTAAAATTCACATTTTTTATACCAGATGAAGAATTAACTCTATCTGAATAACACTGAAAAATATCTTGACGAATGTCAAAAAGTCCCTATAGTAAGAAAGGGAAATATTTTTTAAATAAAACACAATTCTGCTACATGTTGATATCTCTGGTGTATGAAGATTTAAACAAAGTTTCATAATATTACACTTAGGATAGAATCCCTGAGAAACAAGAATAAAGTTGTCAGTAAAAACAATAACGTACTCGTACTTCTAAATAAATTGTTGACTCAGGGACATTGCAAGCCTAGTGTATTGTTGATAAGTTTGATGTCTCTGTGTCCAGAATTGCCCTGGACGTTTGATGTCCCATAGTTTCATGCTCCTTTCACACAATTTTGATTACACACGTGGCGGATGTAACTAGCTAATCAGGAAGTGGTTAACCTCCCGGAGCACCCGGTCTCGCTTCTTTTGTAGAAGTTCACGTATCTAACCTGACTTGTTAGTTCCAAAATTTTTACTTTGCTTCTGGACTGTGATTCGGACATGGATTAGCATGCTTGTTTTTGATTGATAAAAGACACAGCTACTTTTATTCAGTTGAAAATCTTATATTCCGTCAGCGCTATTGTGGCAGAGTGTTTATAAACACAGGTGAAGGTATTAATACTGTGTTATCATATGTGTATATTCATGCCTGTATGGGTTCGTTTATTAAGGCCAAGTGGTACAAATGGGCACTATCCTACAAGTTTCTGATGTTTTCCTTACTTGTAAAACTTTTTGATTCGTATCTGATAATGTAAAAAAATATAGGTGTCCCCTTTTTACTGTGTCAAAAATGTAAAAAAAAAATGTCGGGATTTAAACATAGGATTAATAGGAAATCGCATTTTTACAGGTTCTGAAAAATAGGGAAAAGTGTAGAAAGATAACAATTTGTCCTCCAATTTTTTTCAAAAACTAGCATAATGTAGTTCTGAATTTAAATTTTCTGAAAATGTTAAGAAATACATATGTCCCCTTGCTTGATTTTTTGGTATATAACTTCAAAGACGTAACGGATGCGAAAATTTTTTCAAAATTATTCATAACGTCATGATTTTTGACGATATTGCTCAAGGATCGACAAACTTGCAAAATTTAACGTCATCGTGCCGTACACTAGGGGTGTTGTGTTTGTTATAGTGAATATATTAATTTTATGATTTTTATACAAATTGCTTCATATTTAAGATTATTTTATATTCCTAGTCGATATGGAATAATAATTATGATAGAAATAATAATATTCAGAAACATTATTACTTCGAATAGCAAAAGAACAAGGCCTTATCATCCGAAATAAGAGTCAATGATGGTACTTCGAAATGCAAGAACACGGGCCGATCAGAGTCAGGGGAATATTATCAATGTTTACATTTGAAATATGAAAAAGATATTGAACTATTGATACCAAAATCTTGACTGGAGTGAAAAAAAATCATTATAATTCAAAACATTTTACGTGGTCAAAGAAAGTGACTGAAAACCACCAAGCTCGAAAATACGTGACTCAGAAATTCCGTGCGCAATTCTGCAGATACACCCCTTATTTCAGTATAAATTTTTACGACGTCATTGCATTTAAATTTTAAAAGTCATAGTGCATAAAAATATGAAAATTTAAATTTTTTAAAATCTAAAAGAATTTTGAAAATCGAAACATTATTAAAAAAGATATTATCAATTAAAGGTATAAACAGGCAAATCTTTAGTGAATCACTGGTGTCTTTTGAACTTATCCGGGAATGGTATTTATGATACTTTTCTTGTATATTTTCATTAATATTTTAATCGATAGATATTATGTATTTTATTCCCAGCAAGACATTTATCAACATTTTTACAGTTACCAAAAGTTAAGACATTTAATAATACCATTAAAGTACATAGTTTTGTACACGCCGTGCGTAACGCCAGCGTCTATTTGTACCACTTGTTTATATGATTCCCATTTACATTTTATAGACTCTTCCGTGTTTATAAAAACTCTGCTAATATATCGCTGAAGGACTATATCAAACTGCACAGTTCGATATTTATTCTAGAATCAAAAATAAATATTAAAGTTTGTCCCCAAGAAACAGGTCGAGCCGCTTTGTATTTAATAGGACATTTTGAAAGTAGATACCTTAATATATATATGGGGAAACATAAACAAGACAGGTTTGTCTAATTAACAGTCTAATTTGTACCAAATGTAATTTTCAGCACTTAACGGCTGTTTCTGAACACAGTGCTTATATCTAAATTGTGAAACCAAAATTAATTCCAGGTGGTTAAAAAAATATATTTGGCAATTTTAGCTGAAGAATCGATATTTATAAATAACAGTATACAGTAAAACATGGATGGGGTTTGTTTTCAAAGAACATTAGCAGAGGTTTGACTGGTTTATATATACACACATGGCAGTGCGTAAATGTCAATACTGTTTGTAAATGAATAATACATATATTGAATAAATATTGGAAACTTAAGAAATAAAGATCACATTTACATAACAAATAAACAAATACGCCTGGGAAACATTTATAGGACAAAATATATCATTTGGGAAATCATTTCAAACAGAGAATCATTAATACCACAGTAAGTAGTTAATCGATGGCTATTTTATGTTAATTGTTTCTAATTCTGTAATAAATAATTTTATTAATTAATAGATATTCATGTATTCACCTTAAGTGAATCTTTAATCGGAATTCCATCCCCAGTGTGTCTCTGTTTTAGATATAAATTGATGAAGAAGTTGCATGATAATACACGTATACCTTTATTTGTAAGGTCACAAACCAGTATATATAGTATATTTACTATTTTTCTTTCATAAAAACTATATTAATATTTCAATGTTTTATATACATAATCTGTTTTCGAAATCCATAAAACAAACGACTGCTTACTGATTGTACGTTTGTTCATTGTGTACAATAATAGAATAATGAATCTGGATAGTTGGAATCTGTGACACATTAGTAAAATATATAGTCTTTTGTCATATCAATGTAAAATGGTATCCATTTCTAATTCACCTTCAAACAAAACTTACATATTTTGTATTTTACCCTATATTAATGTCTACATTTCTCAAACAGTGATTTTAATTTTTTTATTAATATTTCTTTATGCTTGTAAATATGTTATCTTGATAACAAACGAATTAAGTTAGTAAAAACGCTTTCGATGGGTGAGAAATATTCTATGGGCAATCATCAGAAGCCTGTTTGATGACATTTAATTCCTTTGAAAAAATATTTCGTTCTCTCGGAAAAATATATCCCCTTTCCCCCGATTAGTAGAAGTATGAACCATGCCACATATATAATTGGTCACCACAAAGGTTAATGTGTATTTCCTATGCAGTATTATCAATAGTATTGGTAATTGAGATCCTACCATTCTCAATCTCTATCAGCTAAATGTACCACCTGATACCCCCTAATGTTTGCGTTAGGGGGTAAACGTTAGGGGGTCTCCATTGGATACGGAATCATATCAATTTTACGTATTCTCATATAAAACGATGTTTTCATAAGGATTCGCGACGTTTACAACGTTTTCCAAAACGTCCCGCAAAAAAGTAAAGGGTCTAGATCACATGGTATGTACAGCAGTAATAAACATTTATTGTGTGAAACTTGTACAAATGTTTGTCTTACAATTAATGAAAAAATACGAGTGGGTCTACCTACAATTTCGTACAAATGCATTACAGTTGTAAGGAGATCAGACAAATAAGTCCAAGAATGCATAAGATGTCATTTGATTGATCTGAATCAAGCTAATAATTGAAAGCGCTAGAGTCCATGAAAATATTGATAATCAGCTTTTGTACTAGATAGAACGCACTGATGACTCTTTATACAGTTATAACCTTTAACCTTTGCTTACACTCCACATGCATGTGGATTCAGTGTCTGCTTGCTGAATATAATACAATATCAATTTGACTTCAAATAGTTCCAAGTTCCTTTCATCCTTAATTTTGATTTCACATGTAGTAGCAATGTGTAGCTAGCTAAATAAAAGGACCTTACCTTTCCGTATCAGTAATCGAGCTTACATTCCTGCCGAAAGTTCTTACTAATTTAGCCAGTTTTCAAAGTTTTACATCGCATATTGATTGTGATTTTGTGATTTTAGCATGGATTGGTATGTTTGTTATTGATTCCATAGTAAAAGATGAATTCCATTACGTCAATTGTGATCACTGCATCATAGAATATTCTTTGTTTTATTTAAATAGAAAACCTTTTTGCATCCATGATGTTAATATGTCATCACTCATGATTTAAAAAGGGAAAAAAATTTAAACTACCAGACAGGAATAGAAAATTACCTTATTACATCATACATCTTAGCTTACTTCTATTCGCGTATCGTATCAAAATGAATGAAATCAATACGTTTTTAATAAATATTACATTAATATACACTTTATTGGCTTAGGAACCATATAAACAGCTATATCAGTACCAATCTCATACCACAACATCGTATTTACTGTAATAATATATAATCTTAAAGATAATGGTAACAGAATAAGCCGATATCTCGGCATGTATGTCATCATTATAAAAGGATGGGTATTCACAAGCCTTAGGTTTTACCGAGTTTATAAAAATGTATCAAATATTATAGGCAATCCAGTTGGTACTGCAAAGAAAAAGGTGAAGTTATTTATTTAGAGCTCGTTCCCACTACGGAGACTTTGAACAACGAAGCAGGCTACTTGCAAATAAATTGTTGACTCAAGGATATTGCACGCATAGGTTTATCAGGGCCCTTATTAAGTTTTATGACTGTCATCACAGTATTGTTGATAAATATGATGTCTCTGTGTCTAGGATTTTTCTGGAAATAATTGACGTCCAATAGTTCAATGTTCCCTTCACACCATTTTGATTTCACATGTGGCAGGTGTAGCTAGCTGAACATGAGATGATTACTCTTACGGAACACCCATCCTCACTTGCCTGGTGAATGTTCATGTGTCTAGCCTGACTTTTCAGTTCCAAAGTTTTTACTTTGCTTCTGGATTGTGATTCGGAAATGGATTAGTAAGTTTGTTTTTTATTTTCTACTTTCAGACTTTAAGCTATTTCATTGACATGTAAACTTGGTTTGTATTAGTCAGGGATGGGATTAAAAATAATGACCACAAAATTTAATGATTTTACATTACACAACAAAAGCATTTTCATTAACAATGCGCGACACTAACAACACGTTTGTCTATCATGATACAGATAGACATAATGTCAAAAAACCATTGAAACGAAACGCATCAACCATATACCACTTCATGCCTAAGTCACAATCCAAAAGCAACTAATATAAATTAAAATCATGAAAACTGGCAATTTAAGTTGCACGTGTAAACTTCCACAACAAAAGTGAGGTTATGTGCTCAGGAAGTGTAAGCACGTAAGACATACTACATACATTTCGGTACCCTATTAAAACAACCTTGACAAAAAATGTGGTTATAGAAACAACGGTTTACGCTCTACAGTAGTGCTAGAATATCCATAGTATCTACAATGTTCTTTAATAATTTTGATGTATGTTATAACATCAATTTACATCAAAGAGTGTTCATCAAAAACCTTTCAGATGTAGAATATTTTATATTTCATGCAAAACAAAGACAAAAAACTGCTATAAAAGGCAAATATAGTCTGCAAGCTAATAATCAATGCCTAATCAGGCTAAAATATGCTTCAATTGAAAATGCAGATCCTTCCCATTTGATCTGAACGTATAATTAATGAGTTGGTTTAGACTGCCGATTCCATATATAAGATTTGTGTTTGCAAATAGCATATTTGAATGTGTAATGGAATAGTCTATGCCCTGAAGTAAAGTAAAAAGGGTATAAGAGCAAGATGCGCAATTACAAACTTTTGTACAAATCTACGACGGTCTTTTGTAATATTTAGTGTTTTGTTGGTTATTTGTTACTCTAACTGTTTGATTAACAACACGTGGTTTACAATTATATGTACTTGGTGTTAAGAGTTCTATTTTCGTTTCTGGTAAAGTTTATATAATAAATATATACAATTATACATTAAATATAATTATCTTTTAAATATTTCAAGTTTAAGTTTTCAAGCTGTTTTGACTATCACACGTGGTTAAACAACATTATTTTCAAAATTATTTGTTTCCAGATTCGATATACTTCATAGTAAGAAACATAGATAGGCAATTAAAGAAATAACAAATATAGGAAATTATTTTGAGATCTATTAGTATATGCGATAGTTGATTATATTAATTGATAATCTTTTGCTTGACATTTAAAAACTGACCAGGTGTCAGAACAGACATCGGAGATCATTTATACTTTGATTCAAACGTAGCATATGTTATATTGACAGTTCACAGAAAGCAATTATGTTCCATAAATGACTTACTGTCAGTGTAGGCGACTGCCTATGCACGAACTCGGCATTTTACATGTAATGAATATACAGTCAAACTTGTCTATAAAGACCACCGAAGGAAACCAGTGAAAGTGGACTTTATGGCCAGGTGGCCTTTATGTACATGTTCAAATCATATGAATAAAAAAAACGATTTGAATACAATTCGACTGGCCATTTTAGGCAGGTGACCCCTATATAGAAATGGCCTTTAAGACAGGCTGGACTGTAGTATAGAAATACACACATACACTTCTTTAATCGAATCCTTGCTTATAGGTCCTAATCTATAAAAACGTTTCCATACACGAATGCGTTTTTCATCATGAGTCATCTATTTAGTTTCCCTGTTCTATCACTTATCAATTTCGAAACGGCCGTCTAGTGATGCAGAATTGAAACAGGTTTTTATGACCAATGAGCTGATATTTCTGCTGTTGGACTAAGAAGCCCTAAGAGGATATCGTTAACCCAGGACGCAGTACATTGTATAATCTAATAAAAATAATTCCTAATAAATCATCTATTTCTTAAATTTTAAAATTCCTCTCCACCCGTTTACCATGGCAGAATTGGTAAAATACATTTCGGTCTTTTTATTTTTCACATTTAAAACCAATTGTATTTCGACAATGTTGGTCCGAGTACTACTGATGAGGAGTTTTATTCCTAAACTGCCGTCTAGTTGAGTTGAGTAATGGAGTTGAACGTCCCAGTCGAGAATGTTTCACTTATATCGAGACGTCGCCAGCTATAAGCGAAGGGGGAGCAAATTTGCCTGTGCGTTGCGCTGATGGCATTATACAGCAGGGTTGTTGTCGTGCCAAGCCCACAGTGACACTGGACCTCAATTATTTTAAGTTCTCATTCGAAAGAACCGTGACTTTTATTTCGTAACGCCGAGTGCTTGGCGATGGAACAGTCACAACCCACTTTTCAGTCTTTGGTCAGACCCGGCTGGGGTTCGAACTCACGATCGAACGAGCACTCTACCAGCTAAGCTACCGCAGTGGTTCTGTCGTCTAGTGTTGTATAATTAAAACAAGTTTAGTTATAATTATGATTTTTACCTTGAACACAATACATTACCAAATATAAAAAAGTCTTAACTAGTTCTCGCATTATTTTTGTCACAATTTACAGAGCAAACTAGTAAGAGGTAGAATGAATCTAACTAAAAACTAAGAAAAAACTTCCTTCTGAAATGTGACATCTTAAAAAGTGTTAAAGTTTTACACCAGAAGCAAAACACAGTTTTCCCCAGTCATTGGTGTTTTAAGATCTTATTTTAAATTCATTTTTCACTACCAAACGCAAACGCCAATCCATGTTCAAATCACATTTCAAAGACAAAGGAAACATATGGATTATTGGCAGTCCTTGATATACAAGAGGGGTTGACTGGACCTAATTGTTGGAAGTGTCAACTTGTAATGTTAAAATAAATTAACCCTAATGTTATGACCTAAAAGTAAAAGTGACTAAACATAAACTTACCGGTCCATGTTAAAATGAAAATTATTTTACCGATGCCTACCTTGCAGTTTTAATTTTGAATACTATGTTGCTCATCAGTTTGCATAAAGGTTCCTAGGTAAAGCATAAATGCCAGAATTAGAGTTGTTGTAATAGATTTAAAGCATTTAGACACGGATTTGTACAAAATAAAAATTTAATTTTTATACTGTTGTGGAAATATTCTAATTGAAACACAGCAGACATATTTTCGTAATACTTAACTTATTTCCATAACAGGTACAATGTACTTTACGGTAAGTTTCATCCTATTTCTGTATCCATGGAAACGATTTAATGCGACGAACATATTGATGAAGAAATAAACTGAAATTGAAACTAAATATCACACTATAGGTGTGCAGAGTGATCTCACGACACCAGATACTGCACGATTTTCGTCGAAATTGTAAATTATTTGATATAAATGTGATGTAACCCATAGACTGATTAGATTTTTGTAAATTGTTCTTTATTCAGTTACCTGTAAGCGTCATAATAATTAGAAATAATCTTTATCTCACAAATTCAAACATCCATGCTCAAAATTAAGAATGAATACTAAATAATGTATCGTGACGATCACTCTCTGTTGGTAGCAAATTTACATGGCTGACGTGATAATAATATAATCCTACACCGTAAACGTGTGCGATAGAGATATCTTACACGATGGTAAAAACTTTTTCAGTCCAGAACAAGATTTATCGAGTTCCTAACATTGAAAATATTATTCTGATTTTGAGATATCTCTGTCTTAATCTGTTACTGACGAAAAATTCTTTTCACCATTCATTCGCAATAAAAAAAACACTATTTGTAAAGAAACATTGCCGTCATCCGTGTCTTCTTCAAATGACGTCGTCTATATATTTTTGGTTTGCACTTAAAACTATTATGGCGTCATCAATTCAGTTTATCTAAGTGATTTTACTTTGGAAAAATTTAGGGTTAGGGAAAGTGATATCATTATCTGTTGGTATAGAGAAATCACACATCAAAATATCGCCAGGAACACCCCATACAACTTTGTCCGTGAGTGAGAAAATGTTAAATTCATAACTGTATATCACAATATCAAGTTGACTAACTCGTCGAATTGTAAGAGGTTCATGTAGAAAAATCCTTTCCCTAATGTAAATACGTATGTGTATACACATGGCGGAGCTAAACCACTTGCTAACGTTAAAACATCACACTTTCAGTACATGAATTCTATCTTAAACATGTGTGATGTTAAAATAATCTACAAAACCATCCCTTAATTCTGAACTTTTGAAAATAATTTCAAATGCACATATATACAGAAAACGTAAATGTTTGTATCCGACGTTAGTTACTTTGATAAAACTATTTAATATATATATCCGGTGCTGACTTGTTACACTACCAGTGTGGTTTTTTTTTTTTAAAGTTCGCTTTGGGTACTGTCAAAACAAAGATACTAGTCCATGTCAACCGACAACCGCGAAAACAAAGTAAAAAGTTTGAGTTTGAAAAATTAGGTTAAACGCGCGAACTTCCGCCAGGGAATCTAGACTGGAAGAGTAAGCTTTTTTCTGTTTATCTAGCTACGACCACCACGTGTGCAATCAAAATGAGGAATGAAAGAATTATTGAACTATAATCTATTAGTGTGTAATTTTATATTGTTTTTAAAATACTGCACGTTGATACAGACATTCCTATGAACTGTAAATTTACCAGGGAATTGAGACTGGAAGAGTAAGCACATCATGTTTAGCTATCTACGACCTCGACGTTTGTAATCAAAATTGGTAATGAAAGTATTATTGAACTATAATCTAACAGTATGTAATTTGAGATTGTTTTTAAAAGTCTGCACGTTGATACACATGCAGACATTCCTATGAACTGCTCACAATTTGACAAAATCTTATGTGATACGTGCAAGCGACCATAAAGGTTTTGTGTTTCACCTTTTTATGCATATATAAAAAGTGCATTGAATGTTATGTTTATATTCAATATATAGCTAGGTTGTGTAAATGGCTTAATTAAAGGTGCCTGCCCTTCTTGAGCACCCGCTTTACTTTCCTGTTTGAGGTTCACATATTTAACTAAATTTGTCAGTGTTTAAAATCTTTTCTTTGCCTTTGGAATCTGATTTGAGCATGGATGGGCGTTTGCTTTTTGTAATGAAAAAATGAATTTAAAATAAGATCTTAAAACACCCATGACTGGAAAAACAGTTTTTTGCTTCTTGTGTAAATTTAACTGTAACACTTCTTCAAAATGTCACATTTTACAAATAGGTTTGTTTTTTCTTAGCTATTGTTGGATTCGTTCTACTTCTGATTTTTGAAAGTTGCCCTGTAAATTATGACAAAAACAATGTGAGAACTCAAGGCTTTGTTTGGATATTTCGTGGTGTATTGTGTTCAAGAAAACAATTGTAATTATAATTACATTTGTTTTAATTATACAATACCAGACAACAGTTTAGGAATGAAATTCCTCATCAGAAGTACTCGGACAATATTGTTGAAATTAAATTGTTTTTAAATGTTTAAATGCGAACAATAAATAGACCAAAATGTTTTTTCAAATTCACCTATGGTAAACGGTTGGAGAGGAATTTTAAAATTTAAGAAGTAGTTATTTTTTTTAAGGAATAATATTTATCAAAAACAAACATACCTATCCATGACCGAATCACAATTTAGAAGCAAAGTGAAAACTTTAGAACTGACAAGTCAGGTTAGACACGTAAACTTCCACCAGGGAAGGGAGGCTGGGTGCTCCGAAAGGGTAAGCACGTCCTGTTTAGCTAGCTACACCCGTCACGTGTATATTCAAAATTGTGTGAAAGGAACATAGAACTATGGGACGTCAAATATATCCAGGGCAATCCTGGACACAGAGACATCAAACTTATTAACAATACTGTGATGACGGCCATGAAACTTTGATTTATCTGATTATACTATTAACTGCCTTCTGGGTTAACGATGTCCTCTTAGGGATATTTAGTCCTATAGCAGAAATATCAGCCCATTGGTCATAATTATTGGAAACCTGTTTTAATTATGCATTACTAGACGGCCGTTTCGGAATTGCTAAGGGACAGAACAGGAAAAATGGCAGATTAATGAGACGACTGATGGCAAGAAAATTAATTACTCAGGAAAAAACACACTTGTGTATGAAAGTGTTGTTAATTTTAATTAATTAAGACCTATACACCAGGATGCGATAAAGAAGTGTATGTGTGTATTTGTATACTCTATCCATTACTGAAATGTCGAATTCGTGCATTTACAGTCGCCTACATTGACAGTAAGACACTTATACAGCTGTTTATATTGTCCATAATTGCTTGCTGCGAACTGTCAATATAATATGTGTTACAATGGTAAATGATCTCCGATGTCTATTCCGACACCTGGTCAGTTTTTAAATGTCAAGCAAAAGATTATCAATTAATTGTTAGTACCAATCACATATACTAATGGATCTGAAAAAAGTTTCCTATATTTGTTATTTCTTTAATTGACTATCTTAATTTATTACTATGAAGTATATCGAATCTAGAAACAAATCAGTTTGAAACCAATGTTGTTTAATCACTTGAGATAGTCCAAACAGTTGGAACACTTAAACTTGAAATATTCAAAACGTATATATATTTTATTATACCTCGTTGGAAAAATACGATACTATCTGTAATTTGATTGGATCGCTGGATCATGTTATCAGGGTGAAGAAAACATCGTGTATACCTCTAAAAACATCATATCCCACCTCTTCGGAACACACCATGACGTCACATGGTATGACGTCATCGATGGAGAATCAGTCACGACGTTCTAGAGTTTGCCTCCGATGAGTTCCGATAGAAGAAAAAGCAATGAATCGGAGAAGGACTGATGTTTTCAGGCTGTCTATTTCAAAAACATTTTTCTTTCTTTCTGTCTTTCTTATTACCATTGTTATCTTTCGGTATAATAAACAATTTATTGCCTTTGTTTGAGGGAGATATATACATTTGTTCATCCTTAACAAGTCACATTTCTCTCGTGTTTCGACCTCGAGAAATATGACTTGTTGCGGGTGAACAAATGTTCATATCTCCCTCAAACAAAGGCAATAAATGTATAATATAATCCCTATCGGAAACGAAAATAGATTTCTGAATGTCAAGTACATGTAGTTATATTTCACGTTTTCTTAATCAAACAGTTGCAGTATTGTAGTACCTAACTTGATTCTTCCATGATATAGGCCTGTTCTACGGCAGACATGGCTTTGTTTTGTCATACAGGCATAGTAACGAACCTTAGTGGCCAATAAAAACACATTTTACGTGACCCCAGGCTAGTTACGTGGTGATTATATATTATACAAGTTTACGCTCGTAAGTTACCAGCACTATACGACCATTTCGGAATATACTTCCTCATAAGTAGTGTCCGTACCAAAATTGTGAAACCAAGTTTTAATGAATTATTTCTAGAAACTGGATTTTTCTAGCTTTCAATGGCAATTTGGCTTGACTGTTACTCCAATTACAAACAATTAAAACCTTAACATGTCTAAAGTTCGCATGTGTTCATCTGCCATATTCTTTGTAGTACCATGTAATGCGAATGTAACTTTATTAAAACCGTGTTTAATATATGTTTAATTGCATGTTTTCCAGAAAAACACTTCATTTCGCCAAACATTTGGTAATTCATTGCATAATGATTAATTTTTACATTGTCAAATTTTCTCTGTCAATCATTGTTCGATGTATTGCGTTGTTTAATTTTTTTCTGCCTAGAATGTAAATCACTATACTCAACCATAAAAAATGATAATTCGACTTGTTTTTTTTCAAAGAAACTTTCAACCGCGGATGACAAATAAAAAGCCAATGCAAAATAAAAAATTAAATGAAATAATATAAAATAAAATAAAATAAAATAAAATAAAATAAAATAATAAAATAAAATAAAATAAAATAAAATAAATAAATAATAAATGAATAAATACAGTTGACTCTCGATATAACCGATGTTAAAAACGGCAACAAAAGGGAAGTAACTCGTACACGTCTACCGGAACTCGCTTCCGGTTTTATCTTGTCAAACGGTATATTGCCGTTTTCCCTATATCGTATGTATTCAAATATGATATATAAAAACTGCATTATTTATTATTTGTATTTATAATCGAGAATGTAGTATATATCTGTCAATAACTGATTGCGCTATTGTTATTAGCCGACAAATAGTGGAGTCCGCTTTAGTCTCCTTACCAGTTTCGCTTTGTGTACTTTAATCACCCCAAGCTTCCGGTTGTATTGAGTAATGGTAACATCATCTGATGCGGCAGTAATTATAACACCTGCTAATCTCCTTGATGGTTTAATTGCTTATGCAAGGGATAATAATTAAGGGCTTAAAAAAATTGGGAGGTCAGTGCAATGTTGTAATTTTAAAATCAACACGAGGCCGACAGTCAAATATTTTATTTATGTCGGAATGTTTTTTTTTCTACCAAAAAATCTGTAGGCGTTGACAAATTTGATTTTCCAAAATTTTTTGTTCGAGTTAACAAATTGAATTTTCCTAAATTTTTGTTCGAGTTAACGAGTGTAATTTTCCTAGGATTTTCATTCAAGAAGACGAAAATATTGTTCGATATATTCGATAATTCGAGATATCCGAGTTCGAGATAACCGGAGTGATTTTGGTTTAATAAAGAACAACTCTTTTCGAGATATCCGGTAGTTTGAGATATCCGAGTTCGAGATAACGAGATTCAACTGTAAATAAATAATTAAATAAATATTTTGAAGACAAATGCAGTTACAAATAAAATAATATGATGGGAGTTGACAAAATCACGTGACGGTTTTATTTTCATGGAAAACATACGGCCATGAATAAAACGAAAGTAAAGAAATCGCGAAACATAATAAATAAATAAATGAATAACAAAATAATTCAATAAATAAATAATGAAGTGCGAAAAAATGATATTCAAACAGGTGCTTGCTAGAAAAAATCAAGGTCAGGACAAACATAAACCTTTAACTATAATTAGTATGAAAAGATGAAATAAAGTACAAGGAAGATATAATATAGTTTTATATGATGCTTGTTAAGAATTGTTTATGGTTTAGACGTAATTAGCCTCGAGCTAATTGTAAGTGATGTAGAAGTAGGAGTAAATAATGAATGATTGTGTCTGAACAATATTCCAATTAAAGATAAAGACATTCACGCAAGTCATTGTCTTACTGCTAGGTGTAAAGATATTCTTGTAGAATAATCAAGTATTAAAGTACCAAAGAATACGTACCTCCTCTCATCAGGTCATCGTAAAATCTATAGATTTATCTATAATTTTTTCTAGAAAGCTGCATGGTTTTCTTACAAAATAATTAGTATATACTCATGGCATTGTCTCTTCACTAGACTTGATGTACTGATACTTTAAATAAAAAAACAAACATTTCAATCCATATTCAAATCTAAATCTAATCCAGAAGCAAATTAAAAACTTTGAAACTGACAGATTAATTGATACACGTAAATTTCCATCAGAGAAGAGATTTCCAAGCACCTGATTGTCTTCACTTTAAGGAATGATTTGCTCTGCCAGAATTGTCTGAAAGAACACAAGGAGAAAGGATATAATTATGGTACATGTTTCCATACATACCATTGTCTTATCGATACAAAAATAGAAAAAAAGAAAAGAAACGATGGGTATGTATACTTTTATAGTTCCCTGTTCCTTTCACTCAATTTTGATTACACACATTGCAGGTGTAGCTAGCTAAATAGGAGGTGCTTACCCTTCCGGAGCACCCGACCTCACTTGCCTGATCCCTGATGGAAGTTCACATATTTAACCTAACTTGTCAGTTTCAAAGTTTTTACTTCGCTTCTAGATTGTGATTGTGACATAGATTAGTATGTTTGTTTTTGATTGATACATACTATACTAGTATCTTCAAGGCGTACCGTGTGAGAAAGCAGAAGTACACTGTATATTCCTCCTCGCATACAATTGCATATATTGTGAAAAAAGGTTTATCAAGACCTATAAAAAGTTTCACAATTTTGTTGATAAGTATGATGTAACTCTATCCAAAATTACCATGGATATATTGACATTCCGTAATTCGGTGTTCCTGTCATTTCAATTTTGATATTTTACATTTTACCGGTGTAGCTAGTTATTAGTTGTTTACCTTTTCTGGTTTCAATTAGCTGACGGAGGTACCACACGTTTACCTTAATATGCTAGTCTTCAAAGATTTTTTGGTTTTTAAATTGTGGTTTTGATATAGACTTTTGTGTTTGTTTTTTGATATGGTGTATATAAAGAAGAAACCGCTTTTCCACGCATGTCATATCTTCCAGACATCTTGTTTTAGAAAGATAGAATACATACGTTCAACCTGTTGACATCTAGGTGTGTTATATCAATACTACTCAAGAGAAATTATGTCTTAACATTTGCTTGTCAATATGTTGTGCGCTTAGACCACATGTGGGAAAGTGAATTTGCTTTGCCGTTGGCCTTTCCTGGTTCACCCAGTGTCAGTATAACGTGATTGGGAAGTAGTACGCTTGTCTGTGGCATACTGGCTTGGTGAGATAGCACCTTAAAGTCGCCTTTAGTACGCGCTGGTACAAGGCAGACCATACTACACACCCGCACTTCACAGGCATGCACGAACTTGTTCATAGATTAATTTATGGAGATAGTTCTCGTCGAGAATAGCTGAAAAATTGCTGATGTGACGTGAAGAAACATTAAACCAACCAACATATGTTGTATGTTATCCTTTGAGAGTTATAAAATGCATTTCATGTATGCCATGTCTTCTAGACTTTCAATATGAACTATTTTGAAAGCAAACAACGAACGGAAACTAACTCCACGGATATCTTCCAAGTACCAAATGTTTGAGAGAATGTTTGATAGATTTACTCTATGCATATATTACCCTCAACAGGCAGTCCCCCCAAAAAATATAAGTTATTACGAATTTTTCCGACGACGTATTTAACGAAACATTAGACAAAGAATATAAACAATTGCAACATTTCTACATAACATTGCATGACATACGACTCTTTTAATGGCATATAACAAACAGCATTTGTAGTTTCTAATTAACTGCTGCGAAGAGAGAAAAATATGATTCCATATTCAGTTTACTTTTGGTGACTTTAACAGACAGATAAACTGTAGAATAATAATTATTCTTTAAACGTCTACCTACGCAACAGTCTCAAGCTATGCGTTTATTAAGGAAACAATTATGTGGTGATGTCTTAGAAATTGAGCAGCAAGAAGAAATAAGAACTATATGTGTTTTACTGACTGTTAATTCGTTCTCGACACGATATCTCTTAGACTTTTAATTTTAATATTAATATATATTTAAAAAAATCACATGATTACGTAATGTCAATAATTTCTAAGAATGCATTGACATTTTCTTATAAGGAAATTCTCATGAAAAGAACACAAAAACAGATAAAATGCAAAAGTTATTGTTGTTATGGTTATTCAAATGCTAGTAAGATGATACTCGTGAAAACGAAATATACAAGTTGATGTCTAAATTATAATCTCAAAAGCAGAGCAAAAACCTTGAAAACTGGCAAATAAAGTTTAACGCATGAACTTCCATCAGGGAAGTGATGCCGTGTGCTCTGGAAATGTAAACGTATCCTGTTTATCTAGCTATATCTAATAAGTGTGTACTGAAAATTGAGATGAAAGGAACCAGAAACTATGGGACGTTGTTTTTCAATTATCCAGAATACTTTGGAATACAGTGACATCATAATATGGTCTTTGCAAAATAAGATACAGATATCATACGACACTTAGATATAGGTTTCATTTTGTTGACTTATTTAGACAGTTGAACCTGTGTTTAAGCATACTTCCAAATAAAGATACTTCTATAAAGTCCACTTACGTTTCATTCAGAGTCACCATTATGTTTGTAACCTCTATATAACCGAATCAGAAGCATACGGAATATGCAGACATTTTTTATAAAAAATTAAATATAATTTATCAACTTAATCATAGTGTTTTGAAATTCGATTACCTTTGATGGCCTTAGGTGATCAAAAACAAACGCACCAACCCATACCCAAATCATAATACAGAAGCAAAGTAAAAAAATTTGAAAATGACAAGTTAAGTAAATCACGCTAACCTCCACCAGAGACGTGAGGCCGGTTGCTCTGGCAATAAAATGTATTTTTTAAATTTATAGTATAAAATATCATGGCACAATTCTCTTTGAAATATGGATTAAAGCATGACAGAATTGTCAGTATACTTGGAGGTTCCGGGTAGTTGATTAGAAGGCGCTTAGCCTTCCGGAGCTCCAGGTCTCAGTTTTCCGTTGTAAGTAAAGGTGTGGCAGTTATTTGTCTGTTTTCAAACTTTGTATTTATTAGAATTGTAATTTCGACATTTACAGGTTATTTTTATGTTTGGTTTTTTATTGTTATTAAAGAAATTGAAAACATCAAATTATTGTCTAGAGATATTCTGAGAAAAAAGTAGAATGACTAGCTTTTAACGTGTATAATTAAAAATGGATGACAAAACAAAATTGTTTTGCACAGGTTTTTCCATAACCCACAACACGGGATTTTATCCCACAAAGTAGGAAATGTAGCGTGCACAAAACGATTTGGTTTATTTTTGAATAGACAGAAATCTTTTTCGTAAATTCAAATAGAGAATAATTATTAAACTGTATATTTAATTAGCATAAATTTTTTTTCCAGAAATCTATGCCACAATTATCTAATTTAATGTTTATACAGCTATATAATACATGTATGTTATTATAAATTTAATAGTTTAATATAATTATTTTTTTCTTCAATTATATGTATTATTTTGTTTTTCAATAATATTGGTGAGTCATTATTACGTATACATGGTATATATGTACTGTTTATGTTTAAAGTGCTTTATTTCAGCATAAAGTATCATATGTCCATTATATTAAAATTATTTAATACGCGTATTCAGAAAACGCTGATTGTTCAATAAGTAGGATTAGAATTGACTCTCCAGTTGTACGGTTCCCACTCAAATAATTATCGTTTTAACATTAAATCTAATTCCCGTCCAATGTGTGGCGTCTATACTCAGTAGTTTTAAAATATGTTTGCTTTATTTTTGTCCATTTCTTGGTTGCATTGGCTCTTTTATTGTTTTGCGGCTGCAAATTGCCTGTCTATTATAAATAACATACAATACAGACCTGTCGAAAGTTTATTACCCAACTGACGAAATTCAGTCAAAGCTTGGCTAGAGAGTGTCTGACGGAAGCGAGATAAAAAGATAACAGCTGCTAAAAAGTTTTCCAAACATAGCTATCTAGTGGTCTAATTAGTTAGGTTAGGGTAACACTTTCGACAGGTGTATCATGTACGTACACTGTACAGTATGTCAGTTGTTGGTGTTGTTTTGTTAAATTTGCTTATTGTAGTATTAAAGAATAACAAAAACACAGACTGAAGGTAAAATCCACTATTTTATTTTTATAACAACACAAAATTATTCTTGTTGTACAATATGTTTTTACAAAAAAAGTAAACATAAAAAATACTAGATGATTTAATGCAGAAAATAAAATTTACTATGGCACTTACATATATCACAATTCTACAAATTCAGAAAGGCATAAAGTTAAGTATCACAGGTTTCTTTGGTTTACATTAAAACTTTACTATTTTATGAATAAATTATAGAGAACAGCACAATCACCAACTAAAAAATTAATTTTGCTTTGAAGCAACGTAGGCAAAATAGTAAGGATATAAATACGAAGGCATTCAAAACACTTTTTTGCCCTCTGTCCATTCTCTGTGGACTGTACAATATTGCAAACGTAATGAATGAAAATTTATTCTAAATAAAAGAAAATAAACTGAACTTATTTATTATTTGAAATAATTAAGAAGCAAACGCACAAAAACAAACAGGTAACAAAGTGACGCAGATATATTATAATTCTATGGAATTGTAATAAAGAGTATTGCATATAACATAAAAGGGGCAAAAGTGTTTATAAAGCAAAATACTGACAACTATGTATGTAGTTTTGGTCGCTGTGCGGCATCTTGATCAATTTATACAAACTGATGTAATAAAGCGACAATAGGTCATTTCTAAAATCTACAAAACCAACATTTCCTCAAACTTAAAAACATGTTTTCTAAAAATAAAATAAATTTTTGGGGGACACGTTGCAGAGAGGTTAAAGTTCCAACATAGTGTCGTGGTATGCTAATTCTGCATTTTAAATATCAAGGTTTTCACCTTCACATCGCTTTCACGGGCAATGAAAGAAAAGCTCGATGTCCTCATTTCAACTCACTGACGCCCCATGTTAAGAAAAAGTGACTTCACACACACAGAACCAAGGGCTTACAGTTAACCGATATTCTACCGCCTCAGATCTTTATCTTTTCTTATGAAATCAAACCCAAACGATCTGATATATATTATCACTTGATGTGAAAAAGTAATATGTTTAATACTGTAATTCCAGAAACTATTTATATCGCAAAGAGCTTTTATACTTATTGATAATTCACGGGAAGAAAGACATACTGCGAAATTTAGTACCAAGAATCCATGACGAATATGACTTGTGATCTTATTTGGAAAAATCATCTGAAAAACTTCCTTAAAATACATATACCTACAACACTACATGTATCTTAAGTAAATTGAAACAGCACTATTTATCAAATTTTTCAAAGAATATTACAAGTTGAAGACTTTTTCTGAGCGGTCGGTTTATTTATGTTCTGTGAAGTTCCGGGATCTTCTGATGCTGTGCGGTTACTTTGTTGTGATGTTTCTTGTTTCACAGGTGATTGTGTTCTTTCTGTCACTATATTTGCATTTGGGTGTTCGACCGTTTCTCTTCTTTCTTCAGATTTTGGTTCCATAGGTTTGTTAGCAATCGGGGTGTTATTATGTTGTTGGTCTTCTGTCTGTTCTTTTCCAGCATCGTCCTGTGGATGGCCTTCTTTTTCAGAAGGTTTATCTTTAGCACTCTCGGTGGATATTTTATTATCTTTTTTATTTTCATCAGATTGTTGATTACTGGTACCACCTTTATCTTCATTTTCAGTTTTCTTCGAAGCTTCTTCTGGAGATTCATCAGGTACATATTCTTTCAATTTATCAAGTAGCTCATCAAATTCTTTTCCCGTCCATTTCGTCTGAATGTCTGGATTCTTACAGAAGTTAATATATAACAACTGTGTAAAAACCATAGACATAGGACCACTTGGAGGCCAAGTAATTTCTTCTAGTAGTATCGGTATTATGGGTTTCTTCAAGGCATCGGCTAAGCTCACCTCTCTTCGACAATTAGCAGATAAAGCATACTTTTGGGTGACAGATGATACTACAATTTTGCATCCTCTGACACCTTTGTCAATCTTATCATAGAGCGAATCACCTCCTCCCATCTGATGTATGTCCATCCAACAACTAAATCCAAGACCTGTCAATCTCTGATACAAAGCCTGAATTTGTTTCTGCTTTCCCCACTGGTATGACAGGAAAACGTCAGGTGAGGTGTCATTACCCTAAAAGATAAAAAAAGATAAATATAAAAAAACAACATACTATTCATGTTTTTATCGCTTAAAATTTACTAATGTTTGGTCATAGTTTAGTTGGAGGTTAATATATTCCTCTCCTATTATTCCATTTAGATGGCGTTTTCATTATTAACCCCGTCAGTAAACCATGGTTCAAACTCGTTTTAATTCCATTTTTTCGAGTAGTAAAAAGGAAGAACAGCCGAACTAATCATGAGCATGGTAGAAAACGCCACCAATACGTTAATCATTTTATTAATTTCAAATTGTTACACAATTTTTTTTGCTTCTGACTGAATTGAATTATTGATGGTAATGTTTATATTATCAAAAAAGTAAATTTTATTCCTGAAACAAACCTCTTTGTCGGTGTCAATTTTGTTCTTTTTCTCAGTTTTGTTTCCAGTTTTACTATCTTGCTTAATTACTATCTCTTCTGCAACAGGTATCCACCAATTTTCATATTCTATAACATATCATTAATATTTGGATGAAACATGCACTTAGCAACAGCCAACACAAACAAGAACACGACAAAACAAATGATTAAAATAACCCCAAAATGGCACATAAATATCTACACCACTAATTATGAAACTAATTACGTACCCTAAACGAGAACTGGATAAAGTGGCATCTCAAATGCCTCTTATAAAATTTAACTATCATGGATAAAATATCACATTTTTTATACAATTTAATCATATTCAATGATCAAAAACAACCTTGCCAATTGGTGTCCAAATCACAATTCCCCAAAGCAAAGTGAAAACTCTTAAACTAAAATATTACGTTACACTTACTTCACTGCTTAAGTTCACTTACTGATGTAAGCAACTTTATTCATTGAAAAACAAACATACATTATTAAACAAGGACCAGTATGTTTCCATAAGGACCAACATAGGACGGTATTTAAACGTTTCTTTCACTGAAAGGCTACATCGCGCTATTACATAATGAGAATAACTTACTATATGAGATTTCACAATTTTTGGGTTTTGTTTTTTGTTAATTGTTTTATTATTTATCAGTACCTTTAACATTATTATTGACACTTTATGCATACTTCACTAACCTGGTTTAATTAATTGTGCATCAGGCATTACATTATTAAACTGTAGCTGCATCAAAAGCTCCTGAAATTTTGCGTCAGCCCAGTACTTATTACCAGTTCCACCAGAATAGAATCGAATATAGAGGTATTCACTAAAAATGGGACCCATTGACCCTACAGGTGGCCAGGCTATCTTCTCCATTTGAAGAGGTATCATAGGTTTACGAAGATTTACAGCAAGATTTACCTGTATCAAACAAATGATATAGCGTATAAAAAGATACAATTAGAAACTCAATGCGTTTACTTTAAAATAGCCAAATAGCCAATGTGATCAAGGACACGAAACAATAAAATTTAACCAATGATACCAATCCATATCCAAAACAGTATTCCATAGTAAAAACTTTGAAACAGGTATTTTAAGTTAGAAACTTATTTTATTTGTGGAAATCGGAAAAAAGAAGACACATACTGAAGCCACGACTTCTGACAAAGAGTTTTATTATCTATATCATATTTATTTTTGGATCAAGTATTATCTAAAACCCACAATGTAGAAAGCAAATTGTGTATTATATTAGCGTCATTCATTTATAAAATTATAGTAAGAGTAATAACAAGTCCCATATGTATAAATATCATGGTTAAACGTAAACATTTTGAATAATAGTCATAACAGAATAACTAATGGGGGCGTTTCAATAATCTCTTAGTAGCTAAATAATTGCCGCAACTATAATGTCAAACAGAATAAAAATATCATTGCTCCATTGAGAAATTAAAAATATTTCTAATTTTACTTAAATTTTAAAATTGCTCTGCTGTCTTAGCTTTATTCTATCGTTAAAAGTATTGTTTCACCTGTATTTTAGTATTACAATTGTAAATCATGACAGTGACAGTGTAACACGTACGTACCTCCCGGTTGCAATTCGGTGATTTAGCATATTTCTCAGACACACAACAAATTACAACTTTGGCACCTCTTATTCCAGCATCAATTTTCTCAAATAATTTATCTCCGCCTCCCATCTGTCCAATGTCCATCCAGCATTCATATCCAGCCATTTCTAAATGTTGTCGTAGAAGTTTAACTTCATTTTGATGACCCCACTGATAGCTTAAGAAAACAGGCGGTGGTGAGGCATACTCAAATTCCTCATCCTCAACAACGTCATCTGTGATACAAAATTTTAAATTTTAAAAAGAGATTTAAAAAGCCAAATTAATGTCATATCTTTATGACAAGGGGCAAACACTCTTAAATAAATATCATATACTGGCTAAAAGTCAAATACAAACAATACTTGCATAAACAACTAATTGATAAAGACTATTAATTGCAAATATATTTTTTTCAACACAATGAACTAGAGAAAAACAAAATTTAAGTCAGTCTAGCAATGTTTCAAAACACTCCTTACCAGCAACTTTCATGGCGTTTTCAACAATAACAGCAGCATCTAATCTGTTTATTTCTTGCAATGAATTCAATACACCACCGGTAGCTTCCCTGGTTTTGTGAGTGGCATACCATTCACTAAGAAGAGCCATACACGGATCAGATTGGGTTGCCCATGCTCTGATATCATCATTGCTGTAGCCAAGTCGACTTGCCAATAACCGCCAATCATTATCTGATTGTGGATTTAACAGCTTTGTCACGTCTCTGGACCATGTCGGAGCATTACTCATCGTCTAAAAAATATAATATATTAGCAAAATCCATACATTGTATTATATATTCATACACATTCGCATTTCCTAGCAAAAACAAACATTTTGCGAAAACTTTCGTTTTTCACAAGACACGTGGAAAATGTCATATATTTGTTTATTTGTTTTGAAAATTATTAAGGATGAAACAGTTAAGCATGAATCAACGTGCAAGTTTGACAGATAAAGAAAGAATGACCATCATTGTTCAATGTCAATTCAGGTTTCTTTTAAAATTAAAAAATAATTAAATCAAAAAATTTATTAGTACTTGTTTGATTAGAAGAAATTTACCATCTTGTTTGTCATAGAAAACAATGTGCTTTTTACCACAATTGCCTAAATCTGTCCTAGCAAAAAGAAGGAAATCAACAAACACACTTGTACATACTCAAATCAAACACAAAATAAAATCTTCAGAATACGGACGTCGAAAATTAAAAAAAAGTATTCAATAACATAATATAAAACAGCTTGTAAAATAGGAACTGTTTCGAAATATCCATTGTGCAATCACCGATTAAGTCGAAAAAGGGGGCATATAAGCTGTTCAAATGAAAACTACACTATGAGACTGAGTATTCGGAACTTAAAATGATATGACTAGGGAATTTCAGCAACAACGCTACTTTATTAAAAAGAAATATTTTTGACATGAAAGCAAAGGGTCCAGTTTAATGTAAATTTTGTATACTAATACTATGGCATATTGGATTCCAACCAAATATCTCTTGATTTTACTTTGAACAAAACATACAATGTATGTAATGTGCCAAAATCACGTTAGAAACCATAATGAAACATCGCTGTCAATACCTTCATGTCTATTTCTTCGACTTTTTCTTTCACTTCTCCCAAATCCTCCTCCACGTTGTCAACTCTTTTATTGACCTTATCAACGTCGTCCTTGACTTCTTTTATTTCTTCTTCATGTCTTTCAACTTGTTGTATGACACCACCGACAACAATTTCCGCCATTCCTACACGATTATCTAAATCAGTAACATCCTCCTTTACTTGTTTGACATCAACAGATACTGTTTCCAAACTATGAATATTAATCCACAATTAAAAATTAACGAAAAAGATTCATCTAAGCATTGTAAAAAATCCAGATACAAAAAAATACATTGGGATCTTTTTACAATGCAAAGTTATTCTGATTATATGAATTTATATACTGCAGAACATTCAAGGTTAGGTTGCTTAATCTTTTAAAGCACCCGCCATCACTTCCCTATTGGAAGTCCAAGTATTTTTTTTCTAAATTCGCACGTTTCCTAAAGTTTTATTTTGCTTTTGAAATTGTGCTTTGGACATGGATTTTATTATTGTTTTTATTACCATACAACAGTTTTATTTGCATAGAGTATAGTTAAACCAGAGGTACTAAATTAAGATATCGTAGAAAAAATCAAAAAGCTAAGGATTTGATTACCTCCGTCCTTCCAGTACGTCGATGAGGTTTGATACTGCATCATGAGTCAAAGAGTCCCCAGTTAACTTTAATTGGTCCAAGTGTTTTCTGTACGGATTGAATGGATCAGGTCCATATTTCCCCGCCAATTTACGCATACCATGATATACAGGTAGCACATGCGTCTGGTTGTCAAGATTGTTGGACTTTTCCATTAACCATTTCAAAACAGGTTCCAAATATTTCTACAACAAAAACGAAATTATTTTTAACAAAACATAGATCGGGCTATCATTAAAACATAAAAGAAATAAAGTGAGCTCGTATTGCATTGACCTATTAAGGAATAGAAAGTTACTGAATGTACCAAGATCTTGTGAGATGGGGAAATTATCGTTGACACGTAATCATGACGAAATCGATAAGAATAATATACTGACACGGTTTTGTCATACACGTGTCTAACCTAACTTGTCAGTTCCAAAGTTTTTACTTTGCTTCTGAATTGTGATTCGGAAATGGATTAGTATGTTTGTTTTTGATTCAATACTTGAATATAATTTAAAATGGAATGTGGACTGATATTTAGTAATTATATTTAATAACGCATAATTTCACGAAGGTAGCTCTTTGTGGGACAGAATGTTACAAAGAGAGATAACTGCGACTGTCTTTAGAAATAATTGTGTTCCAAACATTGCGTTTAAAAGATTAGTAACACGTCAAATGTTTTCAATAGTTGGCAAACTGGTGTTCAGTTATTAGCTATATGTTAGTTAGAAGCCGATTCATTACTTTGTCGTTGAACATGCAAGGTATTTATCAAAACACATTCCAGTTACCCTTGTTTGAAAAGTGTGCATGAATAATAAATTCAGGCACTAACATGAAATGTTTATTATGTTTTGCTTTACTAAAGATTTTAATGATATAAAATGTTTCAAAAATTGAATAACATCTAATACTTCAATA
The DNA here is from genome assembly GCA_021292105.1 of Anadara kagoshimensis. Classification (NCBI taxonomy): domain Eukaryota; kingdom Metazoa; phylum Mollusca; class Bivalvia; order Arcoida; family Arcidae; genus Anadara; species Anadara kagoshimensis. The sequence continues at coordinate 3,957,719 of CM037871.1, forward strand.
AGTTCAATTGTTTTACTGAATTTCTACGTTTTCACTTTTTGCAGTGTTATTTTAACATGGAAATTGTATGTTTGGTTTTGATTTGAAACGTATTAAAAAATCGTATCAAACATGCAATGAGTATCATAGATACTTTAAACCAGATGTTATAGAACAGTTATTTTGAAATATTATCATGTAAAGAAATAAAGTTTAACCTACCTCATGTTTACCCGCCACATTAGATAATATACCCTGTATGAAATGTGTACCCATAAGGGGTAACTTGGTGTTTTTCAGTAAGGTATCAACCTGATCCAGCATGTGATCCGGATTCTTTGTTGAAATTTTGTCCCATACCATTAAAATTAACATTTGCTCGCTTTCCTCTGATAGATATTGACTCATCGCATTAACATTCTCTCTTGTAAATATCTGGAAATTATATGATAGACAAGAAAATATGTCAGGCTTAGTAACAAGATAACAGCTAGAGTGTGGTTATTTATGTATTTGAATACGTACTTAAATAGCGGTCAATGAAAAATTGTAGAAAATGGGTGTTTTATTCCTTAAAACGCCAAGACTATTTTCACAAAAAGACTGTTCAGTACAAGTTGTGGAATTTATGATATGTTGGTAAGAACATTACAAGTCTTGTTAAGCATTTATTCATTCTATCGCAACAGATATTGTTGAAGTTTGAAAACGTATAAAATTGCAATACTCATTCCATAATTGTTGTTCTTACATTGTGGTTTGGACATGGGTTGGTATGTTTGTTTTGGGTAAATAAGTTAAACATTGTACATATTAATTTTACAATGTTCACAAATGGTCATTTTTGTATAACATATAATTGAAACAAGAAATACAGGCATATTTTTCAAATGAGATCAAGCAAGCCAAAATAAATTATACTTTCATACAATGGCGTTTAAGTTGGGTTTATTTGTGCATTTTATCTTTCTAATACTGTATTTACTCATGTTTTCTACCAAACTGCAAATATAGGTCTAAAAACAGTTTATTCCTATATTTTATTGTGCCACAAATCAATGTTTTGTCTATTAAAATGATAGATATGCAGTTCAATTAGTATCGACATATATGGATAAGATAATAGTATTTGATTTGATTTGATTTTGACATGGATTGGTATATCTGTTTTTGATGCAAAGAACAATAATTACAAATTATAGAGTCTTAATATACCTCCGGTTGCTTCTCTGAAATTATGTGTGTTGTTGCAATGATCTTATGTGTATTCCCTTTTTTGTTTCCTAATGTAGCCATGAATTCTTGAAATCGCTTTGCCATAATCTCTGTATTGTGCGGGTAAAAGCGGTATATATTACCTGTAATGAGAACAGCAAATTATATGTCTGGTAGTGCAATGTCAAAAACAGGAAAAAAATTGTAATAAGCATTGCCAAAAATATAGATTACTAGTAAAGAAAATACAGAAACCATTAATATCTTTTATGAAACACAATTATACCTGTCCATTTCCATATTAATCTAAAAAAACAAAGTAATTACATATTATACCAGTTTTAATGTTAGAACACTAGACAGTCGTTTCGTAATACAACTTCTCATCAGTAGTGCTAGGACCAAAACTATGAAAAACAAATTAGTTTCAAGATGTTGAAAAGATTACCAAAGAACCAAAACATATATTACACAATTTAGCTAAGAAAATACTTGAGAGAGTATACCTTAGTTTTTGAAGAATTTTAAATTTAAACCAGCAGCAAATGTAGACAATAGTATATTTTTGACAATAATACAAAATATTATTAATATACTTCATAATATTGTTAGATTCATGAGAACAACAAAACAACATGGACATTGACCGGTATGGACTTGAAATACAAGTTTTTTGTACAGTACAAGCTTAAGTTGTATTTCTTTCTTGTATAAAATAGTTTGTAATTTAATCTATTCTCGCATTTTATTGTCAAAAAACGAACTTTTTTGAAAGTTTGTAACTAGGCAGAATAAGAGCTTCTTAGTAACTATATTTGTTTACAAATACAGTGTACATACGACTGTAGAAATTAGATCAAGCCGTATAGCGTGCAGTTCACAGGCGATGGAAGATATAACACATCTAGCAGCAAACATAAATTTCAGTAAGACATATATTATATTTTTTATGTTTAGATCTATTTAATTTCATGTTCTAAATTTTACCTAATGTATCGGTATCTTCTGTCTCCAAGTATCTCTGAATAACACGATCAAAATCATCCGTCTTTGCAATTAGTTTCGGAGCTTTAACACTGAAAACGTTAAACATCGCATTTGCTATATCTGCCATAGTTTCATTGTCGTCGTCCATCATTTTAAATATACTTGGTATCAATGGAGTTAAAATATCTGCAGATCCTGTTTCACAATGCTGAAAACGTTAACATTAATTACTATGACTAACAAGTGTGGCTACAAATAAATACAATGGTCCGTTGTATGCTATGATAGTAATACAAACTGTTTTTCAGTTTTGATTACACGTGTGGTTGGGTGTAGGTAACAAAACATACTTGAAATATGAACCCGCTTCAAACTACAGAATCACTGCATGGGAAAATTATTCGTAGAAATGTGTTTTATGAAAATGTTTCCAATTTGAGAACTTGGTAAGTAAAACAAAATCGCTGACCTTACATTTCATGGTATAAACTTGCAATATTTATTCTACCACCACTGCAACGAACTTATTAATATTTTCAAGTTGTTTTTAATAAAATTGGTATCAAGGAACTTTCGTTGTTGAAAACATGGCATGGATTCAGATTATGTAATGATGTGAATGGAACATTCTTCCAATTTATCTGATGATATATAAAATATTATATAAATATTCAGCTTATATCGAGACGTCACCATCTGTTAAGGCGAAGTTGCAGAAATGTTAAACTTTGCGATGGGGTTTTAACCGTCCCATCGGGCATATGTTTTTAGTCTCGTCCCAATTAACCCGTGACTCTTATTTCTAGATACCGAGTGCTTGACGAAAGAACAGTCACTAGATATTTCCAAGTCGTGACAAGACCTCGGCCGATGTTTGAACCCACGACCTCCCACAAACAGAGCGAGTACTCTGCCAATTGAGCTAACGCATTTGAAATAATCATGTTTAATGTAAAAGTTGTTTAAAAAGTGTTACACTCACTAAAAATACAAATGTTGGCAATATGCTGCAAATGACTTGTCCCTGAAAAGATATACTTCTATTTTCAAAATCAATTCTGTCAACATCATCAGACATGCTATAGTTCAACATCCCAATTATGAGGTCATTTACATCTTGTTGTACTTCGTTTCCGTCTCTGTAACAAATAGAATGAAAAAAGTACTAATTATACATATTGTTTAAATGTACAGTACTAAACGGCTTTTTTGGAATACAATTCCTCATCAGTAGTGCTTGGACCAAAATTATGAAGCTGAAATTGTTATCAAGATTGAAAAGATACCCAAAATGACCAAAATATAATATTTTACAAAGTTTATCTGTGGAAATACTTTGCTTTAGGGAGTATACCTTTGTTTTTAAGGAATTTCACATTTTAACTAGTAGCAAATTTAGACAATAGTACATTCACACCATTACATTATTTGTATCTATTCCGTCCATGTTGGCAGTTTATAACAATAAATTAATATTAATTTCAATATGCAGCTTTAGATGGCGGTTTCAGAACAAAATTCATCATCAGCAGCGCTCGGATTTAACTTGTTATTAAAAAAGGTTTAAGATGTTGAAATGACAAAAAAAGAAGGACCAATATTTATTTACCAAACCAGCCTAAGACAATAATTTGAACGAGTATGGCTATAATGTTGGAGTTTTTAATAGATAACATATTTGTTGTGTTTGGTAATATAGTTTCCGCAAACAATCGGTATACCAATGGGTACAAACTGTGCACCACTGCTTGCTGATTTGATTCTTAATTCTTATGAAGCAGAATTTATACAGAACCTTGTTAAATCTGGAGAGAAGACCGTCCCAAAATCATTCAACTCAACATACAGATATATAGATGACGTTCTGTCCCTTAACAATTCTAAATTTGTAGACTATGCAAATGTCATCTATCCTGATGAGCTTGAAATAAAAGACACTACTGATTTGTCAAGTTCTGCTTCATATTTAGACTTATACCTGAATTATGACGCACACATAGAGACTAGCAGAACAAATGAAAACATAAATGTAGAAGAAATAGAAGAAAGCGAGATCATCAAAGCAATACGAAGGCTACAAAACAACAAAACCCCAGGCATGGAAAACATCATTGCGGAATTGCTTAAAGCCGACACACCAGCATCAGTCAAATAGCTAAAAACACTCTTTGACAAAATATGGCAAGAGGACATTACACCAAAGGATTGGTCTAAAGGAATACTAACCACCATACTGAAGAAAGGAGACCCAACAGTATGCTCAAACTGGAGGGGGATAACACTGTTATCGGTACCAAGTAAGATATTAAGCCAGATAATAATTAACAGAATCAGAAAAGGCATTGATGAAGACCTAAGGAAGAAACAGGCAGGATTTAGGTCAGAACGAAGAACAACAGACCAGATATTCATCTTAAGGAACATAGTAGAGTATTGAATGGCAAGCACCCCTATACATCAACTTCATCGATTATGAAAAAGCCTTTGATAGCCTACACAGAGAAACCCTTTGGAAAATCATGGACTCTTATGGCATTCCAGAAAAGCTTATCAACATCATAAAGAAGCTATATGAGGACAACCTGATTTGTAACATAAACAACAACTTGCAGACAGACTGGGTTAAAATAGTCAGCAGAGTAAAACAAGGGTGTTGCATGCCTGGATTAATCATTTTATTAGTTATGGACTGGGTGATGTAGAACAGCGTGACAGGAAAGAACACAGGAATAAGATGGAAGTTTAACAACAAGCCAGAGGACTTAGACTATGCCGACGACATCGCATTACTATCAAGTAGATTCATTGACATCAAAAACAAAACACCGCCAGTAAGAGACTGGGCAGAAAAAACAGGGCTCAAAATCAACATCGGAAAGACAAAAGTAATTAGAATTAACACTGACAATACCAACCTAGTAAAAATAGACCAACAAGAGATAGAAGATATAATTAAATACTTAGAATCCATACTCAACAAGGAAGGAGGAACTACAGAAGACATGGATGCAAGGTTACAAAAAGCAAGAATGGCATTTATAGCCCTTAACAAAGTGTGGAAATCCAACATATACAGTAAAACAACTAAAGTGAGAATCTTCAACAGCAATGTCATCTCTGTCTTAATTTATGGAGCAGAGTGTTAGAAATTAACAAAAATAGACATAAAAAAGCTAGAAACATTCCGGAACAGATGCTTAAGAAGAATAATGAAGATCTTTTGGTCAAATGAAATAATAAATGAACACCTAAGAGAAAGAACACAAACAACATTAGTAGAAAACACAATAAAATCAAGACGATGGAGATATATAGGGCATGTATTAAGAAAGAAAATTATGAAAATGAAAAAATTGCATTGACCTGGGCTCCAGAAAGAAAGAAAAAAGAGAGGAAGACCAAGAGAAACCTGGCAAAGAACAACAGAGAAAGAGAGAAACGATATGGGATGGCCAAGTTGGAGAACGGCAGAGAATGAAGCCTCAAATAGGACGACGTGGAAAGATCTGTGCCTCGCACTAGGAGCGAAGAGAATACGCAGGTAGGTATGACGCACACGAAAGGCTACATTTGAAACTTTTTGACTAACGTGATGACTTCAATATTTCTATTGTCAATTTTTTTTATGCAGCAATATACCTGCTTCTTCTGCTTACGGTGTATTTGTTTCCCAATTAATACGCTATGGTAGAGCCTGTTCCCACTACGGGAACTGTTTACAACGAAGTGGGCTGCTTGCAAAAAATTGTTGACTCAGGGATATTGCAAGGCTAGGCTTATCACGGCCCTCAAAAAGTTTTATGGCCGTCATCACAGTATTGTTGACAGGTTTGATGTCCTTGTGTCCAGGATTCCCCTGGATATATTTGACGTCTCATAGTTCCATGTTCCTTTCACACAATTTTGATTACACACGTGGCGGGTGTGGCTAGCTAAACAGCAGGTGCGTACCCTTCCGGAGCATCCGGCATCACTTCCCTAGTGGAAGTTCATGTGTCTAACCTAACTAGTCAGCTCCAAAGTTTTTACTCTGCTTCTGGATTGTGATTCGGACATGAATTTATATGTTTGTTTTTGTTTAAAGTATGTAGTGGAATAGCATTGTTCTTAATTTTTAAAGCTTTGGGATAGGGGTTTGTACATGGATAATTACGTTTGATTTTAATTTTTAAGAGATATATTCAGTTACCTAAATCATTTTATCATTAAAATATATACGGACATATTTAGATATTTATTTGCATGGCGCTTACATGTATTATCACCAAAAGAGCCTTCCGATAGCGATTCATGTTGAAATCACAATCCCAGAACAAAGTGAAATATTTAATAACTGGCAAATTAAGTTAAACCACGAGGGAGGCAAGTCCAGGTTTGTACCTCTTATTTGGCTAGATACAGTATCACATATGAATTTGTGTCAGGAATATTACAAACCTTGGCTTATCAATGCCCTAAAACGGTTGTATTGCCGTCATCACGGAATTGTTGATAATTCTATTTCTCTGTATTCAGGATTGCCCTGAATATATTTGACAGCCCTTAGTTCCATGTTCCTTTCACTCAACGTGGCGGGTGTAGCTAGCTAACCCGGCCTCACTTCTCTGGTGGAAAATAACGTAACTTAATTTGTCAAGTTTCAAAGTTTTAACTTTGCTTCTGGATTGTGATTTGGACATGGATAAGTATGTTTTTTAATTTCAAGTGATACTCTCAATTTCAATTTGTGTAAATGTTAATCAAACTTGCATCATGTCAAACGTAAAAATTCGGATGCCTTCTTATTTCGCACCGAATTACGCCATGTGCGGAGTAAAAAAAATACGAATAAATGGTTATAATTAAATTTTGTTAAGGTAGAAAAATTAAATAACCGAAAATGAAATACTTTTGATTTCTTCATTATGCAATAAGTTAACATAGAACGGTGTATGGATTCATCACCAAGTTAGGTCAAATTGGCTTAATTTTGACGTAATTAGCCTAATTGAAAATTGAATCGAAGAAAACACTAGATAGTAACAAAATTGAATTATAAACAAAAAATATCTTTAGCAGGAGCAGTCAGTATATTGATGCATAGAAAAAGAAATTAACAATAGTCATTAAATTTGCGATATTGTTTCGAAAGTTGCCTTTCGTTGGCGTCATATTGGAGACATAAGCCAGAATATTTGTTTTTAAATTGCATTTACTCTAGCTGTTCAAAAAGTTCCTTGTATTGGATTATTATGTTTGTTTTTGATCTAAATATGACGCGCAACTTGAAGAATTAGTCGTATTTTTTAATAAAGCTCACTAGGAAAGATGGCATTCATATAGTCTCAAATTTAAATATCATTAACAAAAAGAACACCATTAATGTATTTGTATGTGGAGTTGAATGCTACACCATATTCTCCGCTCAAAATTTTAACAAGTTCAGCAAAAGTTCTGCTTTACACGATAAGCGTTATACTTACGAGTAAGCTTCTATCAAACTTTCCAGGAATTGTTGTCCGGCTGTGTCTGTCTGTCCATCCCACGGATAGGTAGGATCAAAGTATAATACACTAAAACGCTTCAGGATACCTGGTATTAAGTTCTGATTTTTCTGCAATTTAATTAATTAAATGAAAATTGATAAAAAAAATTCAACATACATGAAAAATAATGAGAGACACCATAATAGTACACAAACAGTAAAAAACCCAAAGAATTACCGTGAAATCAAGCATATCTGAACACTTTTCAACTATCCTGTGGCTCAAAATTTCAGATCTTTTTTCAAGTGTAGAAATTAAAAACAACGACAGCTCAGGCATGACTAAATGGTGAACCTTTACCAATCTGAAAATTAAAATAAAATATAATTAACTATACAATTACAATTGAACTATTTCATTAATGATTACGAAATTGATGGATATTGTATACAACAACATAGCATTTTTATGATAAATTTGAGTAAGAAACTTTACTCGAGTAACATGATGTAGAACAAATACTAATGAATAGATTACCGAAAATTACATTTGTGTATCTAAAGTTTACAAAAAAAATGTTTTTACCTCTCTAGAGCACCCGGTCTTACTTCTCTGGTGATTTGGACATGGATTAGTATGTTTGTTTTTGATTATCTGAATTAATTCAATAAAACTAAATTCGCATTTTTCTGAAACAATTATTGAACTATCGACCTATGCGGTGCTAAAGTTAAATCAAATGTCCTTTCCTTAATGGTTAAACTACAAAAATATAATATAGAGATAACATCGGTGACAATAGAACTGTGCAATTTTTCTTTTCTCTGTATTATTTTAATTTAATGAGTTTTAAAAGAACCAATGGATTATCCTGTCTCACTTTCTCGGTGGAAGTTGTAACCTAATTTTTCTTTAATTTGTTTTTAAGATTGTAATTTGGATTTTAGCCCGGAATGTTTGTATTTGAACTGCACTTACTTTAGTTGTTCAAATAGTTCCTTTATGGTATGTCCATAGTTTTTAGCAATATCTTCAGTTTCTCTGCCTTTAACTTTTTCTTTTGGAAGATTAGCTTCTTTTGCTGCATTTACTATCTTTTTAGCTGCCTCTACATTTTCCTTTAATTAAACAAAAGAATTTAAATATCCATCAACAATACTTATCGATGTCAAAAAGACACATTATTTGCAAAATATATACACAGTCAAACCTGTCTATTATGGCAACCCTAGGGAATCAGTAAAAGTTATTTTTATACTCAGGTGGTCCTTATATACAGAAATAAACATGAATAAAGACCAATTGGAATAAAATTTCATTAGAGTTAAAAAGCAGATTGTTCTTATAAAGACAGATTCGACTGCAGTAGAAATGCTCGTTTTTGCGGATAATGTGTATGTATTTCTAATTTGTTTGGCAAATTTATTATTAAAATTATTGAAAAATGTTGTTTTCATCAAGTATTTTCTTATATTGTGAGACATGTTTGAGCCAACGATTTTCATCGCGTAGACAAACATCTACATTGTACAATTAAAGCGAATATTGTAAGCTATTTGGTTGTATATTATACGCCATACATCATAATTTACATCTTATGTCTATTAAATATCGATGTTTAATGATATTAATTAAAATTGACACAATCATTTAATACTTCCTTTGATACAAGCAAATTTGAGCACCCGGACTCACTTACCTGGTAAAAGTTCTTGTGTTTAACCTAACTTATCAGTTTTTACTTTGCTTCTAGATTTTTATTGGACATAGATTGGTATGTTTGTTTTTGATTTAGCTAGACACATGTGTGATTGTATCAAGTAGAAATTGGTTGAAATCTCAAATTGTCACAAAGATATTTTTTGTCTTTAAAATATATAAAAATTCATTTTATATTTTTTTTTACAAAATTTTACTTGTAAATTCTAAAGAATACCAAAGTTATGATGTCATTTATGACGTAGCTATTTACGTATCACCTATATTGTAAATGCGCGCAAAACTACTTGAATTTGCAAAAATTATGGGAAATTCTAACAATATAGGAACCTTAAGTCAAGTACAATTTTTCAGTCAAATGCAGTATAACTGTAGTATTCATTGGCTTGTTGTATATAATATTTGTCTCCATGCGGATCACTGTGTTGTTGAAAAAGGCGCACAGGTACCTGTTTTCACGGCAATGATCACGGTATAATGATGACGTCGTTCTTGCAACTGTTACGTCACAATACTGAAAATGTTGACATGGAGATTTTGTCCGATTTCTACTTGATACAATCACATATAACATTTACCTTCCACTTCCAAATTTTCTTCATTTCATCCCATTTCATCAAGGATCTAGATCCACTTGATAAGAGTTTGGTAGGGTGACGAAGTAAGCCTTTCAATATTGGGATCCAAAACTTCTGATCGCCAGCACTGAAAAAGGCAATACATCACAAAGGTGTTGTGTATTCAATATATCCCTAACGTTGAACTGTATCAGGTCTGAACTGATTTCAACTGTACCATATAGTACAACAAAGATGTCATACAGATATTTACAAGATTTAAAAACGAGAAACCAATATAAAAACATGGCCAAACACCGAATCATCTGGATAAACCTATTGGCTTCTGCATGAGTGACCTCTAAAGCTATGAATAAAGCTACTAAGTATGCTAAGTAAACAATACTTACCTATTGAAAAGGTTGATTAGAATGAATTCAAACAAAAACACCTAAGGTAACATTATTAAAAAAAACACTTGTCTCCGTGAGGGAAAGACATTCCCAATACGCTTATGTGTGAATACCTTTAAATAAATCGCGTCGGTATTTTACTTATTGAAATATATAAAACTGCTATAACTTATGTTAAAACTTACACTGGTTTTAATTTAGCTGTCATATGATCAACTTGCTTTCCTAAATAATTGATGGATTCGCTGTTTGTGGTCTTTTCCAACAGATCTGCACACTGTATAGCCCAGGATTTAAACATCGCCGGATCTTCCTGTATGCAAAACAAATAAATAGTTTTAATATTTTCTGTAAACGTATTAGAAAAATAAAAACATGATACCATCATATTACACTACAAAACTATGATAGTTAAAGATAAACCAGATTCATTCGCCAATAGCATAACAATTCATAGATTATTACTTAACCCATGGATTTAAGACAATTGTGTAATTGTTAAAGATAAAATATATAAACACAAGAAAGTGGTGAAATCAACTGTCCTTTCAATAACAAAATATGTTTGCTAAATCAAAAAAAATCATACTAGTCCATGTCCGAATCACAATCAAGAAGCAAAGTAAAAACTTTGGAACTGACAAGTCAGGTTGGACGAGTGGTGCGGAAGGGTTAGCATCACGTGTTTATACTATTTTATTATTACAATAATCCTTCTTAAATGAATATATGCAAAAACATACCGATCCATGGCCAAATGACAATCCCAAAGCAGAGTAAAAGCTTTTTTTAAAAAAAGATAAATTTAGTTAATCACATGGGTGACCTGCAACCAGTGAAGTCAGACCGGGTGCTAAGGAAGGGTTAACACGTCCTGTTTAATAATGACAATAATTTTAGACGAGCAAAATGTTCCAATCGAAAAAGAATTTCCAAACACATGTAGTTTATCTGGTTTTCACTAGAATGAATAGCTATCAGCGATATTTGTAAAAAAGCAATGACACCCATGACGTTAAAGTGAGACATTTTATATCTCGACCCTAGGTCAAAGTGAACGCAAGCTTAAGCAAGACGTTTGAAATGATTTATTCTCAAAAATAAACAACCTTAAGTGTCTCCGCGTCCAAGTTGTTTTCAATAAACAGTTTAAATGAATCTAATTCCTTTTTAAGTTTTTCAGCTTTTGAACACGTTGCAAAATATGATGAAATTTCGGATACGTCATTCCATAGAGCTTTCTGTACACTCTTGTCCCCACTGGAAAAGAAAGTTTGAATTTTTATAAATATATGTGTGAATGTAGTATCTGTGTATAGTACAAATGTAAGATAGTTTTATCACTCCGAATATAGCTTGTTTGCCTGAACCATTGAACACAAGTCATTATGGATCGCCACCAGTTGTCAGTTACGTTGCCATTTCTAATATCAGAATACAAAAAAGAAAACACTCTTTTACGACACTTGATTAGCATCTTAATATGATCGATACCTTCCGAAATCGAACTTCAAAACGCAAAAAACTAGAAATGACAATAATGATAATAATAACAATCATAATGTATAGGCAAACAACATTGATCTGTTCGCTTGACCTTTGATTTAAATATTCATTATAGACCAGTTAATTTAAGTGACAGGGATCACGCGTGTATATTTCGTCTATATGATGTACTAAAACAACAGGTAAACAACTTTGACTTGTCCGTTTGACCTTTAATTTAAATATTTATTATGGACCACTGTATTTATATATAGGAATCACACGGGTTTATTCTGTAAACATAATGAGAACACTAATCAATTATCTTATGTACAAATTATAAATTGTGAATCCTACTACTACCTACATATAGAATGGACTCGTCTATATCAATATTCGTAATGGAAGGTCAAACGGGCAGGTAAATTTTGTTTACATAAATAATAATAATAATAATAATAATAATAATAAAATTAGTAATAATACTTACGCTATCCCTTGTAATATATTTTTAACAGCGTTTTGTCCATCTTTGCCTCCTTGTCGTTCCTTGGGTAACTTTCGTCTGTTAATGTAGTTTTAATTACGCCCAGATGTCGTCTGTACAATTCTACATTTTGACACCCCTGTATGGAACAAATATAAGCAAAGGGGGTAATTGTAAAAGCACTCGAGCATATTGCCATTAATTGTCAGTAATGATTATGCATTTAAAAATGTCATAAAGCTATTAGAGCAACATTTTAAGAAGCACTTTCTAGGCATTTATAGATAGGGACTGCTGTGGCCAAGTTGTAACGGCATCTGATTTTTATCATAAGAAACGACTCGGGTTACAACGAATTTCTGTTTTCACCAGGACCGGTAAGGGATTTAACAAGAGCACCAGAATTGCCACCTAAAACGCGTTTTGAAAGAGAAGTCAGTCTTATTGCGGCAATGTTCTAGGAAGACCTTTCATGCAATCATAATAACAGCGTTTGTATGTTAACCCGTTCAAACTCTGAGTGAATTAAGGAATGGTTTCAATGCCATGTCTTTATTGGAACCATTAACGAAATGAATTTGGGACTCTAATTGTTCGATGTCACGACATCGGAGCCTCCAAGGAAGCAAACAGGTTGAAGTAAAAATCAGACTTACCAAATATGGCTTTTTTTGATATTTATACCACATCACATTTTGGCAATATTTGATGTTATTTATCATACCAATGGGGTTATTTTTAGCTTGGGTCAGGAAGAATATGTATAGATCCAGAAATTCGCTGTGGACATCCTGTTGTCGGTGTTTACCGTTTTCGTCATCTTCATCATCGTCACTGAAATATACAGGACGACCATTAAGTGTCAAGGGAACAGTTGTATCGTTCTTAACAACGTTAACTATAATAAAACACAAACATACCTGTACATATCCAAACCACAATCCCAGAGCAAGTAAAAGCCTTGAAGCTGACAAGTCAAAGGCGCGAAATTCAACCAGGGAAGTGAGGCCGGGTGCTGCGGAATAGTAAACGTCCCTAGCACCCCTTGTTTAGCTAGCTACATCAGTCACGTGTGTAATCAAAATTGGGAATAAAAAGAAAATTGTAACTGGTGTGACGTAAAATAGATCCATAGTAATTAGCAAATATAAAATAATTTATGTTCTGAAAATAGACTTAACAGTGTATTAAATTGCTAAACTTATTTTACAGAACTAGAAAGCCATAACGGAATAAAATTTCTCCAAAGAAGTGCTCGAACTGAAATTGTGGCAATCAAAATATTTAAAGTTGTTAAAGTGAGAAAAAAGTGACCAAAATCTGTTTTACCAAAGTTCACCTAAGGCAATATTTAAAACAATTAAACATACATTACAATTTTAGAAGCAGATAAAATTGTGTAAAATCTTAAGAATTTTTTATCCTTACCATCATTCGACTCGTTAAGACTTTAACTTTGCTAGTCATAGATAAGCCCTTACTGAGTAGCAATTAATTTTTGTGTTGCTCTATAAAACATGTAAGAACATTCCATTTAAATTCTCAAAATATGTAGACAGTTGGCTACTGAGGGTAGCTTTTATTGATGCTGCCAATGTGGGATATTGAGGAAAAAGAGTGTAGCTTTTATTGATGCTGCCAATGTGGGATATTGAGGGAAAAGAGTGTAGCTTTAATTGATGCTACCAATGTGGGATATTGAGGAAAAAGAAGGTAGTTTTTATTGATGCCGCCAATGTGGGATATTGAGAAAAAAGAGGGTAGATTTTTTTTATGCTGCGAATGTGGGATATTGAGGGAAAAGTGGGTAGTGTTAATTGATGCTGCCAATGTGGGACATTGAGGAAAAAGAGGGTAGGTTTTAATGATGCTGCCAATGTGGGATATTGAGGAAAAAGATGGTAGGTTTTAATGATGCTGCCAATGTGGAATATTGAAGAAAAAGAGGGTAGGTTTTAATGATGCTGCCAATGTTGGATATTGAGGAAAGAGTGGGTAGTGTTAATTGATGCTGCCAATGCGGGATATTAAGGAAAAAGAGGGTAGCTTTTATTGATGCTACCATAATAGGATATTGAGGACAAAAAGGATAGTTTTTATTTATGCTGCCAATGTGGGATATTAAGGAAAAGGAGGGTAGCTTTTATTGATGTTGACAATGTTGTATATTGAGGAAAAAGAGTGTAGCTTTTATGGATGCTGTACATGTGGGAAATTGAGGAAAAAGAGTGTAGATTTTATTGATGCTGCCAAAGTGGGATATTGAGGAAAAAGAGGGTAGGTTTTAATGATGCTGCCAATGTGGGATATTGAGGAAAAAGAGTGTACATTTTATTGATGCTGCCAATGTGGGATATTGAGTAAAAAGAGGGTAGGTTTTAATGAGGCTGTCAATGCTGGATATTGAGGTAACAAAGGGTAGCTTTTATTGATGTTGCCAATGTGGGATATTGAGAAAAAAAGAGTGTTGCTTTTATTGATGTTGCCAATGTGTGATATTGAGGAAAAGGAGGAAAGCTTTTATTGATGTTGCCAATATTGGATATTGAGGGAAAAGAGTGTAGCTATTATGGATGCTGTACATGTGGTAAATTGAGGAAAAAGAGTGTATATTTTATTGATGCTGCCAATGTGGGATATTGAGGAAAAAGAGGGTAGGTTTTAATGATGCTGCCAATGTGGGATATTGAGAAAAAAGAGTGTACATTTTATTGATGCTGCCAATGTGGGATATTGAGGAAAAGAGGGTACGTTTTAATGATGCTGTCAATGTTGGATATTGAGGTAACAAAGGATAGCTTTTATTGATGTTGCCAATGTGAGATATTGAGAAAAAAAAAGAGTGTTGCTTTTATTAATGTTGCCAATGTGTGATATTTAGGAAAAAGAGTGTAGCTTTCATTGATGCTGCGAATGTGGGATATTGAGGAAAAAGAGGGTAGCCTTTATTGATGTTGTCAATGTGGGATATTGAGGAAAAAGAGAGTAGCTTTTAGTGATGCTGCCAATGTGGGATATTGAAAAAATGGGTAGCCTTTATTGATGTTGCTATTCTCAGATGTTGAGGATAAAGAGCGTAGCTTTAATTGATGCTGCAAATGTTGGATATTGAGGGAAAAGAGTGTAGCTTTTATTGATGCTGCCAATGTAGGATATTGAGAAAAAAAATTGTAGTCTTTATTGATGTTGCAAATGTTGGATATTGAGGAAAAGGTGTGTAACTTTAAATGATGCTGCCAATGTGGGATATTGAGGAAAAAGAGGGTAGCTATTATTGATGTGCCCCCCCCCCAAAGTGGGATATTGAGGAAAATGAGGGTAGATTTTATTGATGCTGCGAATATGGGATATTGAGAAGAAAGTAGGTAGTGTTAATTGATGCTGCCAATGTGGGATATTGAGGAAAAAGAGGGTAGATTTTAATGATGCTGCCAATGTGGGGTATTGAGGTAAAGGAGAAAGTTTTTATTAATGCTGCCAATGTGGGATATTGCGGAAAAAAGGGTAGCTTTTATTAATGCTGCAATATTGGGTATTGAAGAAAAAGAGTGTAGCTTTTATTGACGTTGCTAATGTGGGATATTGAGGAAAAAGAGGGTAGCTTTTATTGATGCTGCCAATGTGGGATATTGAGGAAAAAGAGGATAGTTTTTATTTATGCTGCCAATTTGGGATTTGAGGTAAAAGAGTGAAGCTTTTATTGATGCTGCCAATGTGGGATATTGGGAAAAAGGATGGTAGCTTTTATTGATGCTGCTAATTGAGGAAAAGGAGGGTAGCTTTTATTGATGCTGGCAATGTGGGATATTGAGGAAAAAGGGTGTAGATTTTATTGATGTTGCCAATGTGGGATATTTAGGAAAAAGAGGGTAGTTTTTATTGCTGCTACCAATGTGGGATATTGAGGAAAAAGAGTGTAGCTTTTATTAATGCTGCCAATGTGGGATATTGAGGGAAAAGAGTGTAGCTTTTATTGATGCTGCCAATGTGGGATATTGAGGAAAAAGAGGGTAGCATTTATCGATGCTGGCAATGTGGGATATTGAGGAAAAAGAGTGTAGCTTTTATTGATGTTGCCAATGTGGGATATTGAGGAAAAAGAGGGTAGATTTTATTGATGCTGCCAATGTGGGGTATTGAAGTAAAGGAGAAAGTTTTTATTAATGCTGCCAATGTGGGATATTGCGGAAAAAAGGGTAGCTTTTATTAATGCTGCAATGTGGTGTATTGAGGAAAAAGAGTGTAGATTTTATTGATGTTGCCAATGTGGGATATTTAGGAAAAAGAGGGTAGTTTTTATTGATGCTACCAATGTGGGATATTGAGTAAAAAGAGGGTAGCTTTTATTGATGCTGCCAATGTGGGATATTGAGGAAAAAGAGGGTAGTTTTTATTGATGCTGCCAATGTGGGATATTGAGGAAAAAGAGTGTAGCCTTTATTGATGTTCCCAATGTGGGATGTTGAGGAAAAAGAGAGTAGCTTTTAATGATGCTGCCAATGTGGGATATTGAGAAAAAAAGAGTGTTGCTTTTATTGATGTTGCCAATGTGTGATATTGAGGAAAAGGAGGAAAGCTTTTATTGATGTTGCCAATATTGGATATTGAGGGAAAAGAGTGTAGCTATTATGGATGCTGTACATGTGGTAAATTGAGGAAAAAGAGTGTATATTTTATTGATGCTGCCAATGTGGGATATTGAGGAAAAAGAGGGTAGGTTTTAATGATGCTGCCAATGTGGGATATTGAGAAAAAAGAGTGTACATTTTATTGATGCTGCCAATGTGGGATATTGAGGAAAAAGAGGGTACGTTTTAATGATGCTGTCAATGTTGGATATTGAGGTAACAAAGGATAGCTTTTATTGATGTTGCCAATGTGAGATATTGAGAAAAAAAAGAGTGTTGCTTTTATTAATGTTGCCAATGTGTGATATTTAGGAAAAAGAGTGTAGCTTTCATTGATGCTGCGAATGTGGGATATTGAGGAAAAAGAGGGTAGCCTTTATTGATGTTGTCAATGTGGGATATTGAGGAAAAAGAGAGTAGCTTTTAGTGATGCTGCCAATGT
This sequence comes from Anadara kagoshimensis, assembly GCA_021292105.1. Classification (NCBI taxonomy): domain Eukaryota; kingdom Metazoa; phylum Mollusca; class Bivalvia; order Arcoida; family Arcidae; genus Anadara; species Anadara kagoshimensis. Next base: position 3,975,096 of record CM037871.1, read on the forward strand.
GGGATATTGAAAAAATGGGTAGCCTTTATTGATGTTGCTATTCTCAGATGTTGAGGATAAAGAGCGTAGCTTTAATTGATGCTGCAAATGTTGGATATTGAGGGAAAAGAGTGTAGCTTTTATTGATGCTGCCAATGTAGGATATTGAGAAAAAAAATTGTAGTCTTTATTGATGTTGCAAATGTTGGATATTGAGGAAAAGGTGTGTAACTTTAAATGATGCTGCCAATGTGGGATATTGAGGAAAAAGAGGGTAGCTATTATTGATGTGCCCCCCCCCCCCCCAAAGTGGGATATTGAGGAAAATGAGGGTAGATTTTATTGATGCTGCGAATATGGGATATTGAGAAGAAAGTAGGTAGTGTTAATTGATGCTGCCAATGTGGGATATTGAGGAAAAAGAGGGTAGATTTTAATGATGCTGCCAATGTGGGGTATTGAGGTAAAGGAGAAAGTTTTTATTAATGCTGCCAATGTGGGATATTGCGGAAAAAAGGGTAGCTTTTATTAATGCTGCAATATTGGGTATTGAAGAAAAAGAGTGTAGCTTTTATTGACGTTGCTAATGTGGGATATTGAGGAAAAGAGGGTAGCTTTTATTGATGCTGCCAATGTGGGATATTGAGGAAAAAGAGGATAGTTTTTATTTATGCTGCCAATTTGGGATTTGAGGTAAAAGAGTGAAGCTTTTATTGATGCTGCCAATGTGGGATATTGGGAAAAAGGAGGGTAGCTTTTATTGATGCTGCTAATTGAGGAAAAGGAGGGTAGCTTTTATTGATGCTGGCAATGTGGGATATTGAGGAAAAAGGGTGTAGATTTTATTGATGTTGCCAATGTGGGATATTTAGGAAAAAGAGGGTAGTTTTTATTGCTGCTACCAATGTGGGATATTGAGGAAAAAGAGTGTAGCTTTTATTAATGCTGCCAATGTGGGATATTGAGGGAAAAGAGTGTAGCTTTTATTGATGCTGCCAATGTGGGATATTGAGGAAAAAGAGGGTAGCATTTATCGATGCTGGCAATGTGGGATATTGAGGAAAAAGAGTGTAGCTTTTATTGATGTTGCCAATGTGGGATATTGAGGAAAAAGAGGGTAGATTTTATTGATGCTGCCAATGTGGGGTATTGAAGTAAAGGAGAAAGTTTTTATTAATGCTGCCAATGTGGGATATTGCGGAAAAAAGGGTAGCTTTTATTAATGCTGCAATGTGGTGTATTGAGGAAAAAGAGTGTAGATTTTATTGATGTTGCCAATGTGGGATATTTAGGAAAAAGAGGGTAGTTTTTATTGATGCTACCAATGTGGGATATTGAGTAAAAAGAGGGTAGCTTTTATTGATGCTGCCAATGTGGGATATTGAGGAAAAAGAGGGTAGTTTTTATTGATGCTGCCAATGTGGGATATTGAGGAAAAAGAGTGTAGCCTTTATTGATGTTCCCAATGTGGGATGTTGAGGAAAAAGAGAGTAGCTTTTAATGATGCTGCCAATGCGGGATATTGAGAAAAAAAGAGGGTAGCCTTTATTGATGTTGCCAATGTTGGATATTGAGAAAAAAGAGGGTAGCGTTTATTGATGTTGCCAATGTGGGATGTGGAGGAAAAAGAAAGTAGCTTTAATTGATGCTGCCAATGTTAGATAATAAGGGAAAAGAGTGTAGCTTTTATTGATGCTGCCAATGTGGGATATTGAGGAAAAAGAGTGTAGCCTTTATTGATGTTCCCAATGTGGGATGTTGAGGAAAAAGAGAGTAGCTTTTAATGATGCTGCCAATGCGGGATATTGAGAAAAAAGAGAGTAGCCTTTATTGATGGAGCCAATGTGGGATATTGAGAAAAAAGAGGGTAGCGTTTATTGATGTTGCCAATGTGGGATGTGGAGGAAAAAGAAAGTAGCTTTAATTGATGCTGCCAATGTTAGATAATAAGGGAAAAGAGTGTAGCTTTTATTGATGCTGCCAATGTGGGATATTGAGGAAAAAGAGGGTAGTTTTTATTGATGCTGCCAATGTGTGATATTGAGGAAAAAGAGGGTAGTTTTTATTGCTGCTACCAATGTGGGATATTGAGGAAAAAGAGTGTAGCTTTTATTAATGCTGCCAATGTGGGATATTGAGGGAAAAGAGGGTAGCATTTATCGATGCTGGCAATGTGGGATATTGAGGAAAAAGAGTGTAGCTTTTATTGATGTTGCCAATGTGGGATATTTAGGAAAAAGAGGGTAGATTTTATTGATGCTGCCAATGTGGGGTATTGAAGTAAAGGAGAAAGTTTTTATTAATGCTGCTAATGTGGGATATTGCGGAAAAAAGGGTAGCTTTTATTAATGCTGCAATGTGGGGTATTGAGGAAAAAGAGTGTAGATTTTATTGATGTTGCCAATGTGGGATATTTAGGAAAAAGAGGGTAGTTTTTATTGATGCTACCAATGTGGGATATTGAGTAAAAAGAGGGTAGGTTTTAATGATGCTGCCAATGTGGGATATTGAGGAAAAAGAGGGTAGGTTTTAATGATGTTGCTAATGTGGGATATTGAGGAAAAAGGGTAGTGTTAATTGATGCTGCCAATGTGGGATATTGAGGAAAAAGAGGGTAGCTTTTATTGATGCTACCATAATAGGATATTGAGGACAAAAAGGGTAGTTTTTATTTATGCTGCCAATGTGGGATATTAAGGAAAAGGAGGGTAGCTTTTATTGATGTTGACAATGTTGTATATTGAGGAAAAAGAGTGTAGCTTTTATGGATGCTGTCCATGTAGGATATTGAGGAAAAAGATGGTAGGTTTTAATGATGCTGCCAATGTGGAATATTGAAGAAAAAGAGGGTAGGTTTTAATGATGCTGCCAATGTTGGATATTGAGGAAAAAAAGGGTAGCTTTTATTGATGTTGGAAATGTGGGATATTAAGAAAAAAGAGGGTAGCTTTTATTGATGCTGCGAATGTGGGATATTGAGGAAAAAGAGGGTAGCTTTTATTGATGCTGCCAATGTGGGATATTGAGGAAAAAGAGGGTAGTTTTTATTGATGCTGCCAATGTGGGATATTGAGGAAAAAGAGTGTAGCCTTTATTGATGTTCCCAATGTGGGATGTTGAGGAAAAAGAGAGTAGCTTTTAATGATGCTGCCAATGCGGGATATTGAGAAAAAAGAGGGTAGCCTTTATTGATGTTGCCAATGTGGGATATTGAGAAAAAAGAGGGTAGCCTTTATTGATGTTGCCAATGTGGGATGTGGAGGAAAAAGAAAGTAGCTTTAATTGGTGCTGCCAATGTTAGATAATAAGGGAAAAGAGTGTAGCTTTTATTGATGCTGCCAATGTGGGATATTGAGCAAAAAGAGGGTAGTTTTTATTGATGCTGCCAATGTGTGATATTGAGGAAAAAGAGAGTAGCTTTTAATGATGCTGCCAATGTGTGATATTGAGAAAAAAGAGGGTAGCCTTTATTGATGTTGCCAATGTGGCATGTGGAGGAAAAAGAAAGTAGCTTTAATTGATGCTGCCAATGTTAGATAATAAGGGAAAAGAGTGTAGCTTTTATTGATGCTGCCAATGTGGGATATTGAGGAAAAAGAGGGTAGTTTTTATTGATACTGCCAATGTGTGATATTGAGGAAAAAGAGTGTAGCTTTTAATGATGCTGCCAGTGTGGGATATTGAGGAAAAAGAGTGTAACTTTTAATGATGCTGCCAATGTGGGATATTGAGGAAAAAGAGTACCATGTTAATACCATCAATCTGAAGAAACAATCACTGCCATGGTAAGACATAAACTTACGACCAATAATCATGACATGAGCATCTGTCTGTAAGCAAAACTCTTAAATATTGTATTATAAAATACCGGTTTAAGTTTAATAGTTTGATTCTTACTTATTATTTCAGTTTATCGTCCTAAATCCAGTTGTTAAATAAAAGTACACCTACCCTAACGCATCTTTAATTAGACCTGCAATACATCTTTGATATGTGTCACCATATTTATTAATATTCATGTCTTCTTCTTGTATAAACTTCTGTTGTTTTATAGCATTTACCAGCTTCTTTAAGTTATCTCCCCTTAAGCCCTGAAAGCAATGTGGATGTGCAAAATAATTAAGTCAGATATCGCCAGAAATCCATTTTCGACACCATCTCTATTGTTACGTGTGTAGTAAGAATTTTTCAACCAATAACGCTTTGTTTCCATCCCTTTCCGTTGAAAGGTTCTGCAATGTGCTACTTTTAAAATCTTATAAAATTTATGAAATGGTAGCACAAGGCACTTCAAATCCAGATAACGTCTGAGTAACACCTAACCAAGGCTCTGAAAACCGGTTTTATATCAAAAAGTATGTAGTTTTATGCAACGGCTACGTTCATCAAAAGGAAGGCTTGGCTAATGCCTAGGGTGTAAAGGAATTGTTTCCTCCCTGAACATAAGGTCAGGACAATAGTTGATATTATTAGATCTCATTTGAAAGAATTTAGTAGGTATAAATCTCATTGCAGATCTTAGCTTGGTAAATCCTCTACTAAGTTTGAATGTCTAGATCGGGATTTCCTCCCCCTGGGAACTCTGGTTTCCTCAACCAGTCAAGAACGAATCGCCTCGATATAAGCGAAAGAGTCGTAACTGGTCCGTAAAACATCATTTCACGAAAACAACTTTTCCCAAACCATTTTGGCTTTTTTTTGGATTTATTTTTTGGTGCGAGTGTGAACCCTCGAATATATTGAACTATTTTCCCCAGTCCCTTCAACTTCAATATACTAGTACCCGGATAATACATGTACTTCAATCCATGATCCCAGAGGCCGACATTCCCAAAGTTTCAATACTGGTGCGTCATTCAATGTTTACATTCATAAACAAATTTCAAAAAATTGATTCATTATAACAGAAAAATGACACATGTAGCTTCGTTTTATTACCTGTATATACTCATCCATACTTAATGGTTTAGTAATATCATCAAACACAAGTCCATAATGAGTGCTTCCTTGTCCTTTTGTAATAAACTCCAGTATAATATCAAACAAAAGCTCTTGGCATTGCTCCTTTGTGATAACTTTATGTTCAGATTTACACGCTCTGTAAAATAAAAATAGTAATCAATATAATTTCAAGGATTCTGAAAGATTGGCCTGAAACAAAAGCAATGTCTTATTGAATATATGATTACACTTCCAAAGCATCCGGTCTCACTTCCTTAAAGGAAGTCTACGTGTTTGTTAGTTTTAAAGTTTTTACTTTGTTTTTGGATTGTTGTTTGGACATGGATTGGTATGTCTGTTTTTACATGTTTATTTAGTCGGTCAATATAGCACCTTTAACGGCAATACAAATAAATGCAATCCATAACATAACAATGTTGAAAACGAAAAACATTAGAACACATTATCCAAGCCAACATGATTTTATTGGCTGTAATGTTACTTGTACTTAATCTTGCGTGGGTCTTGCAACAAATCACACCACTGTCAAACAATGCAAATGATGGACAAGGCAAAATCAGGAATACGGAAATAAGCCATTGTGGAAAACCTACAAAAATATTTAAGAAAAAATAAAAAATATATAAAAAGAAAGTATGACTAGCAAAAATAATGTAGTTGGAAAAAAATTATGGTCGATATTAGGTAGGACTTCCTCTAGTATTACCCACCAACTACATGCCATATGAAAGGAAATGTTTGAAAAAAAAATATTACAGAAAAGTTCAAATTGGCTTGCATCATGTTTTCGATGCATTTTCAATAAAAATTAAATAAAATGTCAGTGGAGGGTATAAATGAGGAAGTTCATCCTGAAATTACACGAAAGTAACAGGCTGAAATATGTAGATAAGCTTTCTATATTCATTTTATTATACTATGCATGAGCTTCTGTTCCAAACAATCATTTAAACGAATTAGTATTTTAGAGAGAGAGAGAGAGAGAGAGAGAGAGAGAGAGAGAGAGAGAGAGAGAGAGAGAGAGAGAGAGTGTGGTTGTGTGTGTGTCCTAATTTGCAAATAAATACTTTACTGAAACCTTCAATTTACGCTTATTATTTACAAATATATACTAGTTTTAAACTTACTTCATGACAGAAATTATTTCTTTTAAAGTCAAACTGCACATGTGATATCCTGCTGAATTTCTCTTTGGGAAAGGTTGCAAACAAACTTTCTGTAGAAATGTAGATATAATCTTCTTTAATCCATCTAGTGTAAGACTTGGAGCAAATCTGTCTTCACACTGCTCGAGATCATCTTGTAATTCTCGTTCCAACTCTTCTGTTCCGTGTGCGTAATCATATTTTGCAATAATTTCCTCCATGTTGGAATTCTTGAGTTTTGTATTCTAAAAGCACAATTTTAATACGTATAATATATTTTGGGATTTTACAAACTTGTCGAAAATTTAACACTGCTGCTGCTACCTGTACTTTATCCAACATAGCCAAAAATGCACACAGTGAACATAGCATAAGAAAGGAGAGAGAGAGAGAGAGAGAGAGAGAGAGAGAGAGAGAGAGAGAGATGCACATTTGCACAATGGTTGTTAACTCTACTCAGCTACTCTTACATCAAACATGGTGATCAAATCTTTCATGTACTGTCATGTGCTTATTTTGAATGTCTAATTTTTCAAATTTCATTTAAATTTATACAAGTCAAGACAGTGTGCAATAAACATTCAGTGAATATAAAACACACACAAAATAAATAAATAAATAAATAAATAAATAAATAAATAAATGAATGAATAGAGCAAACAGTCTAATGGACAGATCGCAATGTTGGTCGAAACAATACACCTTTCTTTATCATTTACATAAACTCACCCCCACCTTTTCATCTTACCTGTTCTAGATATTCAACTCTAAATAAAAAATGAATTTACAGTGTAACTACAGGTAAATACCGGTAAAAGAAATACTAGTTTTAACATGTTAAAGTAATGTTGTGGAATATATCGTGATAAGTCGGTTAGATATCTTTAAAACGCCATCTATACATCATTTCTCGGTAATAATCTCCCCGGATCCGGTCGCCATTTGTTTATTCAGGTACCTAAGCAATGAACCAAATAGGGTGCATTCGGAAAAACCATATCTGATCAATCGATAAATTACGAAATATTTTGAGGCGGGGCTTAAAGGTTAAAAACGAAAATTGATAGGTACTAATTTAACCGCTATTTTAAAACGGGAACTTGAATCATAGAATGTAATTTATTTATTTATTTTAACTAAATGCCTAATAAATAAAAATAAATAAATAACACGTATAGGTAAACAACATTGACCTGTCCGCTTGACCTTTCATTAAGAATAATCATATAGGAGGGTTCACCCAATACATGGGTAGTGTTAGGATTCAAGTTAATATATACACAGTGGCCGTGTCTACTTAATGAAGTAAATATTATTCATTATGTAGTAGACGAAATAGACACTTGAGTTTTTTACACATAAATGTGCCGATCAACAATAAATATTAAAATTAAAGGTCAAGCGGACAAGTCAATGTCCTTTACCTATATCTTAGGTATATTATATATATAAATACATGTACATATGTGTAAGTACAAACATTTTATAATATAAATAAATCAAAATACAATTAGAGCCGATATTTTTTAAATACATGTAGTGTTTATCGCTGTGCTTGATAACAAGAGTTGTCCCTCTTTTACTTCTCACTGCTTGATTTTTATGCAAACAAGAGTTGTCTCTCTTTTACCTGAATCAAAGATCAATTCACAACCAAATATGGTGATTCTTTTCAACCACGCATGCATTTTCAGTAGTGATTTAGAGGCAATTTCCGAAGTTTAGCGTCTGGTCCGACGTAAATTAAAACTTCACAATTTATTTATCCAAAATACTATTAAACATGTTTCAATGATTTTATCGACAACAAACATATCTGTGTCTCATAGATAACATGGACCATGTAATTTTGAGTTCCTAACTGCGAGTTCTTCCTCAGTTTATCACAACTACAGCTGTAATTTGACTCGGTTGCTGATGTCTTCCCTCCGTATTTCTGCTTCGAGGACCGGGGAGGTCATAGGTTCGAATCCCAGTCTGGCTACATAAATATACATTTTACTTTAAATTTGAGATAACGCCTGTCGCTCGTTGCTCATTATTCAGAGGACAGAAAATAAACTGGTTCGCTCAGTGTCAGGATAATGTACGGTTTGCTTGTCTGTGGTATGGTAATTATATAACTCTGTGATCTAGGAAATTAAAGCCGCCCTGAATGAGAGAAAGGCTCATTTCAAACATACATGTATTCGCTCTTATATTATTCCTTAATTACAAATATAGACTAGGAACACATCAGAAAATGTTACTTGAAGCAGCATTTTTTATTAAAAGTTGGTAACATGCTTTTCTAACATAATTCGAGAGTGCTGAATTCAAAAATGGCGAATACCAAGCTCAATTTTGAGTTTTTAACCCCATAATTCCAAAAACAAAATGGCTACTAAAATTAATGGTGTATCAATGCAAAAATGCTAATTGGGTTGACAAATTTTAGTAAAAGTTGGTAACATGATTTATTTAACATAGTTCGAGGGTGCTGATTTCAAAATCGACGGATACCAAGCTTAATTTTGAGTTTTTTAACCCACAATTCCAAAAACAAAATGGCAGCTATAATTAATGGTGTACCAATGCAAAAATGTAAGTTGGGGTTTCAAATTTAAGTAAAAGTTGATAACATGACTTAGTTAACATAATTTGATAACGTAATCTGGCGAATACCAAGCTTATTATTGAGTTTTTGAACCCATAATTCCAAAAATAAAATGGCGACTTATAGTTTACTAATGCAAAAATGTTTTTTTTTGGTTTTAAATTTTAGTTGGCAACACGCTTAATTTGACATAATAAGAGTTTGCTGTATTTCAAAAATGACGGATACCAAGTAAAATTTTGAGCTTGTGAAATCATAATTCCGAAACAAAATGGCGCCTGATAAAATTAATTGGAATATAATTTCTCAGTGGTTTTAGAAGTTCCATGTTTTAGCAAAAGATGGTACTGTGTGACATTTCAGCATAATTTGAAGACTTGGGTTGTTACATTAAAATGAAAAAGGCTAAACTGAAGTATAAATGCTTAAACTAAATTTGAAACAATTTCTAAAACTGAAGTGGTGGCTATAGTTAAGTTTTTGTTCAATATGTGACTTTTGCATAGTACACTGATAAATCTACATGACTAATAAATTGAGTTCATAACCAAAACCATACTAGAATACTGCTCATGGTGTTGAATTACCAGTCAAAATCGAAACTTGTGTTTAAATTGCAAAAGAGTATATTCCAGAACACTCTTTTATACAATGTTTGCCACATGTTCTTGCAAAATAGTATATAGAATCCGTGGTTAATATCAAAATACCGAATTACTATGTCATCATGCGTCAAACGTTTAAGAATGATATAGCTTAAATAGA